>JAUTXW010004632.1:0-600000 GCA_030620095.1 Kuschelorhynchus macadamiae | reverse complement strand
TCGATGCAGTGGGTGGTCGCGTAGGCCCGTCTCGACCGTTAGCAAGCACCTGCGCAGCATCCTCGGTAGGAATCCAGGCCGAGATGCAGGTTCATGTTACTGGAATAAACAAAAATCACGGGTTCAAGAGACCGAGAGTAGAGTCACCAATAAATAATACATATAATAATTTTTTGTTATCAAAAGGAATGAACGATCCTTCAAAGAAGCTTCCCCCTTCATCATTTTCAAGTCTCTCCAAGAATTTTTTGGCACACTCAAGAACACCTCTAAGTTGAATGATGGATCGCTCATGATTGAAGTGTGTAACAAAGCTCAATCAAACATGGCCCCGAAATTCAGTACCCTCCACACTTACGCCGTTACACCCCAGCCACATTCATCGTTAAATCTCATCAAGGGAGTTATTACGAGCTTAGATCTTGCTAATTGTACAGATGAAGAAATCTTGCTAAATCTCGGTGAGCAAGGAGTTATAGCTATATTCAGACTTCCCCCAAGACACCCAGCCACAAATTCCAACACTTTTGTCCTGTCCTTTAATACCCACACTCTTCCACCCACTATTAAAGCTGCATATCTCTCAATCAGAGTAAGACCGCATATCCCCAATCCCATGCGGTATTACAATTGTAATAAATTTGGACACACATCTAAAACGTGCCAAAACGCATCAACATGCCCCTCTTGTGGTTATCCAGCTCACCCTGAAATTTCCTGTACTCTCCCCTCATTTTGTGGTAATTGTAGTGAAAATCATTCTCCCAGATACAAAGGTTGTTCGATATTCAAGAAAGAGTTTGAAATTCAGAAAATAAGAACTATTGAGAAAGTCTCCTACTTCGAAGCTAGGAGAAAGTATAATTTGCAAAACCCTACCTTTATATCGCCCTACAGCTCAGTAGCTGGAACCCCAAAAAAACTCTGCTCTATCGCCATCCAGTGCGATATTCAACCCTCCTCACACAAACCCACCAGAATACAAAATCTTTCCCTCAAATTCCCTCCTCCCTATCTTCCTCCACCTAACACATCTCTCACTCCTAAATCTCAACCCCAAACCAAACCTGCCCTTCCCTCTTCCAGCACCCTTTCTTCTCAAACTCCTCCTCATCCAGATCCCTCTCCAAAACCCACCTCTCATCTAAAACCCCAATTTCAACCCCCAAAAAACCCCCAGAGAAATCTTCCAAAACTAAGCCATCTGGCTCCTCCTCTAGATCAGGTTCCTCCAGATCTAACACCCCGAAATCCTCAAATGAGTCTTTGCTAGAGATGATGGTCGATGAGTCTCTGGACTCAGAACTCTCGCTATCCACAACAAACAAGTCAAAACCTAAACACAAATAACCCGTTATGTCCATTCTGCAATGGAATATGGACGGTTGTTATGCCCGTATCCATGACCGGTCCCTCCTGATCTCATGGCACACCCCTTCCGTTATATTACTTCAAGAAACCAATTTCAATCCGTCGAAGAATGCCTCGCTTAAAAACTTTAATGTAGAAAGGAAGGATAGAACTAATGCAGAGAGATCCTCTGGTGGTGTGGCGATCATAGCAATCATCTGCAAATAGACTCGGACTTGGAAATATGCGCCATTCGTACTCACTTGCCTTCACATATTACAATATGTAACATATATATTCCCCCGTCTCTCGACCTAACCTACAATCATCTAGAGAGTGTGTTTCAGCAACTAACCCCCCCATTTATAGTAGCCGGCGACCTCAACGCACATAGCACCTCTCATTAGGGTTCAGATAACCACACCCTACTTAAAATCTACAAATCAGTTATCCGATCAAAAATAGAATATGGCTGCATAGTTTACTCCTCAGCGAGAGACTCCTACATTAGAACTCTGAATTCCATCCAAAATAAATGTCTTCGCATGTCCTGTGGCGGCTTTCACACCAGTCCAATTCCCAGTCTCCAATGCATAAACGAAACCATCCCTTTACAACACAGACGTACTTTACTTTTATTAAAGTATGCTACTAATCTCTGGTTTAAGCCTGACCTACCAATCCACGACCCCTTCCTCAATCCCAGAATCCCTTTGACTCTTTATACGAATAGTAATCTGACTCATAGCAGCAATATTCGTTTCTTAAAATTTTCAGCTTAATACAACTTCTCCCTCCCTTCAATATTTTCCCCCCATCCTAACAAATTCCCTCCCTGGACCCTTCCCTATAATCATTTTAACTTCGAACTTTCACGTTTTGATAAAAATTACAACCACAGACTCATTATCAAGCAGTTCCAGGAACTTCAAAACACAAAATTCATTAACTCAAACCTTATATATACTGATGGCTCCAAAACTCTGGCTCTGCTTTCTATTGCGCCGAAGGCTCAAGTATCTTTCTTCTTAATAACCATTGTAGCATATTCATGGCTGAACTTTTTGCCATAATGCAGGCACTGACCTTCATAAAGAAATCATTCCATAGGAACTGGACAATTGCATCCGACTCGATGAGCGCTCTACAAAGCATCCAAAACCCCATTTCCTCACACCCTATATGCCAAGATATCCATGACTTACTGGTGGAACTTGCATTGTCTTTCCTTTGGATTCCAAGTCATATTGGAATTAAAGGGAACGAAGTGGTGGACGCATTGGCTAAGGATGCACTTGAAGTTTAAGTTGCAGGCAGTTATATATTATTATATAACGGCACCAATCTATCCCAAGTTTTTATTAGCAGGGACATGATGGAGCTCCACAATAAGCTACATGAGATTAAACCTCAATTCTTTACTAATTTTGACAGCGGTCATCTTAGCAGACTCGACTCCACGGTCCCTACTAGATCCATGATTGGACATACAAAGCTCACTCATGAATACCTTTTGAAATCCGAAACCCCTCCCACCTGTAATCATTGCAATGTCCGACTAACTATCAAACACCTGTTTCTCGAATGCAACTTGTTAAATCCATTTAGAACTGCCTGCAACTTAAACTTCAACAGTCTTAAAAATATCTTTAATCATAACCCTGCAAACTTAGTGAATGTGATAGAGTTCTTAAAAGAGACATCTTTATACCATAAGATATAATATGTAAACAACACTACGACAGGCGCTAAATGACCTATAGACGTCGACGCGCCTTTATACTAAATTCTCTCTCTCTCTCTAAATTACGCAAAAGAAGGAAATTTGAAAATATTTCGAAAACTATTGAAGATAGGTATATAATATGTTTAATAAAAGTTGTAGATTTTTTTATTCTTAACAAGAATGAATAAAAATATACAGGGGTTTCCATTTACAAAAAAATTAAATAAATTGGTTTGAAAATGTTAAACTTGGGCATTTAAATTTGGACACCCTGTATGTGATATCTTCAATATTACGAAAGCAGTCTTTTATTTCATGCTTATTTTGCGCAGAAGCAAAATATTTTATTTTTAGTGGCACAACTAGGCGTAATACTGCTAATCATAGATGTGCATCAAATTTAATTTTTTTTGTTTAAACATAAATATTTAAGAAAGTGTCAATTTTAGCCATATAACATTTATATAGAATTTAAAAATCAAGTCAAATATAGGGTGTCCCATTTAAAAAAATACAACTTCTAGTTGCCTTACTTTTTTGACGCACCCCGTATAATTTAAAATATTTTTAAAATGACCACGACTTACATATATATCCCACAGCATAAACAGTTTGTTTCCAAATTTTACCTGTTCGACGTAAATTTACTTTTTCTAATCGTTGACTTTCTCTGTACAGGCAAATATATCTAGATTTAATCGAAGGGGTCAAAAAAATACAAATATGCAGGGTGTGTCATTTGAAAACCTAATTTTTATTGTACTAAGATTCCGAGGAATCCAATAGAAAAAAAATGTACATTAATGTCATTTAAAGTGTCTATAATTTTGTTTGGAAACACGACGAGGATATCTTACCTGACAAACCAAATTGGGGATTTCATTCGAACGCAGACTTACAGAATATGATCTTAAAAATCAAGTTCTATTGACGTGACTGACTATTAAAAGTAAAGCAGTATTCACGACTAATTAACTTTTCCTTGCATTCGTAAGCTTCAAGTGGTTTTCTAATTGAATTTTTCTCGCTAACAAGATCCTCTTTGAAAACGGAGTCATCATTATCTCACCTTCTTTAAATCTCCTCTTAAAAGAAATTATTTCAAAGAGAATGCTAATAATCCGAAAGCCAGTCCAAAAGGCACTAATGATAATTTTGGGTTAAAGATGCTATGCTAAGCTGAAAAATATAGTTTAGGCGTCTGCTATAGTTTTAATAAATGACATTACAATTCACAATTTTAATAAAAAAAGTCTCTCTGACGTAGCAGTTTTTTTTATTATTCGAATGGGCAGGAAAATATCAAATAAAATGGCGCCCAATAAAATTGTTTGAAATTAATAAAAGGAAATATTCCTAACGACAGAAGTTCCTTCCGGGTAAAGGAATATAACCGAGTTTTTAATAAGATTTTCAAGATAAAACTGCTAATAAATTGGATGTCGAACAGATTCCATACAGCCGGTTCAGTGTCCAAAAAACTGGACAAAATCGAGTTTGGAGTAGACATGTTTGGCTTTTTAAATAAAACTGTCACACTGTCAGTTATTCAAGGCGGTCCTCAAAAGATTCACCTTTGTGTAGAATGAGTTTGCAAATGTTTTGCACTGCGAAACAATTCTACAGGGTGTTCAAAAGTTAGACCGACAAAAATAGTTTTTGATTCGCCTAGTGTACGCACCCTAAGACATTTTCTGTTCGGTGAATGACGTTTCAAACAATCCGATATTTTACCCCCAAGTAGAACTTTTAGTCATGAATACGTCATTGTTATCACAAGTATTTTCATTGAAGTAACCGGAACCAAAATGGGGAACAATTTCAGGGTAACTATTTCGTGAATAACATGTAACTGTGACTGTGACTATTTCGTAGATAGTACGGATATTCGTTAGTTTTCAATACATTTTAGACAAATATATTGACTAATTTAAATCTCAAAAATGTAATTTTCGACTTTGGTTTAAATAATAATTATCATTAAATATCTTATTATAAAGAGTGATTCTTTTTTAACGTAATGTTTAATTTGTATGCGTTTTTAATGTTTATACTCACAAGAACAAACATCATAGCTAAATATTTATAGGGGGGTTGAAAATAAACAATGGCGTTCTATTGGATTTTTACTTTTAGGTTGGTTGCATGTCTTTACTTAGAAAATACGCTTTTATAGTTTGGGATTCTTTAAATACGCAACTGTCACTTATACCCAATTTCATTGATGTCTTGAACACTAAGGTGCTACAAATATAGTTATCTACAAAGTTCCCTTTAAACCTATATTGTATATTATTACCAAGCGGTTACGTTTTGCGAACATTCCGCCGGTTCTCTAAAATTTAATGCGTTGTGTCATACCATGCGGAGAGTTGCGGTACTTGAGTCACTACTATAATTCTGCCATCTATCATAACCATAACCCTTTGCTCTGTTTTTATTTTTCCTTAAAATAACGCTTTAGGTTGTTTTGTTCAGGTACAACATAACCAACTTGTGACATTTTTAATTTTCCAAAAAATGTGACTGAGTGACGAAAGCTACTTTTTTTTTATGGTATGTGAAGCCTTTGTGAATCAATTTAACTTGTTACTCGTAGACGATAACACAGCACAACTAATTAATAGCTGTAGACCGAATTACAATGACTTTATGAGGACAGTGGTGACAATAGAAGCCCACTCGCCAAATTCAAAATTTCCAAAGGTTTAAATAAAGGCACCCATATTATCGTCAGTTTTTTGCAAAATATGACTAAATTAATCTACTTTTATATTGACAACCTCTGTCAGCGTCAGTTGTAAATGTAGGGTTATGTTAATGTTTTGCTTTAATAATCTATTCGGACTATCCAGTACAAACTTACTTTTTCATTTAGATTTTTAACAAATAACAATGTTTGTGCAAGCGATTAATGAGAGTTGTCTGTCAAGTGAATTTAGTAATGTAATATGTACTGTAGAAGGCCTATTAAATAAAGTTTCTTTTATGCTAATCCTAGATAGCTTCTACCTCAAATTGAGGTGCTGAATGAAGTAAAACATACGCTATGATATAAAACAATATTATCCAAAATAAAACCAAAATATAATAATATGCAATATTTAATAACTTTTCTTGGAATAAACTTAAACTTAAGACATTTACGGTCATAGTCATTTACACATTCATCACAAACACTTTATAATTGCATGCAAAAAATAGGTGAACCTGGCTTAAATACATTTCTCCATATGGCCAATGACTAAGAACTTCTTGTTTGAATCAATATTTATTTTAATAATCACAAAAACTAATAAAATGAGACACTAAAACAACAAACCTCATAAAAAAGCCACGTAAGCGAAAAGTAAACAAAACGATTTTAGCAGCAATATAGCCGAACCAATCAAAAATTGGTTACTCTATTGTTGCCAATGTCCTTATAAAATCACCGACCGAATCCCGTACCAGCGCCCTCTATCTCCGGAACCTCAACCTCAAGTACAAGAGGTAATAGTTTACTTGTAGTAAATAATTACTGTGATTCTTACTTCTAAGTTGCAACAGAAGAATAACGACTGGTAATAGCCAGTTTAAAGTAGCAGTAGACGATAACTTTTTCTACTCTGCAACCACTCGTTTTACTTTATAGTAAACGTTATAGGAGCACATTTGAACGTAATGGAGTATTCTTTGCAAAGTTCCAGAAGGTATTGATACTTAAAAGTTGTAATTTAGTAAACAGATTAGAAAAAGTAACTTTGAATAATTACTATTATGTCACGGAAAATAAATGACGACCTTGGAGTCAATTTCTTAGGTAGTTGCTTGGTAGTAGTAATTATATAATTACTTTACATAGGAAATTACTATAAAGTATTATTCGCAGTAACAAATACATATATAATACTTAAAAACGTGTAACCCAAAGTGTTTGTTGATATACAGGGTGGTCTTTTTAAAGTGTTACAAAGCGATATTGAGAAAACGGCTGATGAATATAAATGAAATTTCTGGGGTCGTTGGGGGACATTTTTCGATGGAGTAAGTAATGTTTTAACCCTTTCCACTGTTTAGGGGTAACTTCTAAATGTTAAATTCCAGATTCGTAATCTCCAGAAAAACACTACGTTATAATCAATGAACAATTTAATGTCAATGTCAATGTCACTACGCTAAATTCAACAAAATTAAAAAGAAAATCAGCAGAAGACAAAACTGATATTAGGTACATGATTTTATTTTATCACATCTTCAAAATGACGGCCATTTTGTTCTAAAAATTTATCAACTCTCTTTCGAAAAGAATTAATAAAAATAACATATCTGGGGTGATTTCACGAACTGCACGCGTAATCCTTTCTCTCATGTCTTCGGCTGTAGTTGGAGCAGTCACCATGACTTTTTCTTTGACAAAACCCGACAAGAAAAAATCAAAGGGGGTTAAGTCTGGAGATCTTGCAGGCCAATTTACTGGTCCCCCACGTCAAATCCATCTGTTAGGGTAAATGTCATTCAATATAACACGTGCTTCTCGACAGTAATGTGGAGGTGCGCCGTCTTGCTGGAACCAAATTGCTTCACGTTGTTGCTCTGGAATATTTGGCATCAAACTTTGCAAGTCATTTCGAAGGAAATCGCAGTATCGCTGTCCATTAAGATTATCAGGAAAAAATAATTAACTACATAATACCGTACTTTTTTGCCCAGTTGACACGGTAATTCTCGGAGGATGTAGAAAAAACAACGACAATGTTTCTAAACAAAATGGTTGTCATTTCGAACACCTATTATAATAAAATCATGTACCTAATATGCGTGTTTTTTCTTCTGTTGAATTTCTTTTTAATTTTTGACATTAAATTAGTCATTGATTTTAACGTAGTTTTTCCTGGAGATTACAAATCTGAAAAGAAAGCTGCACCTTTCCATTTAACATTTAAAAGTTACCCCCACCCCTTAAAAGTGGTGACTGCTCCAACTACAGCCGAAGACATGAGAGAAAGGATTACGCGTGCAGTTCGTGAAATCACCCCAGATATGTTATTCAGAGTGCGGAATTCTTTTCGAAAGAGAGTTGATAAATGTTTAGAACAAAATGGCCAACAGAAGAAAAAACTGATATACCTAATATCAGTTTTTTCTTCTGTTGATTTTCGGGGATAATACCACGAGTGGTATTTATGAGGAATATTCCACGAATCAAATACAGGGAAACTAAGCTTTATTAACTGAATATTAAATACATACCTGTTTCAAGTTCAGAAATTTGAATTTTGTAACAAATTGAACACAAACTTGGATTTAACGGTGTTTCGTGGTTCGCTTCCGATTATATTTTCATCAATTTCCTCTTCTTGAACTAGCCCAAAGCGATTATTCATATTGATAACTTTTCAAAAATGTTTGAAAGATACTTAAAAAAAATCAGTTTCTAGGGACTCTAGCGTCTCTCAAAAGCAGGTTTCATATTGTCAAGATTTCATTTTTTGGTTAGGTATGTAACCACACATAACCAGGTAAGTGGAAACACCATGTTTCCTAGACGACGTGGTATTTCCGCTATAATTTTTCGAAAACACCACCAGTCTTACGAGAAAATTTGTACATGAGTGGAATATTCTTTTTAATTTTGTTGAATCTGTCGTAGTAACATTGACATTGACATTAAATTATTCATTGATTATGACGTAGTTTTTCCTGGAGATTACGCACCTGAAAAAAAAACTGCACCTTTCTGTTTAACATTTAAAAGTTACCCCCCACCCCTAAACAGTGGAAAGGGTTAAAACATTACTTACTCCGACAAAAAATGTCCCCCAACGAACCATTGCATCCCTAGAAATTTCATTTATTTTCAATCAGCCGTTTTCTCAATAAATTTTTTTTAATTAAATAATATTTACGATTTTAAAGAGTTTTCATTTATTTCTTGAAAGTTGGTTTATTTTATGGAAAGTTCCTTATGCCAAATGTATTGATATATTAATAAATTCGTGGAAAAACTAAATCTGCAAATAAACATTTAGTCTAAAACACCATAATGCCACCCGAATAGATAAAAAAGTACCATATTGTAGACTCTTAAATAAATATCAGCTCTAAAGTTAGAGAATTACTTGAATTTTTCACGTTTTTTGGTAATGAAACGGAAAAAGATTGAGCGAAGCTTTCTCGAGCTTGAAATTGAGAAGGTTCGGTTAGATATAGATATATTCATTTCATTTAACTGGCTGATTTGGTATAATATTTATCAGCCACTATATTCAGTGTACGTTTTTTTGCCTGACTAGATACCAGATAGATTCGATCATTGAACATTTGGTTTAGTAAAAATTATATAAATTATATTTATCTACAGGATGGAAAATTTAATTGGAATAAATTTAGTAATTATAGATGATCGTTATGACCAAAAGATCCGAAGTTTATGAATTTATTCCAGTTAAGTATTTCACCGTGTATAAGCTGATAGAGATATTATAAAATAAATAACATTTTATTATTGAAAATTTTTCTTTTCTAAAAGATAGTGTCTTCACATTTAAGATATGACCTTTCATTCCGGAGAAACCAACATCAATTTTTGTTTAAACGTGGACCTGGATATTCTATTGCAATCGGTTTGTTTGGAGCATTACTCATTTAAAAGTTATATCGAACGAAAAATTTTTCGTGCAAACTTCACCTCGTATTTACAACCCTTGTATATATTCCAAGACCCTTCCTAAACAGTACTTTTTGTGTATCTTTTTGAATACTTTCCGTCGCTTTAACCAGTTTTCCTACCTTTTTATTTGAAAAAGCATCAGTTTCTCGCAGAAATTTTTAATTTACTAGCACTTTGCAGACAGGAATCCAATAGTACCTAACACATTGTAAGTGTTATAAATTTAAAGAGTATATGTAAGTTAACAGACAATATACAGTATTAGAGAAATCATAATGTATGTTCTTAAATAAATTACAAATAGGCTAGATTTTTTCAGTACATGTTTTCTACACCTAATGACTTAATATTAATTATTAACATACATAATTGTGTAAAGAAATAGACTATACCAATAGAACAGAGTATGTAAATATATTGTTAGTAGCTCCCAAGCAGAATATCGCCGTATTTATTCTGACAGATAAGTTCCTTGCGAATCAACCTTCTATTACACTAAAAGATCATCAGATAGTGCAAGCATTTTCAAAGGAAAAAAGGCACTATGATTGAAAACAATGGTGAATAGTTGCATAAATTTTTCAAAGTTAGAAATGTGTTATTATTGATTACTTATGTAATTTAAGGCCTGTTTATTTACTTTTTTTTTGAAAATCCGGCTTTATCTATATCAGATGCTAGTAAACATTTTAATAAATCTAGAAGCAAAATTTACAGGATCCTACATAGACATGGATATCATCCTTATAAAATGTTGCCAGTGCAAAAGTTAACAGATATCCATAAAATTAAAAGACTGGAATACTGTAATTATATGTTAGCCAGAAAAAATGAACACTATGATTTATAGACATATATAAATGTATAACAGAATAAATTCTCACATGTGGGTACCAGATATCCAATAAATCCTCGTGGATATATTGAAATTTAAACTCAGGGGCGTATGTCGTTAAATGTTAGGTGTGGGATTCTTAGGAATCAAATAATTGGTCCAATAATTTTTAGAGATTAACAGCAATCAGATACCTACAGTTTCTAGAAAACGATATAGCGAATCTTTTAGAAGAGCGTCCTGTTAGGCAATTCGCGTATCTTGTGTGGCATCAAGATGGCGCGCCACGTCATAATCATATTTATGTAAGAGAATACTTAAATGAACAATATGACGAGTGGATAGAAGCTCATTGAACTATAATTTGGCCTCCGAATATCCCAGACTTGACGCCGTTAGATAGTTTTCTCTGGGGGAATTTAAAGAAAGAAGTTTATAAAGAAAAAAGTAATAATTTAGAGGATTTAGGGGAAAAAATTGAAACTAGTATTAATTTCTTAAATAAGAATCCCCAAATTATTAGGATCTGCTTGAAATCGGTAATGATTATAGAAAATGTGTTGGAAATGATGGTGGTCACATTCAACAATTGTAAAATGCGCACAATAATTATTGTAAAATATAATTTTTCAATAACTATTGGTAGTTCTATGATAGTGTGGTTCTATTTAATATCGTAGTGATTTTCGTAAATTTGTTTGATTGTTGATTTCTTATATTTTGTTGACATTTTTGTAATTTATATAGACAAATATTAGATATTTATATTTAACAATATTACTGTTTCTCTTAAATATGCAAAATATGTAAAATCTTTCCTCTTCTGTTTAATCTATTTTACAGATTAAACTATTTCCTCTTAACGGTTAAATAAGTTTTAATTACCATTAAAGACATTTGAAACTTCCGCTTTGATTTGTTTTTTGTCCATGGCAACTGTGATTTCGTAAACCCAAATCCAATATTATCGCGATTTTTAAACGTAAATAGTTCTAAAACTACTGAACCAAACATAGACATATTATACATTTTTGAAATTTTTTAACTTAAGACTTAAGTTGGTTTTTGAAAAAGACACAGTTTTTCGAAACAGCTGTCAAACGGAAATAAATTATTGGAAATTACTAAACAAATATAGTTTGTTTATTTATTGTACTAGGTATGTTTTGTTGCTGTATATTTTTAAAATAAGTAAAGGAAAATATAGTTTGTTTATTTATTATACTAGTGATAATGAATTTCCATCGAGTAACGGCTAAGTCAATAAATTAAAAAATCATACAATTATGTAGGTGTTTAGAAAAATCTCTATAGTTCAAAATCGGAACAAGTTAGCAGATTTTTAAAACAAACACGTTTTAAAGCAGAATTGGGGCTATAGTCGAGAGCGGTCTTTTCGTGCGGGTCCAAAGGTCACCAACGTTATGAATCAAATCAGAAAACACAGTGAATACCAAAATGTTGTGTGATTCTTTTATCATGCTATTAAATCTCGATGGGCTATTTACAAATATACAAGGAGAAATATATAATAATATTATTAAGATAGCCACCTAATATTATTTTATATGTTAAATGCCGAGGAACTAAATAAGAAAATTCGCTAAATATGTATTTAGTAAAATTTTTTGGTTGGCAAAAACAAAAATACACAAAATGGCAAGCGCCTTAATAAAGTCGGAAGACGTTTCGAATCAGTGGAACAATCAGGATATGTTCTGTTTATACAGCCACTTAATGAAAGATTTTCTTATCAATCATCAAAAATTATGAGCCCCGCTTGATTAAAAATCTAACCACTTATACAGTGTCATTTATTTAAATGCGGGCCACCCCTGTTCAAAGAAAACTTGTTTTTTTTGTATTGTGATAACAAAAAAATTTTATTTTGCTAAAATATTATACACTTTTGTTAAAAACACAAGATAATTAGTTATTACGTCCCTCGTGAGATTTTCAGATCTTTACATTTAAGGGTCACTAGATGCCGGAAAACATGTTTTCTCAATTCCGTCTGTCTATAGGTCCGTCAGTCTGTCTGTTCGCGGCGTAGCTAAAAAACTACTTATCCGATATTTCAATATATATTAAGGCCCATGCATATATATATATATATATATATATATATATATATATATATATATATATATATATATATATATATATATATATATTTACTTCAGTTTTCTTGGGTTTAGGTTTACGTAAAAATAAAAATAAAAACGCCTTCTTCCAACTTTGTTCTCTCTATTTTACGTTTCGCCTAACTAAAGAGAGAACAAAGTTGGAAGAAGCCTTTTTTATTTTTATTTTTACATAAACCTAAACCCAAGAAAATTGAAGTAAAATATATATAAATAAATGGTTTAAGAAACTACCAAAAATATATATATATATATATATATATATATATATATATATATACGTAAATATATATATATATATATATATATATATATACGTAAATATATATATATATATATACGTAAATATATATATATATATATATATATATATATATATATATATATATATATATATATATATGTGTTTTCATTCCGGGTGTACATCCGTTCACTACTGTCGTTCTGAGAAGAACAGTTTTGCTGACGTTTCGCCAAAATCACATTTGGCATTTTCGAAGCTTTCTTTCTCGCGTCCGAATAGAGACTGAAGTGTTGGTGACTGCGACGCTTCCTTTTATACCCCCACTCGGGGCTGAAGGTTATATCTGCGCAGGCGTTGGTCGTTATTTATGTTTTCCGGATGGTGCTGTTGTTGTTGCGCTAATTGCGCTTGAGTTTTTGCGATTTTAGATTTGTCGATTATTGTCTTCCATACTGTTGGTAGTTTTAATGATTCGTCCCTTTTATTCAAATCACCTTGTTTTTCAATTTCTATGGCTTCTCGGACTATTCTGGTCTTATAATGTTCTATATTGGCAATCTCCCTACACCCATCGAAATTTATTTTATGGCCGGTTTCCTGATGATGTAGGAATAAAGCTGAGGTTGTTTGTTTATTTCTGATGCTGAGTTTATGCTCTTCCACTCTTGCTGATATTCGCCTGTTAGTTTGCCCTACGTACAACTTTTCACAGTCCCGGCACGGAATGCTGTGCACTCCGTGGTTTTCCAGTTTGATTTTATCTTTTGGTTTCCGAGTAGTTTACCTATAGTTGTTTGTGGCTTGTGTATTGTTTGTATGTTGTGTTTCCTCAGAATTCTTCCAGTTCTGTCTGTTGTGTCTTTTACATATGGTAAGACTACTCGTTGCTTTCCCGGCTCATATTTTTTGTTGTTCGTTGTTCGGGAAACCTGTGCATTAATAGCTTTCTCTATGGTGCAATTTGTGTAGCCATTTTTCTTTAAAGCACTAGATACTACCTTAAGTTCGTTTTGTCTCGTCTGTGTTTCAGTTAGTCGCACGGATCTAGATATTAGAGTATTTGCCACAGCTTGAATTTGTGCTGGGTGATGATGTGATTTTGCATTTAAATATCTGTCTGTATGTGTTGGTTTTCTATACACGGTGTATTCGAAATGTCCGTTATGTAGTTTTGTGACCAAAACATCTAAAAATGGTAGTTTGTTGTTTTCCTCTAGCTCTAGAGTAAATTGTATTCTAGGGTGGATTGAATTTACGTGAGTCAGAAATTTTTCGAGCTCTGCATGACCATGTTGCCATATAATAAATATGTCATCCACATAACGAATCCATAATTTGGGTCTTAAACTTGCTTTCTCAAGAGCTTCTTTCTCGAAGTATATCATAAATAAATTCGCGACTACTGGTGATAGCGAGGACCCCATTGGAGCACCATCCATTTGTTTATACATTTGCCCGTTGAAAGAAAAATAAGTATTTTTGAGGCAAAACGAACTTAAGGTAGTATCTAGTGCTTTAAAGAAAAATGGCTACACAAATTGCACCATAGAGAAAGCTATTAATGCACAGGTTTCCCGAACAACGAACAACAAAAAATATGAGCCGGGAAAGCAACGAGTAGTCTTACCATATGTAAAAGACACAACAGACAGAATTGGAAGAATTCTGAGGAAACACAACATACAAACAATACACAAGCCACAAACAACTATAGGTAAACTACTCGGAAACCCAAAAGATAAAATCAAACTGGAAAACCACGGAGTGTACAGCATTCCGTGCCAGGACTGTGAAAAGTTGTACGAAGGGCAAACTAACAGGCGAATATCAGCAAGAGTGGAAGAGCATAAACTCAGCATCAGAAATAAACAAACAACCTCAGCTTTATTCCTACATCATCAGGAAACCGGCCATAAAATAAATGTCGATGGGTGTAGGGAGATTGCCAATATAGAACATTATAAGACCAGAATAGTCCGAGAAGCCATAGAAATTGAAAAACAAGGTGATTTGAATAAAAGGGACGAATCATTAAAACTACCAACAGTATGGAAGACAATAATCGACAAATCTAAAATCGCAAAAACTCAAGCGCAATTAGCGCAACAACAACAGCACCATCCGGAAAACATAAATAACGACCAACGCCTGCGCAGATATAACCTTCGGCCCCGAGTGGGGGTATAAAAGGAAGCGTCGCAGTCACCAACACTTCAGTCTCTATTCGGACGCGAGAAAGAAAGCTTCGAAAATGCCAAATGTGATTTTGGCGAAACGTCAGCAAAACTGTTCTTTTCAGAACGACAGTAGTGAACGGATGTACACCCGGAATGAAAACACATTGTATATTTTTCCATCCGTCAAGGAGTAAAAATCAACATATATATATATATATATATATATATATATATATATATATATATATATATATATATATATATATATATATATATATATATATATATATATATATATATATAGAGACTGTTCAGTCTCTATTCGGACGCGAGAAAGAAAGCTTCGAAAATGCCAAATGTGATTTTGGCGAAACGTCAGCAAAACTGTTCTTTTCAGAACGACAGTAGTGAACGGATGTACACCCAGAATGAAAACACATTGTATTTTTCCATCCGTGAAGGAGTAAAAATCAACATATATATATATATATATATATATATATATATATATATATATATATATATATATATATAGCATATTGTATTTTAAACATGCTTTAAAAATGGAACAAGTATTCTATAATTATTTATTTATTGCCTACAAAATTACAAATGTACTAAAAAAGTAAGCAACAAAATGGTGTCAAATCTAATAAAAAAATTTTTAAATTAAAATTCACTAGCTCATATCCAGGAGCCAGTTGCAAAAGCTCTGAGAATCGGTATAACGAATGTACAGAAAGTGGTGCATGAAAAAAAACATAATTTACTTCCGAAGAAAACTTGGGTTACAATGCAAAATGGATATTCATAATGCAATTTATGTTTATACACGTCAAAGACTAATATAATCCTGCAGATATTTTTAATATTATAGACTAAAAAATATCATCACCACCTAAAAAGTCCTCATTTTCTGAGTTGTCCTCAAATGTCGCAATGATCATTGGAGCTATTTCGACATCTAGAACTTGTTCTCGATTCCACCAATCCCATATTAATCTCTCCGTATGTTCCACAGATTTCTTCCAGTACTCCGGCGTAATATAATTTAATAAATCTTGCCAAAGAAGTTGCACTTCATCTGATGTAAGACCATCGTTCACGTGTTTTTCGTAATATGATTTTGCCCGAGCCCATATTATTTCTATTGCTTTAAACTGGCAATGGTATGGCGGCAGTCCTAAACTTCATGTCCATTTTCCCATAATATTTCATCCACGGCATATATTGTTGGTTTTTTAATAGATTTTGCCATTAAAAGAAGTTCTAGCATGTTGGGTAATGGATTTTGTTTTTGTTTTACTAGCCAGTCATAAATATCATTTTTTTTCCAGAGTAGGTTGTTTATTTAAGATTCTTGAATGATAAGATGCATTGTCCAGAATAATTAAAGATGGAGCATCTAAATTTGGAATCAGTTTTTCTTTTAACCACTGTTCAAACAGTTCATAGTTCATATTATCATGGTAGTCCATACTTTTGGATGTTGAAAAAAAAAACAGTAAACTTGCATCTGGGACAAATCCTGTTGAAGAACCTACACGCAAAATGAAGAACCATTTTCCCGCCCCACATCCCTTTTCTCTTTTTACAGACTCGCTCTGCCAAGATTTCGAACCATTTCCATTAGGAAATATCCAACTCTCGTCTAAAAATACCACTTTTCTAAATTTTGAATTAACATTTTCCGCGATTTCTTTAAAAACGGGATACGCTGACTTACTATATGTGGCAAATCGCATAAAAATCTTCGATTACAGTCCTTTTTATATCGAAAACCCAACATTTTTAATAATTTTGACAACGATTTTAGTCCAATTTCCAATATGCCTCGACTTTTTAAAGCTTCTTTTAAAACTTGAAGGGTTATATTAGTTTTTAATGTGTATAAATCGTAAATTGCATTACGAACATGCATTTTTACATTGTTACTTAAGTCTTCTGTCTTTGGCTTTTTTTGTGTACATTTCCTAATCTTCTTCGGTAGTAAATTATGCTTTTTTTCATGCACAATTTTCTGCACAGTCCTTATACCGATTCCCAGAGATTTTGCTACTGTCTCCTGGATATTTTGTCACTGACTTGTCAATCTGACTTTAAAGTGACATCGCTCAAAGACTTTTGCAACTGCTAGTATTTATATATTTATCCTCTTTTTTCATATAGAAATATCATAGGTCTATCTAATTCATCTTCCGGATTTTATGCGGAGGATATGATTGTACGTAATAAAAGAAAAACAAACTTAAAAAGTTTGCAGTTGGTAAATTGTATGACCCGCATGATAACTTGACTATATTTAACATTATAAGCATAATTTTGAGATTTGCTGTTTAACTCAGAAATGTAGTTGAATTTTGCGTAAAAAACACGTGTGTTTGAATCAGCCTGTATTGATGTTAATTGCGTTTTATGCCAAACATTCTACCCAAGAGTAAAGTCTAATATTGTTACCTTTAAAACAAAAAAGTTTATTTAAATCGCTTTTGGCTGAGTCGTTTCAAATTTCTGTATATGTCTAACGATGTTGGCATTTTGTATTTCATTTTTCCATTTCTAATATTTAATTTAGGCATTGGTATTTTTAACAATTGATTAAAACACGTTTCTCCGCTCCATTAAAGTGATAGGATTCTGTGAAATGTTAGCTCCCCGCTCCAAATTAGCGTGCTAACACATTATTAAGCGTCGTATATATGAGCAAGTACTTAATAAACTCAAAATCTTTAGAGATACGTTAAAAACCTTAAAACTTTCAAAATAAATATTAAAGACCTTTTTGTAAGTTCTACTTTTAATTTATATCCTGTTATTGTAACTCTTACTAACAGAAACATCAACAAAATTCCATTTATTTCGTTTATTTACAAATAACAGGATAGATTGAATGTAATAAATGCATTACTGAATGGTATTTGAACGAAAATGGCAGCATCTAAATTCTATATGACTGCAATAAATATCAAATAGCTTGTTGAAAGGAATATATATTGCTGTTTATATGGGTATAAAGGAATTTAATCCGTTAAACATATTTTTCTTATTTGCTTCTGGCAGCTAAATTATAACCCTTGGTTGTTACTTTTTACATTCTTGTAATACCTACTTAAGTTTATAGATATCTATTTCTTAATCTTACTTATATTTTGACGTTTGATGTGAGGACTATAATCAAATGCTTTGATTATCGAATTATTGCATATATAAAGCATTTCATCCAGTCTTATCTGACTATTGTCTTTCTCCAAAATTTTATACTTGGATTGCCAGTTTTATTTTCAACAGAAGTATTTCTGACTTTCATAAAATCTAAGCAGATGTTCCACAGTGTTCAGTGTTGGCACCTACCCTATTTCTCCTGTACATCAATGATCTTCTTTGTTCTCCAGTTTAACGCAACTAAAATACAACCATGTTTATTATCTCACAAATTATCTTTCAATACCCACACCATCCAAATGAGTAATCGAATGCTTGAAGCCATCACTTTTCAGAAAGAGTTTTGCTGGAATGATCACATCACTGGATTGTCAAAGTAGCCTAGTAGAAATTGGGTTTCCTCTTCCGAGATCGAAACTACTTTGCTTCTGCCAACTTGCATATCATTTATAATTCGTAAATCAGATCCAGCCTTAAGTATTTTTCTCATATGTGGGGAGTAAACTCTTCTTCAAACAAACATATTTTATATAATTTTATATACATATTACAGTATTGGCCATAAGTGGATGAACAAATACAAAATTTATTATTTCGTTCCTTTTGTATGGCATAGTATATTTCAATTTCTTTAGCACTTTGTTTATAAATAGTATCTCGTGATGTTTATTTAAAAATAAATATAAATTCCACATTCCTTATCAATACACTATCCACCCTTGAAAAAACTGTTTACTGCTATGGGTAAAAGTAGATGAACAAGTATTTTTAGATTATAATAACACTGGCTTTAAAATCAACAGTTTTCCTTTTGAGCTGTGGTAGATCAAAATTGTGATTTCGTCAATTTGTCATAATCCCGCGTGGAATTAATTTCTCTGAAGACTTAAAATCGCGTATTGTAGCTACTTACCAAGCGGGAGATCGCTAATCAGATATTGCTAGGCAGTTTAAAATAAGAAGGTCTGTTGTATACATGATTATTAAAAGATATCGAGAACGCGGGGATGTCTCAATAAAAAGAAGCCGGGTCGTCCCAAAAACGTTAGTCCAAGATTTAGAAGAATGATCAAACAAATTTTTTGACAATATCCTTTTATATTAATAAGACGAAAGCTGGTGGAGCCTCCGTTGTTCTCCAGAAGACCATCGAAAAAAATCTCTACTTTCCAAGAAGAACGTAAAGGGCCGAATGAAATTTGCCATAGATCTTTAATACTGGATAGTTGCAGAATAAAAGTGTGTGCGCTTTAGTGATGAACCTAAATTTATTTTGTTTTCTTCCGACGGAATTCGATATGTACAATGTCCTTTAAACACTAGATTGCAGCAAAAGTATACTCGTCCCACTGTGAAGCATGGTGGAGGATCCGTCATGGTCTGGGGATGCTTTGAAGATTGTTTGGAATAGAAGGCATAGTAGACAGGTTTCTTTGCAATGTAGGAGACAAAATGCCACTTTTATTTTCAACATGATAACGACCCAAAACATGCCTCTAGGTTGGCCAAAAATTTTGTAAGTGAAGAAGTGGTTCCCGTCATGAAGCGGCCGTCCCAATTCCCAGACCTAGAACCCATCGAAAATCTTCGGGAGATATTAGAACAGAAATTCCGAAGAAAAACCTTTACAAATCGGGACCAGTTCTTCAAGGCTTTGGAGATGAATATGGATTTGACAATAATTGATAGGCTTCTGGAGTCAATACCATGAAGATGTACAGACGTCATCAAAAACAAAGGATGCTATAGCAAATACTAGGTCTTAATTTTCAATAAAAAATATTTGGTGTTTCGTTATAGACTTGTAAATTCTCTTTTGTACCAATTTTTTGTTCTGTTCATCCACTTCTGACAGAGAGAAAATTTAATTTTTGCACTTAAAAAATAAATCATATAAAATAATGGAAATCTGGTGGAATTATTAAATACCCCTCCTATTCTAAGAAGTGAAAAACTATTATTTTGGTTTATCGGTCAAACATTAGTTGTTAAAAAATAAAATACATGCTTTTAAATTGTGGTTCATCTACTTATGGCCAGTACTGTAAATAGTGCTCAAATCGCCATTTTGAAAAATTGCTGAATTATTTAAATGATTTGAATACCAGAAATAATTTAAAACAAAATTAAAACAAAAATTGCTTCTATAGGCGTCTTGCTTGAATTCAGTGGATACGTATTTTAATTTCACAATAACTATGAGTATAATATTTGTATATTTCTAAGTCTTTTGACCTGTTTTTCTTACTTAGATTTGCCCAAGTAAAAAAAAGTAAAGGCTTGTAGGAAATGATGATTACCAACTTTTTTCTATAAAGTAAACGTTCAAATAAAAAAATCAGTAACAAATAAAAATTATTAATTAAAAAGAAACAAAAAATACAAGCGACTAGAATCAGTGTACTAATAAAGGAAAAGAAACCACAAAACATACAAAAATAAAAATCAAATTACGTCTGATGTTTCACACCAATAATTTATTTATTACTTTTAATATAATTACGTTTATATCTAGTAAACAAAATTCGGTATAACAGAAATGTTAGGACATATAAAATTTGGAAGGGTCCGTGAAATTCATTTTACTTTTCAATCTCTATTCATTTTTACAGCCCCTAAAAGCATTGAGGAGATATTTTTAAATTTCTGAAATAATATTGGATTTGACAGCTCGTCTTGTTAAAAATATTTATCCTGACGTCACGTTAGCAATGCACTGAAAAGTTAGTTTTCTTTAAAGTAAAGTTTGTGCATTTTTTTTTCAAACTCGATTTTACCCAGTTTTTTAAATTAGAACAAACAAATGTAAAGTTACGTTTTGTAGCAAAAATATAGAGCTTTTGTCCTGCGTAATTGATTTTGTTCTATGAGATAATGATACGCAAATACAAAGGCTCAAGACCAATTGAAAACATATTTGCAGATTACATTTTAAAAATTTCTCAAATTTAGCCTTATTTGGTACAGATTTTTTCCTTATAATTTGGTATGTTTTTATTTAAAAGAATACAAGAAAAAAATTTTGTACAAAAGTTTTTAGAATCATTATGAAGATTATAGATATGGCGTTTAGAAAAACAACTACCGTTCAGACAATAAAGAAAACCGAGAAAATATCATTTTTATAAATCGAATACCCTGTATTTTTTAGAAATATAAAATCTCTTTGTGAAAGACAGAATTTAATAAATATTGGAACCCGCTTGGGCATGGATTACGACAGATAAAAAAACAAATTAGTTGAAGCAATACTTTAAGAAGAAATAGAGTTTTAACAATTAGAAATAACAGCAGATATTTGAGCAAACTACTGAAATGTTTACATAGGAAGATCCATTATTAAAACATTCTTGATATAATTTCTTTAATTTATATATCAAAATTTCTTGTTTTAAACTCTGCCATAAACTTATCAAATCTTCTGTTCTATTAAACTAAACACTGCCCTTTGAATACCTCCATTGAATAATTTCTAAAATATTCTATTTCGAAACTAAACAAGATTCGTAAGTTTTGACTTTGCCGCCGTGCCTTGAACCTCAAGATGACTTTATTAAAGCAATTTCAATAAAATTCTGGAACATTCTATTTCGAAACTAAACAAGACCCGTAAGTTTCGACTTTGCTATCGTGTTTTGAATCTCAAGAAGACCTTTTAAGAGTCATTTCAAGAAAACTCTAGAACATTCCAATTCGAAACTAAACAGAATTGCTAAATTTTGACTTTGTCATCGTGTATTAAACCTCAAGAAAATCTTATCAGAGTTATTTCAAGAAGAATATAGAACTAAACAATATTCGTAAGCTATTGCTTTACTATCGTTTTTTAGCCCTAAGACCTTTTCAGACCAATTTCAACAAATCTCTAGAACATTACATTTCCAAACTATCAAAGATTTAATTGTTTTATTGTATGTTTGGCATCAAGAAACTTCTAGAAAGTTATATTCTAAAACTAAGCAAGAACATGAATCTAAGAGCAAACAACAAACAGAAGCTGAAGCGAGCAAAAGACAACAGGGAATTTGCAATTTTTAAACAAACTACTCAAATATTTACATCGAAACCTCCAGTTTTAAACACTCTTGATATAATTTACTTAGATTGTGAATTAAAATTTTTTCAATTTTCTGCCCTGAATTTATTAAATCATTTGTTCTAGTAAAGTAAACACTGTCCTTTTGAATATCTCAACTGAATAATTTCTAGAATATTCTATTTCGAAACTATGCAGGATTCGGAAGTTTTGACTTTGCCATCCTGCCTTGGATTACAAGAAAACATAGAGAAAGAATTCTAGAACATTTCATTTGGGAACGAAACAAAACTACCAAATTTTGAGTTTGCCGCATACTAAACTTCAAGAAGATCTTATCAGTCATTTCAAAAAATTCTAAAACATTCCATTTTGAAACTAAACAAGATTTGTAAGCTTTGACTTACTACTACTTACTACAAACTAACAAAGATCGGTGAGTTTTAACTGTTTCATTGTGTGTTGGATATCAAGAAGACGTCTCGAAAGTCCTAAAAAGTTCTATTCTAAAACTGCGCAAGAAGAACAATAAGCTACAAGTAGAACAGGATATCCTTATGAAGAGGTCAGCCGACCAAGAATCTAAGAGAGGCTGAAGAGAAAGTGAAACTGAGGAGACCAAAAAACAACAAGAACAACAAGGAATACTAAAATAATTTCAAGATTTGGAGGTCAAAAGACAAAAAGAAAAACAAAAACAGGATCGGCTTGAGAAGATTTTAAACGACCCAGGGGCAAAAAGACAAAAAAAAGGGTTAGATGAAAAAAGATAAAGAGAATAGGAATGGCCAATTTTGTTTTTGATTTTATAGAATCTAATTTAGAAATATCAACAGAAAATTTACAGATAGCCATACATAATATTTACTTAATAGTACACAGGGTTTATCAAAAGGATAGTGGGGATCTTTCTGATGATTATAAATATGTTTAATACCCTAAAGTCTAGGAGAATCTGGAAAATAAAATGTTAGACATAAAATATAACGGGTGTTCTACTTTTGGATCTACCTGGTATACTATTAAATTTGCATAGTTTTTCAATAAGTGTTCCAAAAATATGCACCAACCTGCTGAAAAAATTCTGGGACAAAGAAGTATCTTTTTAGCACCTAGACTTTTAGGAAAAAGTTCATGGTTTTAGGTGCCGAAAAAAAAACTGGCACAGCAAATCTTCCGGACTATTAGCTTGTTTTGAAGTTATTAGTTTGATTAATTTTTTGACTGACGGACCTGTCAAAAAATATGTATATATATTTAAATGCCCGCGTTAACCACCGAGCAAAAAGCGTTTATTTACACGCGATTGGGAGATGGTCATCAAATAAGAAACATCGCAGACGAATTGGGAATTAGCAAAAACACCGTGCTGTTGGCTAAGCACAAAATTGCAGAATATGGAAGTATTGTTAGAAAAGCCGGTTCCGGTCGCCCTAAAATTTCGAATAACGTTCAAGATATAGAGTTAATTAATTTTCTAAGAGATAATCCCTTTGAAACAGCACTAAAAGCTAAAGAAAAGACTTATTTTCCTGGTTCGGCTAATACAGCTCGTAGTAGAATTCGTAGTTCGAATATAAAAAGTTGCTGTGATGCAAATAAAATATTTTTGACTGAAGCAAATAAGCGGAGAAGAATAGAATTTGCTCATGAATACATAAATGAAAATAATATGTGGGAAAACGTAATATTTTCCGATGAAAAAAATCTTCAATCGTGTAACAATGAGAAAATCCGCGTTTATAGACCTTCCGGTACGAGATACGATGAAAAATATACCTATAAGACAAATCAAAGTAGACGCTTTTCTATAAACGTTTGGGCCTGGATTAGTGCAAGGGGCCCAGGAGTTTGCCAAATAGTACAGGGAAGACTCAATGCACAACTATATTGCAATATACTAAACCAAGTTATGATACCATCACTCGGTGCAGTATATGGCCAAGATTTTATATTCCAACACAATAAGGCTCCTATAAATAAGGCCCGTATAGTTCAACAGTATTTAGAAGAAAATCATATTCGTGTTCTACCGTGGCCTTCGAATAGCCCCGATATCAACCCGATAGAAAACGTTAGGGGTGAAATAGTAAAGTTTATTATTAAACCCAGAAATCAGGACGAATTGCGCCAAAGGATAACGGAAGCATGGAATCAAATAACGCAAGAGTATACGAGAAACCTAGTATTAAACATGCCACGACCTTTGCAAGCATTAATCGATAATAACGGTGCAGCTACCAAACATTAAAAAGTCTTATTTTTATTTTTGTTATATCTTAAAACAATAAACGTTATTTTCATTTCTCCTCGTATTTTTAAAAAAGGTAGTATTATTATTTTGGTGTTTAAGCTTTTCACTTCCATGACAACATCGATAACCTATCCTTAATAGATTTACACACTCTTTATAGTCTAGTAGCTACTCAACCAGGAGAATTTTGTTGTCCCAAAATTTCGTCGGCAGGATGGTACAGAAACGTTTCTAAAACCCAAGTTTTTTACCCCCGTATTCACTAAAGAGGGTTTAAAATTAGGCCAGGCCTAACTTGACAGTGATAGGTTTAAAATGACATAAGCAACAATTGAACAGATAATTTTTCTGAATGTCTAAATTATAAAATGACAGTGACATAAGAAAACGCAACTGGCAAACTAATAGTTTTAGTTACCATATCAATTAGATTTGGTCTAATCTTTAACCTTTTAAGCGAATACGGGGCTAAATGTTCTAATATTACACAAAACAAATAACTTTAGTGTAATGATAAAAAAAATAGGAGGGGCATAGCTAAAAACTGATTAACTTTGAATTTTAATAAAAAGGTAATATGTGTATGTAATCGTAACACAACTGTACTGTAACTGTAAAAAATCTACTTACTCGAATTATCTCAAATGTTTATTTGAAATTTGGCCCAGAAATTAAATGTGACTTAGCAAGAAAAACTGGAAAAATATTGGTACCTTTCAATATGTCCATTCGTAAGCAAAGATGTACCGCGCTAGTACTTCTAGATTTTTCTAAAGCCTTTGATACCATCAACCAAAAACTTCTTTGTTCCAAATTAAAATAATATGGCTTTGATGACGTATCCCTTAATCTTATTAATTCTTATTTTGAAAACAGGTTTCAAAAGATATATTATGTAAATAAATCCTTAGAACAAATTTCGGTTCTCTCTGAACTGCCTCAAGGATCAATATTGGGCCCTTTACTATTTGTTATTTATACAGCTGTCATTTTGAAATCTAAATATTGCCAAATACAAGCTTATGCAGCTTTATTATTCTTTTAATATTCAGGATTCACTACAAACATCAGATTTAATTAATTATGATTTAAACCATTTAAAAATAATATCGTCAAAGCAAAACATACAATTAAATCCCACAAATTCTTTAGTCGTGTTGCTCTGGGTGGTACTATACTGCCTATAGTGGAGTCAGTAAAGAATCTTGACATTATAACCGACTCAAATTTAAGATTTAAGCAACCTGCTAAAAACTGATGCAAAAATCATTTTTAGCTTTAAAACTTCTGTAAAGTAACAGACACATCCTAAATGTTAATTTTATCCAACTTAAATTACTGTGATTTTATATATGGTAACTGTGTTGATATTTTGGATAAAAATCGGTTCCAGAAGGTTCAAAATGTTACAAGCGCAGACTGCATCATATGTCTACTTTCGTCTTAAATATTTTAAATAACCCTGCTGCATCTGTTCTATTAAAAAATAAATTGGTCCCTCGTAATAATATTCACAACAGGACTCGTTTTACCAATCATTTAACTATGCCTGCAAGTTTTTAATGTCATAATTTCACATTTCTCCATAATTTATATTTTAAATTCTAATCATGCAATTACTAGAAAACTTAAGGAATGAACAAAACAAAAAATACTAAAACTCAGTCTCATAATCACATAAGCTTTGCAATAAAATAGCTAAAGCTTGGCCGAGCCAGGGCAAAAAGATTAAACCGAGTTCTACCTTGCTTCAGTGAAACAATAGAAAAAATACGACGAAATGAACTAACAACTAACAATAAACTAACAACAAATATATTTAAAATTACTGAAAACTAGCTAAGGTAAAAAGATTTAGTATATGCCACTCGACCTACTACAAGAAACGATATGGTGAACCGAATATATTTGTTATAAGTTTATTGCTAGTTGTTAGTTCATTTCATCGTTTTTCTATTGTTGCACTGGAACAAGATAGAACTCGGCTAAATATGTTTGCCAAACCGAGTCCTGCCCTGCCTCGCCCTAGATTTAGCTATTTTATTGCGAAGTTTATGTGATTATGAGGCTGAATTTTAGTATTTTTTTTATTTGTTCCTTTGTTAAGTTTTGTTCTTTACATTTTTTCCAGTTTTCTGGATTTCCTAAAATTTTAGGAATAATTGAGATGAGAGATGAAAATAATTTACACATTGCCATTGTCACTTTTTCTCCTCTATTTTCCAATCCGACATTTCGGATTCGAAAGACCATTATCAACTTTCTTATTTTAAATGCGGACCTGGGTTATTTTATTTGACTGTTTAATGCCCTTCATAACTACCAAATAAACTGGGATATATAAGTCATAGTAGTCATACCATTTGATTTTTTTTTAAATCAGCATTATTTGGAGAATTTCGCAACAGCGCCATCTAGTGACCACTAACAAAGTCATTACGGCACAGTTTGTTGCTCCACGAGTAGAGCACAAAAGACACTTTTTTTTTACTCTTAAGTTGAATAAAATCGGTTCATCCAAAACAGAGATATCTACATGACCTTCCCCCACCACTTTAGTTTTAAGAATAGACAAAAATGGTCTCAAGCAAAAAAGTGCGTAATTGGTTGACGAATACAATACCTATATTTTCAACATACCTCATTTACGGAAACCTAAGAGAAAATTAGCACTTACTCTTTTGTGTTGCTCTTACGCCTCCTAGCGGCCAAATTTCGAACTTGAAAGTAAATTACAGCAATTTCTCTTGGCCAATTTATCTATAAATATTTTCTTTCTTAAGTTCTGTCACTAACGGTTCCCGAGCCATATTGACATCCTCTATTATTAGATCACCCTGTACTTTCTGCATTACTTTTGAGGTTAAGTAGAGTAGCCGACTTGTGTCAGACTTCGCCTCATTGTGGTGCCACTATTTTTGAATATTATTACAGGGTCTATGTAAATATGCTTTTCTGTAATGTAAAGGCGGTTATTTATTAAATTATTTACTAAACAGTTTTCTAAATTACTACGTGCTGAATTAAACTACGTCATTGTTCATTTTCCTTGTTAAGAAGAAGGGGTTCATAATGAGCACTTCCTGATAAAGTCGATTTACCGACTTTTTTTTCTTTTGAAATGTATATACCGAAAATTGTCTGTACTAACGTAAAATTGATGATGATTTGCAACAAAGACTGGCATGGTTGCTTCAGGGAAAATATACGTAAGCAGCAAGAATGATTTGTTACAGTGCTATTATAAATTAATTTACGGCATGTGTAATGTTAAAACACAATGTGGTAATTAGTAATTAACTGGCTGTCTTAAGTCTCTAGAATCCTTTTGTATCTACCGCAGATTATTCTTCGGGTCATTTTTACGTACTTTTAATGAACCTGAAAAGGCGAAGGCTGCTAATCTTCATAAATATTATGTTATGATCTGGTAGGTAGTTTTAGTGCGTTGTGAACATAAAATGGGATTTTGTAGAATTATTACAATTGTCTTAAGAGGAAGAGAACAATAAACATAAATGAAATACTGTTCGGTTTAACACGCCCTATTTTTTTTAATAGACGGATTTTTTCCGTTTATTTAATAAAACGATAAACTATTTGATATACAGAGTTGTTCAAAAGTAAAACACAAAATGCATATCTTCTGTATGAGTCATTTTGCACAAAAACGCTCGAACATGTGAAGTGGTTTAAGTGGTTGTTCATCTTTGTGTAATATTTTCAGCCCTCTTTCTGCAACAACTTAATTTGTAGACACCCCAATACTTTTTTTTCAAATGGCAACCTAGGTCATGTGGGGGCTCTATGAGAAGGTCTTCTAAATCTATATCCGATACTGGCAACAAATTAGCGGTCTGCTCATTTCCTTGCCGGAAAACGAGTGTGAAACTTTGTTTTTTGTCGGTAGAGGAAAGTAGCCAAATATCGGATAGGCTCCTAATACCGCACACTACCTTATTTCATTATTCTAAGCCTTGCCATCTGTCCGCGGTGGCAGGCTAGTAGCTTTTGACATCTACGAAATATCTAGTAGAGAGACGCGAGTGTCGTTTCTACTGGACATTTTTCCTTGTCTGTGGTTAGTTTAGCCGAACAGCAAGTTTTTAAACGTCACTTCAAATTGCTGTTTTTTTTTGCGAAAGTGTGCAGTTATCAGAGACTCTCTGAGTGCGATTATATCAATAAGGTATGTAGGATCTTTGTGGTATATAAATATTTTTAGAAAAATATCCTTGGTTGTCGAAACTTCGTGATACATTTTTGAGGTTAAGTTTCCTATTGCCGCACAGTTAGATATCCCCAATATCGCATATATCCGACATTAGGAGACCATTTTTAAGTTAAAATATTTATTTTTTCAGATGGCCCAAAGAAAAAAATGGGATGCCGATTCCATGAAAGCAGCTATCGGAGCTGTAAGGAATAAACAGATGGGTTACTTAAAAGCATCGAAGTCGTTTGGCGTACCTCGAAGTACTTTAGTCGACTACGTCAAGGTCGTCAAGTCCGGGAAGAGTGCGGATGAAATAGCGACAACATTAGGCCGAAACCCCACGTTAACAAAAGAAATTGAAGATTTATTGGTTGAGTACTGTTTTGATATGGAAAAAAGGTTCTATGGTCGGACTGCAGTTGATATTAAAAGACTGGCTTTTCAGCTAGCATTAAAGAATGGACTGCCATTTTCACAAAATAGGGGATCTGCTGGTAAAAAGTGGCTTAAATTGTTTTTAAGCCGACATCCAGAGCTACGATTTAGAAAACCACAAGGTGTATCTGCAGCAAGGGTGAAAGGGTTTACAAAAGAAAACCGCGATTCATTTTTTAAGCTATTAGAATCTGCCCTTGAAAAAATTAAAATGGATCCGTCTAGGATTTTCAATGTTGATGAAACAGGTGTGACCACCGTGCAGCATAAACATACGAAAGTATTAAGCCTACGAGGAAAAAAGCAAGTGGGTGCCCTTACAACATCAGAAAGGGGGGCACTTGTGACAGTAGTGACCTGCATAAATGCGACAGGTGTGTACGTTCCCCCGATGCTTATTTACCCTAGGAAAAACATGAAACCGGAATTGCTTAATGGAGCTCCACCAGGAACGGTTGCAAAATGTCATCCATCTGGATGGATGCAACAAGATATTTTTACATCCTGGCTTCATCACTTTATAAAGCATGTAAAACCGTCTGAGGAAGATCCAGTCGTTTTAATTCTCGATGGCCACTACTCCCATACTAGAAACATTGACGTGATTAATCTAGCCAGAGACAGCTATATTCACATAGTTTATTTGCCTCCACACAGCACTCACAAATTACAACCTCTGGATGTAGCCTTTATGTCTCGATTCAAGACATATTATGCGGTGGAAATAGAAACCTGGCTAAAGCATAATCCGGGCAGAGTAGTAACTGCATATCAACTGGCAGAGTTGATGGGAAGAGCCTACTTACGGGCCGTTAGTGTGGAGGTTGCAGTGAACGGATTCCGAAAATGGGTATCTTTCCATTAAATAAAAACTTTTTTAGAGATGACGATTTTGCCATACATTTAAGTACTGAAAGAGATGCTTTTCCTGAAACTGAAGACACTGGTGGCGACGTTAGCACTGATGACGATGTTCCGTTATCTACGCTAGCTAAAAAGCTTCGTCCGGAAAATAACATAGGAAGACTATCCTTACCAAGTTGCTCATCGACTCCAACAACTAATAGAGTGCTTGTTAAACCAGCTGAAATAAGTCCTTTGCCCACATGCTCTTTTCAAACTTCCAATAAAGGAAGAAAACGTGGTTCGGCCGCGATCATAACTGAGTCTCCATATAATACGGTAGGTACTAAAGCTACCTAAAAAGCTTCGTCCGGAAAATAACATAGGAAGACTATCCTTACCAAGTTGCTCATCGACTCCAACAACTAATAGAGTGCTTGTTAAACCAGCTGAAATAAGTCCTTTGCCCACATGCTCTTTTCAAACTTCCAATAAAGGAAGAAAACGTGGTTCGGCCGCGATCATAACTGAGTCTCCATATAAAAAGCAGCTGGAAGAGGATATAGCCAGAAGGAATTCAAAGACTAAGGATGTCACTAAAAAAATTTCAGTTCAGTTTACCAAAAAAGATGATAGAAAGAAAAAAACAAAACGAATTGATAAGAATATTAGCACATCAAGTGAAGATGACGATGCGGAAATAGAATTCATAGACACTAGTGACGATAATGATGTGGATAACGAAGATGCCGAATGCTTTTATTGTTTAAACTTGTATTCTCAAGACATTAGGGGAGAATCATTGATTCGATGCACTATGTGCTTTCGTTGGAGCCATGAGGTGTGTGCCGGGATTGGAAAACATAAAACATTTGTTTGTGAATTTTGTTTTGATCAATAAGTTGTACTGTTCTTTAAAATCCAACAATATTTTTTTATACTAAATATGTGCCATTTCAATAATAAAAGTGTTTTAAAAATATTGAGTCGCTTTGTTTGGTTTGGATGTTCCTAATACCGGACAGTGCGATATTGAGAACCTTTACTATCCGATATGAGGATACCTGTTTTAAAATTATGTGTTTTACACTATTATAGTAGTTTTTACTTTTTTTCAAAATTTTTGAAAATTCGATTATAAAGCACTATCGAATCAAAAAAGGGAGGCTTTCTACATAAATTTTATAAAAGAAAACTCTGCTGTAGTTAACCGATCGGATTTTACAAATTAAAAGGAAAAAGTATCCGATATTTGGCTACTTTCCTCTATGTCGCTGCATATTATTATCTTTTGAAGATTCCTCGGGGCATGTGGGGTAGACCTATTTGCAAGTTGGCAAGTGATCTGAACGTGTTAGGAAGTCAGTGACAGGTGGACGGTTAATGACGTCAGTGTTTAGTTTTTTCTAATACGTTGAGAATTGATTTTTTTTTGATATTTTCATATAATAGTTAGATCGAGACGAGAAAAGGGAAATTCTTCACAGAGATAGACCAATGCCTCAGATAAGTACCTTAAATAATGATAAGAAAGACAGTCGACAATATAAACGTTCATTTAAATCGTGGTACTAGGCTCATATCTGGATTTGCGGAAGTTTTTTTTAACAGCGTTTATTTTGTTGGCCTTGCTTATTAGTTGGAAAAACAAAAAACGTATGGACCTCTGATGGGCATGCTGATTTATAAAAATTTTTCAAGAGCGGTTAAAATACATGAAGAACATATTTAGAATACTTTAGGTTTTGTACGCTTGTCTCAAAATATGACCACAATTAAAGATGCACTAATGGAAAATGCCCACTTATCTAAACTATTATACAATGAAGATGTTAGGAAAAACCGTTTACTTTTAATATACCTTATAGACACAACAATATTACTGGGGAAACAAGAACTTGCTTTTAGGGGGCATGACGAATCAGAGTCTTTATTCAACAAGGGAAATGTTAAAGAAGTTTTTAATTGTTTAATTAAACGTAATGCCGAACTTGTCAAACATTTAGAACAAAAAACTATATTTACGGGACAGTTTAAAACTATTCAAAACGAATTAATATTTTGCATCAAAGAATATATGAAGGACTTTATAAAACAAGAGATATCAGAGGCAACGATTTTTTCATTAATTGTAGATAATACAACTGATTATGGTAGCAAATGCCCAATGTTGTGTAACTGTACGATATGTAAATAAATCGGCCGCAATAAAAGAACGTTTTACTTAATTGTATGCATTTTACATGGTCAAAATTTTAAAGAGAAGCTAATAGCACAATGTCCACCGGGGCCCGCGGTTAAGGCTGACGAACTGAGCAGTCTACAAACACGCATAAGATCGGATACCCCACTCGCAATTTACACACATTGTGCTGTCCATCGGCTAAATTTAATTTTACAGCAGGGTTCGAATTATATCAAAGAAAGCGGAATTAAGGGGGTATTTAAAAGACCTCTGTGACTTTGAGTTTGCTTTTTTAACATTTACATTCAAGGAATCTTTTTTAATTACCGTTTTTTCAATTGAGTAACTTAGAAGTTGATTTCTGCATTTCACAAATAAACATTATCATCCAACGATTAAATGAGCTACGCGTTGAAGACTGCTCTAAATCTATATTTGAAAAAGCAGAAATGCTTACAGGATTGCCACGTGGCAATACGAACGAATTGGATTCAACAGTAAAATTATAAACGTTTATTTTACGAAATTTTAGATTGCATACTTTTCCAAATTAATATTAGGTTTGAGGATTTACATAAATTGGAATTCATTAAAGCAAGTCAAAGTATAAAAACTTTGCAGCAGAATTTTCTTCCAATCTATTAAAGTCGTTGGAATGAATGTATCCAAATGTGTTCCACAAAGACCGCCTCAAAAATGAGCTCAGCATAATTTACCGAGACGAACACTTTTACAAACTCAATATTCATAAACTTAGTAAACAACTCTGTAGTTTAGAATTACTTTCAGTGGTCTCTGAAGTATATCTGCTTGCGATGTTAATTTTGACAATCCCTGTAACAAGTGTACAGGCTGAAAGAGATTTCTCATGCTTAAAAGGAATCAAGACCTATTTACGAAATACTATATCTCAAAATTAATTTAGAATAATAACGGTATGAAATATTAAAAATGCAAAAATATATTTAAACCCCTATTCTTTTCTTTCAACAAAATATTTTCAGACGACCCCAAAGTTAAAAATACAAAATACTATAAATTAAAAAAAAAACTACGTCCTATTAAATTACTGAACAGCTAGGCAAGATATTTTAATTAATAACCCAATTTATAAAAAAAACAATTGCAAAATTAATTTAATTGAGCTCTACAAATGTTGCCTGATTTATACTAACAGTGAAGGCATGAGTCTCAAATATAATAAAAAAATTAACTAATCTAGCAACTATAATAACCATCAAAAATTGAATTTGCAATTTAGCGGTAATCTCCTTTTTTTTGCAACCCCCTTGTTCGGAAATTCAAAAGGCAATTTATTATAAAAATTAGCCCCAGTCCCCATACAAAAAAAAAATTATTATATAAGTGAAAGTTAATTTCCATATATATGACCAAAAATTACCTCTCTATTACGTAATATAAAATCAAAAGTATTCAGAAGGAATATACACTTTTCAAAATTGAAGAAATTGAATTACCTATTCAATAGGGTTTAGTTCGCCCCGGACAGGAAGACTTCTTCAGAACGTGGCAGGAAAATGGCGGCCTGGTCCAACTTCAGCACTAAAAATCCTCTCTCAGAGAGATTACTTGGAGGTTACAAAATACAATAAAATTCACAAATAGAAAACCCCAAGTAATTTTTTACGAAGCTGAGGAGAAATCCCGCTAACGGATTTCCAAGAAAAACTTGGATTTTATTTTCCCCAGTTCGCGTTGAAGACCTTTCGATGTTACAGGAGATCAGAAAAGTGAAGTGAAAATGTAGTTCCTTCCTGGAACCAGCTCCGTTGTACCTTCTAGAATTTACTCAACTCGGATGCTGAACTATCATTCGTTAGATTGCTCCAGGTGACATCAGTGTTGTCAAAAGAAACTCGGAATGATTTAAAATAGAAATTGCAGGGCAAGAAAAACGATCACTGATTGGTTTATAATTCAAACGGCAACCACGTGAGAATAAACGCAACAGTTGGGATCTTAGCATGCGCCTACTGAATGAGGGCACATCGGATGCAGCGAGTGACAGCGCATAGGAAGTGACACATCCCATAACCCTAAATTATACTGTGAACTAGGCAAAACGAATAGTAAACAAACATCTCAGTCTTCCGGTTCGTCTCGTCGAAGGCAGACCTCTGTGTTATTAACATAAGTGGTTCCACGTATTCGGTTCTGCTGCTTTATTTCGGGAGGAAACAGGAGACTCAACCGCTCAGTGTGGAAATTAACGACCCCGGTAGAAAGGGAGCAAACGCTGTGAACGTGTGAGGTCTAGTTATTCTTGCATTCTATCTCGTTCGTCTGCCGCAGTTCTACAAAGAATATTAGCGTAATGGCCGCTATGTGGCGGGAGCGGGAGGGGTAAGGGGATAGCTTGAAAGAAAGGGTCATCTCGTGATATCAGTAGTACTCTCAAGGGGCACCTAGTGGAAGCCAAGGTGCAGTTCATAAATTAAAAGAGGAAAAATCAAGAAGTATTTCAAAGTTTTAGGGTGTCTGGGAGTTTAAAGCTCGCCATCCGGACATCCTACCGATAACGTCTCCAAACTGGAATAAGGTGTAAATCATCTGGGAGGGTTGCCCCAGCTCTGACTAAGCCCCGGGCAGAGAGCAATCTGGCGACTGCCTTGTAGCAAAGCCAATATGTCCTGTTTTGTAACAGGATAAACAGGAAAGTCAAGTTAAACAGACATCTATCTCTATCTCTATCTGTTTTTTATTGATAAAGCCAATGCTTTATCAATAAAAACCGAAAAGTATTGAAACTATTGACTTATAATTAGGTAAGTAATTAGACATTAATCATTAGTCAGTGTGATTTACAGTTCAAACCTATTTTGACTATAATTTTCAAACGTTTTTTAATTCTTGTAAAAAATTCCATGATGAAAAATGATATACTTTTAAAAAGAGTGTATCAGTCTGAGTATGAAATTTATTTATGAAATATTCAATGGTGCTCTCAGTCAGATATTTTGATATCGTTTTCAGAGAATTTGTAAAGGACAGGTCCTATTCTTCGACCGAACGAAACTAAATTAGAGACGACAAAATTATTCCAAAATCAACCACCGAAATGCGACTTGTTATTCGGGAATAATGAGGTATCTGTTTGACCGAAACGTGACTGCCAGCCTGAGTAGTAGTTAGCTACATCGATTGGAAGCAGTTATTAAAGCACAAGGGTGGAATACCTGTTGCGAAGCAGGATAATAAATGTTTATCAGTAACGTTTTTTTTAACAATAAACGTGAATTGATGTTAAAATTTCACGCAAAAATAATCTAACGCTGCACGGTGAATATATTTAAACATGATACAAGAAAAATTTCATACAAAGAATAGTAATGTTTTTCCAATATTAGTTTCTAAGCAGTATAAAGAAATTACTTTTATTGCAAAATAGTATAATACAAGCTAAAATACCCAAAGCCTCAGATCAAATTACACCAGAAACAAAAGTTTCAATTATATATAATATATTTATTGACAACGGATTCTTATGGTGAAATAATACAATTGTCTACAGCAAAGATTGTTACAGGGTCACGTGACCGGCGTTGCTTAAAAACCAATGGCGGTTCGTAAAACTACAATAAACCTTAACATTAAAGAAATTAATTTGCTAAAAAATATTTTAACGCAGAAGTTAATTCAACTAAAACTGTCATTTTCCAAGCTTTTTTTAGATTCACTACTGCATGTGTTTTAATGTATTATTGTGTAATTGTTGATATGGTTCGAATCTTCTGTTTAAATGTTGCCTTACTTCAAGAAGCAGCGTTTTAAGGGTGCGGTGAGATTAGGAGAATAGTGTTTTTTTTTAAATATTTAACAAACAAGTTTTATTTTTTTTATCTTGGACATTGCGAAACTAGGAGCTTTAGTTGAACTAACTATGGTGCGGCAATGTGAGTTTGCCAATAAATAGCCGTTTAAGTTTGAAATTGTCTTTTAATCACTAAGTAAACAGCTTGATTTCCTTTTGCAAGGAACTTGTAATATATAATAATATAATAAGATAAAATAAGATACCTTATTCACTTATTTTTGGGTCACATGACGTATTGACCAATCCAGTTCAGTATAATAGAACGTTTATCCTCAGAAGCAAACTGATACAAGAAAATCTCTTAGGTGATTTTACAATAGTTTTTTCGTATCATTGAATTAAAATAATTATAGAATAAAATGGCATAGCGGACGAGTTCGACTAATAATTGGCCTTTCAACTAAAAAAATATCGGTACGTAAATGACATAATTTATTATGCTTGCTTAAATAATATTGTTTATACTATGTGTCGAAATATTCTGTAGCAGAGTAATCTACATGTTGAGATATGTAATTTTATTAAATATTTGCTTCAATCAAATTAAAGTTAAATATTTTTATTCAGTTGCGAAAAAGCCAAAAAAGATTTTTGTTTATTAATCTATACGTATATTAAAATATTAAAACTATAAATATTCTCAATAATTACCTATGCGTATATATATATATATATATATATATATATATATATATATATATATATATATATATATATATATTTATTTATTATATTATATGCTAACCTAACTTAAAGTATTATTATTTACTGGGTAATAGTCGAAGGGCACCTCACGCCCAATAAAACGTACTGCGATTTCGAAAATCACTAGATTTTTGATAAAATCTGGGGAAATAATAAAGTTTCAGATGATTTCGGGGCTTCTTTATATTTCAACTTAATTTTGGCCAATTTTTTATTAAAGTGTTTATTTATTTATTTATTTATAAGGCCATCCAACAGGCATTTTGATCTGCCGTATGACAGGATAGCACAAAGTTACAATGCGGTTGAGCAAGCTAACTATAACTAAACTTAAAATAACTTATTGCTAAGAAAAACCTAGAACTAAGGTAAACTCAATTTGTTGAACAAAAAGCATTAGTAAAACAAAAAACTCAATAATCCTAACTCAAATTATTTTTGACATGTCTCTTAAATGCTAGGACATGCAAATTAAACAAATCGCAGTCGCTCTGGACAAGATTATTAAACGTTCGCCTACATCGCATAAATGGTGAGTTTAAAAAGTAGTTAGAACTTGATCTGGGTATATAGAAAAGCGGCCTATTGCTAAGAGTATATGAATTAGCGTTAAATGAAATTTTGTTTAAGCAGTATTCTGATTCGATTAAATTATTTATTATTTTATAAACAAAAAATATATCAAAACATTTTCGCCGACTCTCCAATGACTGCATATTATAAAATTTTAAATTATCGGTATACGTAAAAAAATGTCTCTCTCTATTAAAACGATAACTTAAAGCATTAACGAATTTTTTCTGTATAGATTCTATTCGAGTTATATATGTTTGATACATAGGATTCCAAACTGTGGTCGCGTATTCAAGTAGAGGTCTTAGCGCCTATTGTGTAATTAGTTCTATATGTTTATCAAACGTGAGACTGAAATCCAAACTTATACCCAGATCTTTGACCGTGTCGCTGTAATTCAGTTTCGAATTATTTGTGTACAGACTGTAATTACTGTAAGGCTTCAATATTTTCCTAGTAAACATGATGCATTGACACTTATCTAGATTAATAAAAAGCCTATTCTTAGTTATCTTTATTAATGGTTTTAGAGATTTTAAGATCATCAGCGTACAAACAGTAACTTGAGTGAGTAAAACGCTGTCCAATATCATTTAAGAAAATACTAAATAGTAAAGGACCCAGATGTGACCCCTGGGGCACCTCAGAGGTAACAACTGCATAATTTGATCGAACACCGTTCAGAGCTATATATTGTGACCTGTCCTTTAAATCACTTTCCATAAGCCGAAGCAAGTTGCCGTGAACTCCGAAATTTTTATGCTTAATTAAAAGAGTTGGGTGATGGACTTTATCGAAAGCCTTGGAAAAATCGGTATATACAGCGCACGTTTCCAGATCGCTCTTCATAGCTTCATATTTATTTTGAGTAAAAGGAATTAAATTTGTAAGAACAGAGCGACCTCTATAAAAACCATGTTGATTACAATCTATAATACATTTTATATTGAAAAATAGCTGCTCATAAATAAGTGTTTCAAATAATTTTCCAAAGTGACTAAGCAATGAAATTGGTCTATAATCAGCCACGCTAGTCTTTACACCTGATTTGAATACAGGTACTATTTGTGCGACTTTCCAAAGCTTTGGGTAGATACCAGCCATAATGCACTTGTTATATAATATATACAATGGTTGACAGAGACATGGACATGACCTCAGAAAAAATGCAGGGATACCATCAGGTCCCGGTCCTTTATTTGGATCAATATTAGCTAACGCTCTTTTAATACTTTGCTCTGAGATATGATTTACGGTGAAACAATTTAAAGAGAGAACATAGTTAACTTGAGACGGGGTCATACATGGTTCAAAGACGCTGCTAAAGTATCTAGAAAAAAGTTCACATATGTCTTTATTTGTAGAAGCATGTAAATCGTTATATGATAAACTATTTGGTAAAAATTTGCTATTTCTTTTATTACTTACAAAAGACCAAAAATATTTTGTATCACTTTTTATACAACCCTCAGTTTTATCAATGTATTTTTTGTAGTCTTTTTTAACACTTGCGTTAAGTTCTTTTCTTAAATATGAGAAACGAGTGTAGTCACCTGCATTTTTGTAGGTCTTCCACTTACCATGAACCTTATTCTTATTCTTAATTAATCTAACTGTATCTTTTGAGAACCAAACAGGATATTGAGATTTCTTTATGACTACTTTTGGCACGTTATTATCGATTATATTTTCTAATATTGTGTAAAGTGTACGAACATTCTCATCTATATCGTTGTGAGATAAAATAATTTAAATGGTGTTTACGAACATATTTAGTTCGTAAACATGTTCTAAACTGGTTAGAATTTAAGATTGAGGGTACTGAAAATTAAAAAAAACACGGAATGGCAGCATGACAATTGTCCATTCTATTTTTGTCTTATTGCTCTTGCTTCCTTTTACTTTCCTCGCAAGAGGAGAGTATTCTAATTGTAAAAAAACATGTTTTCTCAGTTCCGTCGGTTAGTCTGTATGTCTGTCCGCGACAAAGCTCAAGAACTAATTATCCTATTTACTTCAAGTTTTGGTTAAAAATTAAAGGTCATATGAGGAAGACGTGGTACCTGCTTATCTATTTTATCCAAGTTTTGCAGAAAAATTAGATGTGGCATGCCTATCAACTGGCAAATTTTACTACAAATCCAAAATGGCGGCCTAAGGAAATGTTATGAAAGATGATCTAATTTTTTAAATATTTACTAAAAATGTATATGTATTCTCAAATACCCCCAGATGCTGTCTTTTTTTCAGTCAAATCTATACAAATGTTTAAATTCCGCCCCCATGTTGCCATTACCATCTTAATGTATAAATTGCACAAAAATGTTCAGTCTAAAATAACCCCAAATGCTGAATTTTAATCAAATCTGCAAAAATGTAAAAATTAGTTTACGATGTTGGGTCGCCATTTTTAATTCTGAAATATTGACTAAAATTGCGTAACTTTCATTCTTAAATACTTCTAGATACCGGTATTTTAGCCGAATCTGTACAAATGACAAAATTCGTTCGCTATATTGGCGCCGCCATTTTTTATTTTGCTGTGCATTCTTTAATAACCCGCTCAAATGTTAAAATTCGTCCGCCATGTTGACATTATCATTTTGATACCAATATTATGAATTTTTAAGTGCTGATACTCTCAAATTTTCCTAGGCACCGATTTACAGTTTAATCTACACAAGTTACAAAATAATCCGAAAATGTATGCATGTCAAATTTGAAAATAATGGGTATGGCATCAGACGTAATTTTTGTGGAAAATTAAAGTTAATCAAGTAACCAGATTTTTTAGCTATATCGGGAATAGACCGACCGACCGACAGAAACGGAAAAACACGAAGATCTGTAAAAACCTGTTTCCCTATGCGGGAAGTAAAAAGTCGCGCCGCCACTGGTAGTCGTTACCAAATCGCCATGTGCTTAGAATGGGCCATCTCCACCTCTTGTTTTATCGTAAACATTGGTCGATAGAATGTGAAAAGTAGGGGAACCATTTTTGCGCATACCCCTAAGGTGATTTATAAATGAATTGTGATCTCTACTTTAATTCGTACTTTAAGGCAGGGGTGCTCAAACTTGAACTGCTGGCGATCTACCTCAATATGTTTTGACTACTTACGATCGACTCTGAGAGGCTGCAAGTATGTGTGATGCAGGGATGTCTTACATACACGATACATACCTAGGTAGGGTGTACCGTAGCATATATAGATATTAGCTTTCCGCACGTTTGGGTTAGGTTTAGTTAGGTTCTTCTCTACAATATCAATGAAAAAACTCATAGTTATTCAAAATTGCGAGTTTATTGGTTGTTACAAAACAAAAGAGTTACATATGGTGTTAAACTTAACTAAGGAGTGACTTTGGATGTTGAAGCGTGGCACTGCATGTCCTCAGCATACTTTTTATAAGATGGTACGTAACCACTGAGTGCTAATCGTAAGCATGATGACATGATCGTCAGTTAGTCGATTGCGATATTTTGACTTAATTATCTTCATTTCAGAATATGCAGACTCGCACAAGTAAGTTGACCCAAACATTGCTGTCAGTTGAAGGACGATTTGCCTTAGATTCGGATATTTATCTTCAGATTTAAAACACCAGAAATTTGTATCAGATGCTGTAGCTTTGAGATGTATATCTGATATAATCTGCACCAACTCATTTTCAATGGAACATGAGTTCATATTAAACTGACTTGCTATTTCAGTAGCTAATTCCTCAATGTTTTTACATGAAAAAAGATAACTCATAAATGATGCTAAATTTGCCAATTTACTACAATTATAAAGACGCATTTCGAATTGTCCCAAAATATTTGATAATTCAGCGTCATACGTATCATAATTCAATTGAGGAATCCTTGCTTTCAAAGACGGAAAATGTTTCAGATCGTTTCTTTGCAGTTGATCTATCATAAGTTGCAATTTACTTTTGAATGCGTTTACTGCGCTAATCATCTCAATAATAGTTGTTCCTTTACCTTGAAGCTCCAAGTTAATGGTGTTTAAGTGCATTGTGATGTCAGTCAAAAATGCCAAATCAGTCAGCCATTTTTCGTTTTTCAACATCTGAGTGTCATCACCTCTTTCGTCTAGAAAAGCTGTTATTTCGGACAATAATTCTTAAAACTTTTCTAGGAATTTTCCGCGACTCAACCACCTGACGTCCGTGTGAAGAACAGTGTGTTCAGCTGACTCCCTATCTTCTAACTGCAACTTAAAGAGCTGCCGTTACAAGCTACGTGCACGGATAGAACTCACAATTTTTGTAGCAATGCCCATAATTTCCTCCGTGTTTAAAACTTTTGAACACAAAACTTGTTGATGTATAATGCAATGGACTGAAAAAAATGAAGGGAAATCTTCATTAGCTCGACACAATGCCACCAAACCGTTTTTGTTTCCAGTCATTGTTGGTGCTTCATCGGTTGTAATGCACACTAATTTATATATTGCTAGCTTTTATTTTTTTACAAAATTTAAATCATATATATCTTCGCCACGGGTCTTCCCCTTCAGAGGAATGATTGTCAAAAATTCTTCCAACATGTCATTGAATACCATCCGAATAAAAATACATAGCTGAGCAGTGTCTGTCATATCGGTGGATTCGTCGAACTATAAAGAAAAGTATGTACATTCCATGATATCATTTTTTAGTTTATCTGCCATGTCCTGACTCACGACTTCAATACGCCTTGTGACAGTCGGACGAGATAACTGAAGTTCTCTAATAGCAGACATGATTTCTGTTCTATTTTTAAAATCTCCAAATAAAGTCTCACCCGCTTCAATAAATGCTTCCTTCACAACCGATCCATCTTCGAATGGTTTCTTGTATTTCGCCAATATGAGATATTTTAAATGACGCCATCGTAGCAGTTTTTGATTGTTTGGCTGGTCTTGTGAACATGGTTTAATCTTTTTTCAAACAAGATATCAAATCATGTACTTTTCGTTTTCTTAATTCACTCTGTGGCGGAAAATCCTTTTCATAGTTTTATGAACCGTTTTATGATGCCTCTCTAAGTTACCACGCTTAGGTATTGTAACTGACGCACGACAAATAAGACAAATGCACTTATCCTTCACCATACAAAACAAAAATTCTTCCTCCCAATCGTTATTAAAATGATACGTTTTAGATTTCTTCGCTGCACTCATTTTGTACTATTTAATAATAAATTTTGTATCGACGTAGTATTGTTGCAATTCAGAATGACTCCATTCCTACAGGCGCAACATTTATATCGGCGTGAACGAAAGTCTGGAATGTTCCCGTCAAACGCGCCGCCAGAAATTTCTAGAAAAGCGGCAAGAATAAAAAACGCGGCTTTTCTTCGACAAGTACCGCGCGTTCCTTTGATAAAGCCGCCTTTTGCCGCTAGCAGAGTGTTATTTTATTACGTAATACATTTTTGTATTTAGTTAAGTACCTACTTATTAAAAAAATTTTTCTTCTCGAGACTTACTCAAAAAGCACTCGCAATCGACTGGTCGTCGCGAAATAACAAAGTTTTATTTCCCATGGTAGTATTGCTCAAATGAACCTATTTTTCAGAATATACATATAATATGACAAAAACATTAAATTCAGTTAAGGAGTAAGAAAGTTATTCAGCCCCAAAAATAAATATTTTTCCTCTGAAATTTACTGTCTACGATCGTATTCTAATTATTAAACTATATCTTTTAATTACAGTGGCCTCTAATGTATACAGTGTGCATTATCAAATCTAGTGCACCGATAATCAATCAGCAAATATGTCGTTACACGTCCATCTACTAACTTCTAACTTGTCAGCTGGCCCAAACATTGAGTAGGCGAGAACTGTCATAACAATTAGCGCTATTAATCATAGCACTTGTAACTGGCCTCAATCGGATAACGGTTTTGCGGGGAAAGTATAGGACAATTTTTAGGAATATATAACTGTTAAATTTTTGCGTGATTGTTTCAGAACTTAAGTTTCAGGGCCCTAGATGCCATGAAAACCTTTTTGTAATTTTCTTAATTCCGTCGGCTATCTTCGTGGCATAGCTAAAAAACTACTACTCCGAATAACTTCAAATTTTGGTCAAAAATTAAAAGACATATGGGGATGAGCTGGTATTATTTTGGTGAAAATCCAATAAGGCAAAACAAAATGGCGGTCTAGTTAATTATTACTAAGAAACTACTTACCCAGTTTATCTTAAATTTTGCACAAAAGTCAAGTGCTATGTAGGAAACAACTCGTAAAATTTTAATATGAATCCAAGATGGTAGAACAAAATGGCGGCCTAATAAAATTATTAAATTTTAGCCCAAAAAACTACTTAGTGGATTGATTTTGAATTGTGTGTCATAACTAATTATTGTTTAGAAATAAATTAGTAAAATTGGCTTATTAGTTCAAAATGGAGGTCAGATTAAATATTTCTATTCGTAAAAAAAATTACGTTTTCAGGTTTTACATATCCTCACGTTTTTGCGTCCCTAGATGCTAAAAAATATGCTCGGTCTTTCTGTCTGTGTGTCAATTCGCGGCATAGCTTAAAAACGCTTGCCGCATTGACTTCAAATTTTAGTGAAAAATTAAGGGTCAAATGGGGATGATCTGATAATATTTTAGTAAAAATCCAAAATGCCGGAACAAGATAGCGGCCTAGTGAAAATTATTACTAAAAAACTAATTATCCAATTTACCGCACATTTTGCCCAGAAATCGAGTGTTATAGAAAAATGAATTGATATTGTTTTAGTAAAAATCTAAGATAACAAAATAAAATAACGGCCTAATAAAAATTTAGAAAAATCAGCCTGAAGGAACTATTTATTAGATTGATTTCAAAATTTGTGCAAACATTAAGTGTAATATAGCAAAAAATTGGTTAAGTTGGGGTACGAATTGAAGATGGCAAAACAAAGTGGCGTTCAAATAAAATTTTCAAAAAATTAACGTATAAAATGTTATTCAATTTGCAAGCTTTCGGGATCAATTTAACCCTTCCTCAGGACTTTTCTACAAATAATTAAATAAAATGAAACTAGTTAGAAACTAACTAATAAGTATAATACGTTTGAACTCACCAATGTGAATTTGCTTTTAAAACAAAAAAACATACTCTGAAGAAGACACACATTTAGTTGCACCAAATCATCATTCTGTTTATTCAAAAATTTTAAAAGTTAAAAGATTGATAGCGAAATATGAATTTAAAAACTTTTAAAACCATGTCCATCATGGGTGTCTTTAATCACGAAAGTAGAGGGGACTTGTGTGAGAGAGATTCATTTTTAACAAGAAAAAGCCAATAGAGAGAGTATATTAAATTGTTAGTTTGAAGGCACAACACAGGAGGATGACGGGTTGCCTATCTTACAGTGGTGTGTATACAATGCTCAACCTAATTCGATCTAATTTATGAAAATGTATACATAGCAATATGTTTTTATATTTATTTTATAATGGTAATTAATTAAGAGGATAAGTGTGAAAGGTCACGAAAATCCTTTAAAATATGATAGTTGTCCTGTAATAGTTGTAAAATAATCAATTATCCAGACAATAGCAATATAAAGATAAAATATGGAATAATTTATGTAATAATATTAGTTTCAATTGGTATCAATGATATTTATAATATGGAAATTTATAAACTACTCATCGGGGGCGGGAGCGTTCAGACACTAAAATTTGTTTTTTTGTAACTGTATATGAAGCTGAGGTTTTGGGTGTCACTCTTTTTGTTTACGACTGGATGTTGGAGACTTATATGTATCATTTCAAGAAAAATGCGTTGATAATAAGAGGACACTTTATCCAAAATCTCAGCACCACCCCAGTTAAGGGAGTGGTTTTCTTTAATGAAAGGTTCATTCAGTGCACAGGACGGAACCCCTCTCCGACAGTCACTCTTATGTGACGTAATTCTGCCTTTAAAGCTTCTAGAAGTTTGTCTTATACAGGGTGTCCCGAGTTGCAGTATCCAAACTTTAACAGCGCATTCTGCATTCAAAATAAGCCCTAATTTTCTATATAAACATATATCGGCAAATGCTTCGTTTTCGAAATACAGGGTGTTAAAGTTTTAAGAAAAAAATTGTGTCATAACTTTTTGATTACTTGAGATATTGTTATTAAATTTGGTAAACAGCTTTGGAGTAACAAAAGGCATTTTTTGATTTGAAATATTTTTTAATTTTTCATCAGTGGCGTCCGTACGGGATTTTTTATTGAATATTCTTGAAGAAAAAATGGCACTCTACTGCTTTTTCTGAAAACAAAAATCATTCCTAAAATCCCCACTCTGTTTGGAGCAAATTTGGTCCCTTGTCTTTTTTTCGTGCGGTGTAAGGATTTCGAGTAAAAAACTAAAAACCATTTTTATGTATGGCATAGTTAAAATTTCCATTATTGTTAATTTCAGTAGCAAAACCTTTAAGGTGGGGTTGTAACAGCAAGTTTTTAAAATTATTTGGTTTCCGATATTTATTTCATGCATTCCAGGTGAGTTCATAATTTCTGAACAACGTATGTAGGGTTTCTAAAATAAAAGCTTGTCTGACAACTAAGGAGAGATGACGTCATCGACCCGTTGTAATGGAGATTTGCATTATATTTGGGTTATCAAGGTGACATCGCAGAAGTTAGCAGGCAACCTATTAAAATCTGATGTCCTTGGTACTTACCATCATTCCTTCATTGTCGACTCTTGGTATGCCATGATTGCATTTTTGTGAAGTTTGAACAATTGCTAGGTTCGTCTTTAAAGTATGACAGATGAGTTTATAATTCTAAAATCGTCGATTCATTTTGTAAAACGGTAATAAGAATTAATTCAATTTTAAAGATGATACTTCATTTTACAGAAACTACTCTTTATTAACTAAGTTCGTAATTAATTTTACAAAAACTAGAATTCATAACTTTTATTAACTTAGATCGTGAAAAAAATTTATAGAGCACTTTAAATATCATTAAGGATTAATGTGGGCCTTAAAATTCACAATAATTGCTCAAAATGAGCTCCTCTAACTTCGACACATTTTCGGCATCTGCTCTTAACTGTGTCAGTGGCATGGCGTATAAAATTCGTATTGGCTCGCAAGGTTTCACAGGCTTGCTCTATCCTTAGAATCAGTTCTTCTCTTGTATGAACTGGTTTGGAATAAACTAAATTTTTCAAATAACCCCACACAAAGAAGTCGACAGGTGTAAGGTCAGGGGAACGTGCTGGCCAGGCTGTAGCTCCTAATGGTCCAATCCACCGTTCTGGATAATTATTATTTAACCACTTGCGATTTACAAGTGCAAAATGCGCGGGAGCCCCGTCCATTTGAATCCAGAATTCGTTTCTAAGATTTAGAGGAATATTTTCTAGATATTGAAATAACTCATTTTGCAGAAAATCATTAAATAACTGTCCATCTAGGCGTGGTGGTAGAAAATGGGGCCCGCAAAAAATTTCATTTATTACACCACACCAAAGATTAACAGAAAATTCTTGCTAAATGCTCTAGTTCATACAACACGTGGATTGTCATGCAAAAACTGACACGTTTTTTGGCATCACCAGGTTGTAAGTTTTGAACTGGCTGCATCTGAAATGGCTTCCTGTGATCTTTCCTCAAAACGCGATGAACCGTATTTTTAGAAACAAAAACTGCGTTGCCTTGTAAATTATGAGCTGCTCTCCGTAGGCTTAATGTCCTATCGTTGTCAAACTTATTTAAAATTACGTTTCGATATTGTTAATTTCTCCTACCTTCGTTTCTCGGATTCTTTTTGAGTCCAAAATTTCTAAACATTAAATGCGTTTTAATGAAAACTTGTTTGCAAGGTAATCTTCTATTGGGAAATCTTCGTTGGTATTCCCGTACTGCTGCATTTGCATTTCCATTACAGAAACCATAAACGAAATGAATATCATCATACTGTTACTGAATAACACCATTTTGAAATCACTAGTTAGACTGATAATTACCTTTTCGTATAAACTGTAATGTACCTGACATTTATTTACTCTAAAAAAACTCAAATGTCACACTTTCAAGACGAAACTAGCAATTGTTCAATTGTCACAAAAATGCAATCATGGCATACCAAGATGTTAAAGGTTTTGCCACTGAAATAATTAACAATAATGGACATTTTAACTACGCCATACATAAAAATAGTTTTTAGTTTTTAACTCGAAATCCTTGCATCGCATGAAAAAAGGGCAAGGGATCAAATTTGCTCCAAACCGAGTGGGGATTTTAGGAATGATTTTTGTTTTCAGAAAAAGCAGTAGCGTACCATTTTTTCTTCAAGAATATTCAATAAAAAATTCTGTACGGACGCCACTGATAAGGAATTAAAAAATATTTCAAATCAAAAAATGGCCTTTATTACTCAAATGCTGTTTACCAAATTTAATAACAATATCTCAAGTACTAAAAAAGTTATGACTAAATAACAATTTTTTTCTTAAAACTTTACCACCCTGTATTTCGAAAACGAAGCATTTGCCGATATATGTTTATGCAGAAAATTAGGACTTATTTTGAATGCAGAATGCGCTGTTAAAGTTTGGACACTGCAATTCGGGACACCCTGTATATGATAACTCACACTCATTACATGTAATTTTATGAACTATAAGAGAGCTAGAGTTTTTTGTTGTTTTCTCGCTAACTTAATCTCAGTATTTTTAAAGATATTAATAAGTCTGTTAGTGAGGTTCTCAATATGTGGAAGAGAACAAAAGAACAAATTATGGAGAGGAGGGTCAAGGTTTTCTTGGTTCCAGAATATTTATATTGGGACACATTTTCCAGATTGTTGGTAATGTTCTCTCAGTTTTCATAACGGGTTTTTTCCCTTACCTTAAGGTTCAATGTACAATAAAATGATAAATACTTACCTATAGGCAAACAAATGTCTATAAATTATGCCCTGTCTGCTGAACCCAGCTGCAAACACTTCACAGACTAAGTGGATGTGTTGTGACGAATGTGATAATCCATGGACGAGGATAAGAACCTATGTTAGAGATAACGAGGGATATGTGAAGACAAAAGATTTTTTCTTACAAGACATCATTGCTTCCAAAAGTTATTAACAAACAAAAATTTGTATATCGTCAAACGGTCAAGGCATTTCTTTTATCACTGGCGAATTACTCAAAATATCTCCCTGTTGATTGGTTTTTTGTGTGTTTGTCTTTTGGTGTATTAATGTTACTTTTACATTGCTTCTAATTTTTCCGATTTTTTTATGAATAACTATTGTTATATATTTTATTGTGCATCTTCTGACTGAGGAAATTGTAAGTATTTTTTTTTGTTTTTTTAGAAGTAGGATTGACGAGTGTGGTTAGGTTTGGTATTTAATTTTTGTAGTGGTTTTGAAAAAGGGGAGCAAAAACAAAGCACCCGAAACCGGTAAATGGAAATAAATTCTTGTGAGAAAAAAGTCTTTTGTCTTCACATATCCTTCGTTATATATATGACTCACATGATGGGTGAACCATTGGAAAACTATATTAGAGATATGTATACACAACATAATTTGTCATAACCACCATGCTTTCTTATCTAAGATATCTTATATAACAGAAGAAATCATTTTAACCTCCACTTAACTATTAGTACTTATTTATTTTGCCAGACTGACAACTGAGTTCATTTCGTTTCATTTCATTATAAGTTATTTACTTCGAAGATTATTGTGTGTCTAGTCTTAGTCATCCCCCAAGGATATTCGTTCCCGGCTCTCCCACTGTTTGCTCCTATCCATCACTTTCCTTCAAGTGGTGGCGGGAGTTATTTGTGAAGTCTTTGTGTGACAACACGTATTTATCTTGAAAATTTATATTTGTTCCACCAGCGCTATATCGGAAGCCAGGAGAGCCCTTTCCGCCTCAATATGTCCATTGTTATCCGTAGAGATTTTATTAAAATGGATATATTGTGTCAACAGAGACCGCTTTAAGCTGAAATAATACGTACTTTCTCTTATATGGGATCAGGATTCAATCAGTCGCAGTTATTTTTACGGTATTTTGTAAATAAAACATTAAAACACATACAAAAATACAAAAACCTTAAAGATTAGCAATCTCTTAAGGCAAATCTTGTAGAAGGGACACATTTTAATCACAAAACGACAGAAAAAAATAATTTCAGATTAATAATTAAACATGATATACTAAAAGCACTTTCAACATATTTGCATTGTCATACAAGTTATTCAGAACCTTTCAACTGGAATTTTGCGTTTGCAATCGTTCTCAAGTGTAAACTAAGATACGCAACCTGTTAGCCTCCTGTGCTGTGCCTTTAGACTAATAATCACTTAACGAATCTATTAGACAGGCCATAACTTTTAACCCTTTGAAGCCGACATTTTTTTTTTCGTAGAAATTCAACTTTTTCCTAACAAATTGTTATTAGACATTAAAAAAAGATGTTAAATTACAAAAATGTTTATTTATATATTTGTTTATAATAAAAACATGTAGTTCCATAGGAAGACCTCTAGGCAGTGGCTGCAACGCCTCTCAAAAATAATTATTTTTGATGGAAGTTAAAAAAACAATTAGATTTTTCTGTCAAACAAAGTCCGACCTTGCAGATGGAACAGTGCCATCTGGTGCGGTGCAGTTGTGCCCTAGTACTATAATGGGCACATCTAACTTTTGTTCCATGAAGAAGAAGATGTGCGCATTTGTCAAATTTTACTTCAGCTGGAACCGACGTTTTATGTTTATTTGATCCGAAAGCTCCTAAATCCTTTCTGACTCTCTTAGGTGTAGATGGATCAGCACCAATAAATCCCGATGCAACAGTCAGTCAAATTCTTTCAATGTCATGATTTTCGCAGACGCCCGGTCTCTGAATATTATAAAAGCGTTAACAATGCTCAAGTCCACAAAATGCCAAAAAAGCCGATGCCACCATTTCTTGGATATTCGATTTACTTTGTATAATGATAGGAACATATCGGATTGATCTACATAACCCATATGGACATTATAATCTTTGATAAGTTTTAAACATGTGACATCTTGGAAAGAACCATCCTTCTTTTTTCTAGGAACCGTCTCAACGTCGCTTGGACCATGGAAATTGCTTGCAAACAAAACAGGCTTATTATCCATCCATTTCAAGTAAAATATTCCTTCCTTGCTTACCTTCCACACGCTGTCACCTCTAGACATTTTCTTAACATTATTCGCAATTTCTTTTGGTTCATGTTTTCGTCTTTTCCTAATCGTCCCACATGCATATATATTTTCTTTCAATAGATCACGTAAAGAGGGATTGTAGAAAAAAAGTTGTAGAAATACAATTCGTTTTCCCGCTCGTTTTTGCACAACGCGTGACTTCGATTGCATCATAACTAAATCTCCCAAGAATGCGTCGCTAACGAATTTAAGGTTAAAATGTGTTAGGGGGCGTTTCTAATACGCGCCTAAAAATATGTGGTCCCGACCAGCACTTGCTAGGCAAGTAGGAAAAATGTTTTGATTTGTGGTGCTTTCATGGGACCACTTGGCAACAAAGGGTTAAAGTATTTGATGTATCAAAACGAAATTTCGTATAGGTAAATGGTACATAAGGAGGAGAGTTTTCGCATATTTTCCACTTTCCGGTCACTTCCGGTTTCACCGGAAATGACTCCAGTTTCGATTTTTTAAAATATGTTTTACATTTTTGGATTCCTGACAAAGATTTTAAAATTGCATCTAGGTGGCCATGACCGGGCCCAAATTAATATAAAGATCTGAAATGATGACAGAATAATACAATCGCTAAGTTTCAGTGATTGGTCTGATAACTAGAAACAAGAGAAGTTGATAAAATCAAATTTTTGTGTCTAACTATTTTTTTTTTAAATGGCGACCTCTTTAGACTATCACTTTTTGAAAAGAGGGTCTTTCTGCGAATCTAACGGTACTAACTCTTTTGCGGTTGGATTAAAAATAAGCTCAAAAATTAAATATTACTAAGAAAAATACTCGATAATCAATTATTTACTTTTATCGAGTGTGCTATAGATATCCATGCTGGATATTAAGTAGGATTTTTAATGGTGACAGTTGGTTGATCAAGATTACTTACGTTGGATCTATCTATGCGTCATGTCACGTAAAGTCTGCCCAGCCTATCTCTGTTGATGAAAAGAATACACGCTAATACACAATTTTCGAGTTCACTGTAGTTGTTCAAAGTGCATTCCTCCTTGTTCACGCCATATTTTCGCTCGTTCAATTGCTTTTCTCAACATGTGCAACATTTGAGGCGTAAAGGCCGCTTTACATGCTGCAATTCTTCTTTGCCATTTGCAATAGTCTTGAACAAAGACATGCGCAGTTTGACAAAAGGTACAAATGTCTTTCCACTGCGCATGCTTTTGTTCAGGACTATTGCAACTTGCAAGAAAGAATTGCATCATGTAATACTTCTAAATACACGTACAATCCTTTCTTCCAAGATTTCAAGAGTGGGTGGGGCTGTTACATAGACTCTTTCTTTAACATATCCCTAAATAAAGAAATCGAGAACAGTGAGATCCGGTGAACGGGCGGGCCACCGTATTCGTTGAAATAACTTTATTATTAAAACTTCTCCGGTATTGTGACGCGGTGCTCAATCTTGCTGAAAGTAAAGGTAGATCATTAAGACGTTACTCAATTTCATATTGGAGAAAGCCTAAGTACCTAACCCCTGTTAATTGGCCTTGAAATAAAATTGGCCCAATTATTCTATTAACGACACCAGCTCAGACATTGACACCAAACCTTTCTTGAAAAAGTCCTACTTTCATTTCATGTTGATTTTGTTTAGCCCAGTAACGAGTGTTTTGCTTGTTAAACATACCATTATTAATAAATCTGGATTCGTCAGAAAATAAGATAAAGTTGATGAAATTTGGGTCAATTCTACAATTTTGAAGCAACCAATCACAAAACAATACCCTTCTATCGCCATCGTCAGGATAAAATGTTGGTGTAACTGGTACTTAAAAGCTCGATATCCGTGTTTCTTTAGTATTTTTTTAGCTGATTCATGACTTAAATCCTTGATTTCCTTCTTGATGCCTAAAACGATTCTCGAGATATGGAAAATATTGATGGACTGGATGTTGCTGGTCGGGGTATCTCTGAACATACAACTCAACAGCATTCCTTGAATTTTTAAGACATTCTCCAAATATTAATAATATATCGACTTTTTCACTTTAAGTATACATTATTTTGACTTTTGAAAACAAAAACAATACTGAAAATCAAGAAAAATAAGGAAATTTAAGTCTCACTATCAAAACAAAAAATCCTACTTAATATCCAGCATGGCTATCCATGGCACACTTGATAAAAGCAAATAATTGATTATCGAGTATTTTTATTAATAATATTTAATTTTTGAGCTTATTTTTAACCCAATCGAAAAAAAGTTAAGACCGTTAGATTCGCAAAATAACCCTCTTTTCCAAAAGAGCTTTTCTAAAAAGGGTCGCTATTTGAAAAAAAATAGTTTTATCAACGACACAAAAATTTGATTTTATTAACTTCTCTTGTTCCTAGCTATCAGCCTAATCACTAAAACTTAGTGATCCATTTAAAAAATCGAAACTGGAGTCATTTCCAGTGAAACCGCATGTGACCGGAGAGTAAAAAATATGCGAAAACTCTCCTCTTTATGTACCATTTTCCTATACCAAATTTCGTTTTGATACATCAAATACTTTAAAAGTTATGGCCTGTCTAATAGATTCGTTGACACCTGGATACTCTCTGTCTATGTTAAAAAATATTTTTATCTCTTTTACTGAATGTTTTTTTACAAATTTTTTATTTGAAGTCAAAAACGTACTAGGGATGCGGTTTTTCCGCGAGATATTATTAACCTGACGGAGAATTTTCCACAAATTTTAAATCTGATCCAAACAACTTCATACGACCTACAGTTTTCGAGTTACAAATTTTTATCCAAACTTCTGCATAGTTTTGACATTCGAATAGAACATATGTGGGGTAGAAAATATTTCCTCTCATACTACGTGAAAACTAATTTTTCCAGTCAATTTCAAATGTTCATAGTACGTTATTACCAAATTCTAAAGTCATTATTAAAATTTTGAAAAATTTACAAAATTTCAAGGAATTTTTTTTTCTACCATTTTTATCAAAATTCAGCATTATGCTAACTCGATGGTGTAGATTTCAAAAAAAGCATTTAAAACGTTGTCAGAATAATTCCTGAGGAGATATGACCTGATTGCCTATTAGACCATATGAGTAAAAAACATGCATGGAATGCATGCATTGAAAAACTAAAAATATTTCTACCATAGATATAACAATCCAATAGGGTCTATTTTATTTAAAATTAAATGCTCTTTGCAATGAGTACTCACAGAAGACGCTAGGTACTCTAAATTTTGATACTCAGTAATAAATTGAAAAAAAAATATTTTTTTTACAAATTTTTTATTCAAATCCCGAAAAACGAACTAAGAAGGCCGTTTTTCCGCAAGATATAATTAAACTGATGAAAAATGTTCCACAAATTTTAAATCTGATCTGAACAATCTCTTACAACCTACAGTTTTCGAGTTACGATTTTTTTCCGAACCTCTGCATAGTTTTAACATTCGAATAGAATATATGTGGGGAAAAAATATTTTCTCTAATACTACGTGAAAACTAATGTTTCCAGTCAATTTCAAATGTTCCTAATACCTAAGGTCGTTATAAAAATTTTGAAAATTTTCATTTTTTTGATCGTATATACCTACAAAATTTGAAGGATTTTTTTTTCTACCATTTTTAACAAAATCCAGCATTATACTAACTCGATCGTGTAGATTCGGAAAAAAGCATTTAAAACGTTGTCAGAATAATTCCTGAGGAGATATGACCTGATGCATTATTAGACCATACGAGTAAAAAACATGCATGGACACAAAAATTGAAAAACTAAAAATATTTCTACGATAGATATGACAATCCAATAGGGTCTATTCTATTCAAAATTAAATGATTTTTGCAATGAGTACTTACAGAAGACGCTAGGTACTCTAAGTTTTAAGATATTCAGTGATAAAGTTGAAAAAAAAAATTTTTTTGCAATTTTTTTATTTTTATGTATAAGTCCGAAAACATACTAAGGAGGCGGTTTTTCCGCGAGATATTATTAAGCTGATGGAGAATTTTCCACAAATTTCAAATATGATCCAAGCAACCTCCCACGTCCTACAGTTTTCGAGTTATGATTTTTTTTCTGAACTTCTCCATAGTTTTAACATTTGAATAGAATATATGTGGGAAAAAAGTATTTCTTCTAATACTACGTGAAAACTAATTTTCCAGTCACTTTAAAATGTTCATAATACATAAAAATGCTGCTATAAAAATTTTCGACTTTTAGATTTGGCAAAATCGTATACGAATCCCTAGAAAATTTGAGGTAATTTTTTTTTCTGCGATTTTTTTCAAAATTCAGTAATATGCTAACTAGGTGGTGTATATTTCGAAAACAGTATTTAAAACGTCGCGTCGTCAGAATAGTTTCTGAAGAAGTATAACCTGATTTATTACTAGACTTTAGGGGTGAAAAACATACATCGATACAAAAATTGAAAATTTAAAAATATTTTTGAGGTAGATAACAAAATCCAATAGGGTTTGTTATATACAGAATTAAATATTTTTTCTAATGAGTAGCCTTAAAAGGCGCTACGTGCTCTAGGTTTTTGAGATGTTCGATGAAATGTCCATATTCATATTCTAGAATTCTCTAGAAACCTGTTTACCATAAAACAAAAGGAAGTTTCATCATGGCCAGCCTCCTAAAAGATTTTAATTTTTAATTTTTAATTTTTACGAGAAAATATGTATTTTTAGAATTTTAAGTTGCTTTCATTAATAGAGTGATGTTTTTTGCAATTAAACGCGAGTGCGCGTCGCCTTCATGGAATTTTATTGTTTCAAAGCAAATCCCTATCGGTGAATGTATACTTATTAGAATTATTTAGTTTCTTTCTGACTTGTTTCTTTAAAAAAAAAATGTAGAAAAGCCCTGAGGTAGGGATAAAATTATTCCCGAAAGCTTTGGGTCATATGGGACAGGATAGCCTGGTAAAATTTTGGTAAAAAAATCTAATAAATAACCCGAAACAGGATCATGCCAGATTATTAAAATGCCAAAAAATCTTTGCTTAAAAGCGAATTAGCCAATTTTTCTGGAATTTCACACAAGTATCAAGTGTTACATAGGAATGAACTGATAATATTTTAGTATGAATCCCAGATAGCCAAACAAAATGGCGGCCTAGTAAAATATTTAAAAAGACAGCGTGGAAAACTACTTACTAGATAAACTGGTGAAGTTGTGGTACGAATTCAAGATATCAAAACAAAATGGCGGTTAAATTAACTGTTTAAAAAAGCTTGGTAAAAAAAATCTTTTTTTTTTCAAATTGGAAGACACCTTTTGTGGCAACTTTTTTGAAAGCTTACTGAAAAAAGAATCTGCCATTAATATTTTTTTTTAGCAGAAATAATGTCAGCGCCAAAGGTATGTGGCTTTTGCTTTAAAATAAGTGTCGAAGAATATATAACCTATTATAATTTCATCATCATCAATTAGCCTCTAAAGTCCACTGCTGGACATAAGCCTCCCTTAATCGCTTCCATAGCTTCCTATCTTGTGCAGCCTGCATCCAGTTTGGGTGGATGCGTCTTAGATCGTCGTGCGATCTAGTTGGTGGTCGTCCCCTGCTACGGAATGCTTCGTGCCTTGGTCTCCATTCGATTATCTTCCTCGTCCATCTGTCATCAGTCAGTCTTGCGATATGTCCTGCCTAGTTCCACTTCAAGGTTGCTATCGAGCTATGCACTCCCAGCATTCATCTTTCCATTGCTCTCTGTGTGGTTCTGATTTTATTTGCAGCTTTTCTGGTTAAGGTCAATGTTTCTGAACCATACGTTAGAACAGGCAACACGCACTGATCAAATATCTTCCTCTTCAAACAGACTTGACTGAAACACATATTTCAATTTTCCGAATGCTGCCCATGTTAAACCTATTCTTCTAGAAAGCTCGCAGGTCTGATTGTCTATTCCAATTTTGATTTCGTGGCCAAGATACTTATACGAAGTGGTTTCTTCCACACGGTTTTCATTCAAATAAACACCATCGCTAATCACCAAATTCGTCATAACCTAGGTTTTTGACGTATTTATTTTGAGACCCATTTCCTGAGAGGCATTTTTCAATTGTTCCAGCATTATGTTGGCCTTACCTATACAATCGGAAATTAGAAATATATCATCGGCGAATCTTAGGTGGCACAGATTTTCTCCGTTTATATTTAGTCCTAGCCCGTCCCATTCTATCCTCTTGCAAAGATACTGCAGAAGATTTGTGAACAATTTCGGAGAGATACTATCTCCCTGTCGAACCCCTCTCGCAATTGGAAATTTGCTGGTGTTTTCATGTAGTGGCGTTTTCATATATGTATTTTATAAGTGACGTGTAACGGTAGCCTATGCGACAATCGGAAAGCGCCTCGAGCATTTTTTGTTGGTCTAGGGTGTCAAAAGCCTTTTCATAGTCTACGAATATCAGCACAAGGGATTTGTTATACTCCACGATGTTTTCTATCAAGCTTTTCAACACCTGCAGATGGTCGTTAGTGCCATATCCTGAACGGAATCCAGCCTGCTCTCGTGGTTGGTGCAAGTCCAACTTGGAACAAACCCTGGATGTGAAAATCTTTGTGAATAGTTCGTAAACATGCGAAACTACAGACTGATAGGTCTGTAGTTTACTAAGGTCGCTATATCCCCTTTCTTATGCAGCAAAACAATAACGGCATTATTCCAATGGGATGGGGTAATATAATTGAAAAGGCATGCATTAAACAAATGCTTACGTGCTCGAAACCATTTTTCGCCGCCCATTTTAATTGAATCGACTGTCACATTATCCTCACCTGGAGCCTTGTTGTTTTCCATCTTGAAAAGTGCTTTAGGAATTTTAGGCGAGGTAATTTCGGGAATATCTTCTGAGCCTTGATTTACAATTTTGGACAGTTTGACAGTTTTTTTTTCATCGTGTTGAACTTACGTCTATCTGCTCTGATGAACCTGAAGATTCTTTTATTAAGTTCCCTATAGGTTTCACCATTTTGGCCGTATTTGTATCTTAGTTGTCTTCTTTGCTCTAGCAGTTGTTTGGTATTCGTGCTTAGTTTTTCCTCCTCGTTCCTTTTTCTCGGACAATGCTTTCTTTCTACTTCTGTTACTGCGCTTATAATTTTGATGTTTAGCTCTTCTACATTTGTGTATGTATAGTCCCAATACTGCACTTCATCTAAGCATTCTTCTAATTAATTTCGGAACAGTTCGGAATTTTCTAGATAAGACCGTTTTACAGCTTTCGATTTTGTTACCAACTCTTTCCTCTCTTTTTTGATATTATAACAGAAACCCTTTTAAAACGGATATGACATTTACAATATATTTCTTATCCGTGATGAAGCAGTCGTAGTAGACCACATCATTATAATTTAATTGTTGTAAAATAATATATATTAATGATTATTTTATCTATGTACATATTATATAAAATTTTTATTTTGTTATATTAAAATTTCCTTAAATTTAAATCATTTCTATAAGTATCCAACCGCACACCTTTGGCATACCATTTTCAATGTTTATGAACGGATAACGATAGGCAAAATGCATAAGTTGACCCGAAACCTGCCCTTAATGAAATGACTGAATTTAGCAATGAGATCACTGCCAAACTATGGAAGTGGCATAAATTATTGGTGGGATACTCTGTAGTCCTTTTGCATACCTAATGAGGTTTTATTACTGTACACATTTCTGAAACGGACTATAGAGTAATAGAGATATTAGGTATCACATTGAATTGGGGACACCCTGTATATTATATTTCCATAGGGGTGTCAAAAAATGATTTATTTTTTTAGTGTATATTATACCTGCCTGTTTATTTACTAATTTCCCTTGTAGAGTTAAATTAGGATATTAATAAAATCTATTTTAAGGACTTTTCGCAGACAGTTTGATTCCGTCGAGTCTGAAAACAATTAAAAAGTTTTAATGAAACATTTTAGAGCTATTTGCTTACGAAATATAGTATCCTGTTTACAATTTCAACAGACAGCAAATTACTTTGCAACTCTGGAAAATTTTATTGAAGGAATGTCGCGTACGTGCTGTTTCAAATAATCATTGCCTTTGTTTGTCCAGATGTCCACATATAAAAACAGCGCCGGGCCGGAGAGGATTATTTTAATCTATCTGCTCTCTGTGTATGTGCAAGTTGTTTTACTTCAAAGGTTATTTGTGTGTGTGCGATTAGTATTAGTGCATTAAAATTAGCCACAATAAGAGCAAAAATTCCGACGAATCTGGATTTTTGTGGAGACTTTTATTTTGAGATGTAAGCTTTACTAAAAAGTTTCCTAGATTTGAGATGCAAGGTTTTTTTGAGTGTTGAAAGGTCGATTCTAGTTTTGTACAACTATCTCAAAAGACAGATTTAAAACAAAATGGTTATAAGCAAAATTGTAGCTTTTAAAATTCTGGACAACAAAGATGTTTGAATCATTTGTTTCTGTATTATCATCTTTTCATTTCCCTCTTAAAAGAAAAAAAATCACCCTCGCAGGTTTATATAGATACTTTTAGTTTAGTTTTAGGGGCCATAGATACCAGAAAACATGTTTCTTCAATTCCGTCGGTCTACGCGACATAGCTTAAAAACTACTTATCCTATTGACATCAAATTTTGGTTAAAAATCAAATCATGAAGAGACGATGCAATATGGCGGAACTAAATGGCGGACTAGTGAAATGTTAAAAAAGTTATTATTGTTTTTTTTTTATTTTTCCAATTTTCCCGAAATTTTGCACAAAAATCCAGTATTATGTAGAAATTAACTAGATCTAGAAATTTCTAGATTCCCAAACATTTTTTCTCAATTCTACTTACCCGATTGACTTCAAAATGTTAAAAAAAAAAATATCACTAATTATTCAAATTACCTCAAATTTAGCACATAAATTAAGACAGAAATAAACTTAACATTTAAAAAATATTTAAAAAATTAGTCTGAAAAACAACTTACTACAATAATAATTTATTTTGTTCAGCATTAAGTGTGATATACAGATAAATCAAAACGCGACCTAAAAATTAATATAAACAAAATTGTGTATCAAATTTTCTACAAAGAGAAGCTTAAGCAGCATAAATCTATTTTTCACATTCTATCGACAAATGTTTACGAAAAAACAAGAAGTGGGGATGGCCCCTATTCAAGCGGAAGCCACTTGTTGACGAATGCCAGTGGCGGCGCCAGTTTTCACTTCTCCAGCTCCTAGTTTCGCAATGTCCAAGATAAAGTAAATAAAACGTATTTATTAAATATTTAAAAAATCAATGTTCTTCTAATGTCACCGCACCTTTAGAACGCTGCTTCTTGAAGCAAGGCAACATATAATTAGAATATTTGAACCATATCTATAACCATATATACAAATACACAATAATACATTAAAACCCATGCAGTAGTGACGCTAAGAAAAGCTTGGTAAGCCACGCCGGTCACGTGACTCTAGACTATCACACTTTTTTACTATAAGGAGCCGTTGTCAATGAAAGTGGGAAGGTCTAATACCACAGTGGGGTGGTCAAATACGTGGAGTTGTCGATCGGGTTTGCCATAGATAACTAAAACTCTTGTTACTGGTGGAATCTGATCTGAGGCTTTGGGTATTTTAGTTTGTATTTTACTATTTTACAATGAAAGTAATTTCTTTATACTGCTTAGAAACTAATACTGGAAACACATTACTATTCTTTGTATGAAAATTTTATTGCATCATGTTTAAACATTTTCACCGTAATATAAATTGGTATAAACATTGGTGTTCCTGGCTAGGCTTGGCATCGTCGTACGATCGACCTTATACTGTAAGGTATTCTTGGCAGTGGCTAACTATGTAAACAAAGAACTCTATTTTTATTCTTACTCTAAGTCTTCTATAGTTTAGACTTTGCACACGCAGAATTATCATCTCTAACAGGACTCTTAGATATTTTAAGGTATTCAGCATTAAAAAATATTTAGACAAATTTACTCCATATTAGATTACCATAATTTGACTGAACTACTTAAACGACCTGTATCATTACTTGTCAGTGTGAAATAAGACAACAATAAGTTCTCTTTGCCACCTTGCATTACAATTTCAGTGTTTTTTGCTATGTCAACAAAAATACAAACATTCAATCATTTGAACAAACTTTTAAAAAAATTAATTCTGCTTAAAATGTATAGTTCGGATGAAGAAATACCAGAAGAGGGGTCTGGTACGATTTAATACATCTCGATTTTTGACCTTTTTTTGGTTTTGTTAGAAAGCTTCCCATAAATTTATTATATTTAAGCAAAAAAAAAGCGTGGACGAAGCGTTTTTTTTATTCAAAAAAATCAAACAACTTTCCATAAATAACCAAGAGACCTCAGAAATTTTACTAATTTTCCAATGCTAAACTGTTAATAGTATCAATTATGAAGTTTCTGATAAAATACAGATTCTAAATTATATCCACTGTTGCCAAACTTACTTGGTTTTCTTCAAATATACAACAAATAGTATTCCGTAAATTTAAACAAAACGGTTTAATGATAGTTTTATTAACAAACCTGGTGCTAACCTAACCCGGTATGAATCACAGGACCGCTATCGTCAATCACCCTACTTTAGAGAGCGCGCATATTTCAGATATGGTTTTAGCATGTGATTTTATGGTTTTAATGAAGGTTTTATCGACGAACCTGGCCTAACCTAACGCTAACGAAACACACCCACCTAACAGTATAATTTGTGTTTAAAAAAACGTTGTTTTAATGTTGGTTGCCTAGTTAAATGTGAACATGACAAATATTTTTGCTTTAATGATGCTAACTCGGTACCAATCCACCTAATTCCTTTCCACTCTGACTTGCTCAAACACATCTATATATAAAAAAAAATATTACTGGTACATCAAAGAATATAATAAAATTTACTTTGGCAACAGCGCTTACCGGCTGACTAAATGGCATGCAGTTAAGTTAGCATAGTTTAGATACAAAACAAACTTCATTTGTTAGATGTTATGTTGGAGAATTATTTATATTTGTAACTAAAAAAAAACAACTCTAATTTAATAAATATAAACTAGAAATAAACAAATTTTTCAAAATTCACATATATTAACTTACAATAACAGTCATATGCATAAAGTGTAACGGAATTTCAAATAAAATGTGTTAAAAATGCCGTATTGCGACTTGACAAATCAATTCTAATTTGTATAATTTTGTGAAAAATTGAAATGCATCCACGGTTTTTTTTTGTATAATGTGTTAAATGTAGTAAATTTGAGGTAAGCTTCCTAATAAAACTCAAAAAAGATCAAAAATTAAGATGTATTAAATCGTACCAGAACCCCGGAAGAGGTACAGGGGATATATTAAGGACTGAACTACATACAAAAAAGAGTTATGCAACAATATTTTAAGTGGCAGTTTTCATTCACTAACGCCGGATAACAAACCATCTTCATCAGCTTTCCCAAGAAACCAGTTGCACTCAGCTTTAAATTTGCTGCATGCCACAAACTATACTTTCAATATTAATATTGTTAATAATAATAAGTACTATTATTTCTGTTTTAAGTTAAAATAAAAAGTTTTTCTAGTTTATTTAAGGATTTTTACAATTTTATGGCGTATAAGAAATATTGTTTTACCCGCGCTTAGAACCTACCTATAAATAGGTAAAAAGTTTGTAATATTTGTAACACTCGTAGAAAAAATATTGTTCCTAACACTTGCGCAAAATGTCTTTCCCACACTTAAATAAATAAATAAATAAATTTTATTTCCTATAGACTTACATAGTAAGTATGGGATATTGTCACAAAAAAATAAATATAAACACATGAATACAGTTTGATAAACAAATATAACACTAACGAATGTATACATATATAATATTGAAACATAAATCATATTATTTAAATAGTTCAAGTTACATTATAGGTATCACAATCTATGTACTTCGCTACCGAAGAGAAATTCCCGCCATAAAAAGCTGCTTAACCGAATTAGTGAATTTTTCTGTATTGGATTTTTGTTTTATGTGATTAGGTAATTTATTATATAGTTTAATGGGTAAAGCCAAGGGGCTCTTTGATACAGACGATAATCGATGTTATGGAATAGCCAGATTGATAAACAGCATCTCGAGACAAGCCAATATTAGAAGCATTACTTCTTGCATACTTTACAGAGTTATACATAAACAAAAATGGAAATGTAGGTATGTTCAACATGGCAAACAATGGCCGACAAGAGAATTGAGGTGGTTTAAAAAGCATTGTTCTTATAATCTTTTTCTGTTTAATGAATACTTCATTTGATCTATTGCAATTTCCCCAAGCTACAATAGCGTAAGAGAGGCAAGATTGTACAAATGAATAATAATATAGTTTTAAAAGAACGATATCAATTTTTGACCGGAGTTGCCAGATGACAAATGAATAAATAGCTATTTTTTTCATAACATAGTCAATTTGATTTGACCAAGAAAGCCGCGCATCTATAAATATGCCAAGAAGTTTGGAAACTAAATTTTGCTCTACAGTTTTGTTGGTAATTTTAACTTAGAGACTCTTGTTCAAGTCTCTCAATGAAAAATGAACAAACTCGGTTTTATCCGTGTTTAATAAATCATTCTGCTGACAGTAATTCTGCATTACAGCTTCATTTGCGCATGTACTAACATTCTCTAGGCTCTCACCGGAACAAGCCACGGCGGTATCATCCGCAAATAACGAGATATAGTTGTTTCCAAAGTTCTGTTCGAAAATGTCGTTAATAAAAATTATAAATAAAAGAGGCCCCAGTATGCTACCCTGTGGGACACCCCTCTCAATATTTCCAGTACCAGATATATATTGAATATGATTTTCTTTCAAGATTACATTTTGGGTACGATCAGACAAAAAATCTTTTAACCAGTTGTAAGCATTTCCTCTAATACCATAGTTATTTAGCTTAAAGAGCAATAGTTCAATATCAATTACTTCGAAGGCTCTTTTTAAATCGAAAAAAAGACAAGCAGTATAATTATTATTGTCAATATTTCTCAGAATTTTATTGTACAAAGAAAGAATGGCGTCCTGAGTAGATACGCCTTTTCGAAAACCGAATTATTTAGAACTAAAGAAGTTTTTATTTTCTAAGAATGCAAGAAGTCTTTTATAATAGGCTTTTTCAAATATTTTTGAACATACGGAAAGGAGGGCAATGCCTCTATAGTTTGAAATATAATTTTTGTTTCCTTTCTTGAAAATAGGTTGAATAATTACATGTCTTAAAATTTTGTGGAAACTACTTTCAGAAAATGAGCAGTTTATTAAATATGTCAGAGGTTTAACAACAAACTCAAGAACATGCTTTAAAAGGGAACAGGGTATTTCATCAAAACCACAAGAATTCCTTTTTGAAACTGATAATATTATATGTTGAATCTCTTCTCGAACGTAAGGTGCTAGAAATAAAAAAACTTTTTTCTTGACTATTGGTCTTTACAGTTGAAATTTTTAGGTGTGAAGTCAGCTGTCTTAAAGAATTTATAAAAAAATCGTTAAATGCTTGAGCCGCCTCATTTCAGTCGTAAATGTTTTGACCACTACTGTTTTCTACAAAAGAGTCAGATAGGTAAGTGTTCTTGTTTATATTCGTTTCATTTTTTATTAAAGCTTATTCAGGCGCTGTATTTGCGTGCGGGAAAGTATCACTTTGCGCACTTGTTAGGAAAATAACTGTTTCCGAAAATCGTTCAGAAATTTTGAAACTTTTAGAAGAAAAGTCAATATTTCTTTTTAACTAGTCATTGCTAAGCAACGGAAAATAAGAATTAGGAAATATTTATTTTTGTACTGTAATACTATTTTTCACAGTTATTTTTACACTAAAAAATATCAAGTTTGACAATTCAATACAACTTTGTTTTCATAGTTACAAAACAAATATTTCATGGCAACCCATATTTGTGAATAAAATTGCTTATAATAATCTATATAGCGTCTTATCCTAAGAGGTGGGTGAAAGTATAGCGGGAAAAACAGACGAAACTCTTTTATTATATAAGCAACGTTTCGCTGCGTGGTCGCATCTTCCTCAGGCAGACGATTGTAATAATGTATGTCCTTTATTAATAAATATTTTTTATTAATAAATTAATGTTCTTTTTTAATACGTTTTCTTATGCTAACTTTTCTCTTACAACCTCCCCATGTTTTGCGTTTTGCTCATGAATGAGTAAAATATCTTTTTTTAGTATTGATGTTCTGTACACTTGTAAGGCTAAGTCACTTTAGAATAAATGAAATTTGCAGATGCTTCCGTCCAATTACACAGGGTAACAAAATGAAAACAAAAATTTGGTGCCGGAACATCTGATTTTAGATGTTTTTAATGTGCTGATTCCAAAAATGCCACCAGATTTATCAGCTCTAGTTTTTGAGATACAGGTTACAGGTTAATTGATATTTTTTTCTGATAAAGGACAATAAATAAAGACATAAATATGTACTTAATCGTCAAAATAGAAATTTCCCAGAATCTAATTAACCAAATGGATACCTGGAATTGTCCCTGACCCAATGTTGCTATACTAGAAATTGCTCAATACACTGCTCTTAATTACTTTTATACCTGTAATTGCCTATGACCCGATCCTTCTATACCTGCTTGGCTGTACTCGATTTAGTATATTACTGAGTTTTCCCAAGTAAATCATTTTGTGTAAATTTTGGTCGTTTTGTAGTATCAAGACACTAAACTGAAACAATGGCATCCACAAGCAGACGTACCTGTGTAAATCATCCCGATATTTTTTGTTGTGTGTGGTGATTACACTTTGAAAGAGAGCAGAAAAACGATTTCTGATTTTGTGAAAAGAGCTTATCTTGCCTATTTTGGCGTTCATTTAGGAGATCAAGATAAGTCTTGGGCCCCACATTTCATATGTAAAACATGTGTTGAACATTTGCGACAGTGGACAACTGGAAAGAGGAAGTGCCTAAAGCTTCGTGTACCAATGGTTTGGAGAGACCCGTGAAACCATCATGACGACTGCTATTTTTGTCTCGTTAATATTAAAGGCACAAATAGAAACAATAGACACAAATGGACATATCCTGATCTAGATTCTGCAAGAAGGTCTGTAGCGCATTCGGAAGAAATACCCGTTCCATCATTCAGCAGTCTACCCGAACTGACAGAAGATGATACAGAAACATCAACGTCTGACGAAGTTGGAAGAATTCGTAGAAAACGACAGCGAATTTGAAGCAGATTTAGCAACTCCGCAGTGTTTCAGTCAAGAAGAACTAAACGATCTTATAAGAGACCTGAACCTCTCAAAGGAATCCGCTGAATTACTTGCATCCAGATTAAAAGAAAAAAATGTACTTTGTCCAGGTACTAATATTACATTTTATCGTAAAAGAGATAAGGATCTGCTGCCTTTTTTTGCTCAGGAAAATGACTTGGTATTCTGTAACAATATAAAAGAGCTCTTAGAAAAAATGGGTTTGCCTGAATTCAAAACGTAGTTTAAAATGTGTTCTTTTACATAACGGTAACAAATATGGCTCAATTCCTATTGGTTATTCTACTACCATGAAGGAAGAATATGAAACAATTGCATTAGTTTTGAGAAAAATTAAATACGAAGAACATCAGTGGGCAATTTCTGTTGATTTAAAAATGGTTAACTTTCTCCTTGGACAGCAGAGTGGTTATACAAAATATCCTTGTTTTTTGTGCTTTTGGGACAGCAGAGCTAAAAATGAGCACTAGGTTAATAAAAATTGGCTTTCAAGAGATGTCATGATTCAAGGAAAACAAAACGTGATCAACGAACCTTTGGTTTCAAGAGAAAAAATCTTACTTCCGCTCGTGCATATCAAGCTAGGCCTGATAAAGCAATTTGTGAAGGCTTTAAATCGAGATGGAAATTGTTTTGGGTATTTGTCACGTAAATTTCCTGGCATTAGCACGGAAAAACTAAAAGCTGGTATATTTGATGGTTCTCAAATAAGGAAACTTGTTAAAGATCCACAATTCACCACATCAATGAACGAGACTGAATCTAACGCTTGGTGTTCATTTGTTCAAGTAGTACAAAATTTTCTTGTCAATCATAAAGCAGAGAATGACGTAGAATTAGTGGAAACTATGCTTTCAAATTTTAATATTCTCGGCTGTAACATGAGTATAAAAGTTCACTACCTCAATAGCCACCCATGGAGGTAGTTTTCCAGAAAACTTAGGTGATTGTAGTGAAGAACAGGGGGAAAGATTCCATCAGGATATTAAAACTATGGAAGATCGTTATCAAGGACGATGGGATAGCCACATGATGGCGGACTACTGCTGGAGCCTTCAGCGAGACTGCCCTAGTAAACTCCATTCTAGAAAGTCGTATAAAAGAAAATTTTTATGTGATTAGTGACTAATGTAATTACGTAAATTAAGTTTTTGCAATAAATGCTTAAATCCATGTGTCTTTGTTTTTTAACTGGCAATAGTAATATTATTTATTATAACAGTTATAAGGTAAAATATATACACAATTTGTTTTTTTTTAAACTAGATCTGATAGACAAAATCTGAGAACTTTTTTACATTTTGCATCCAAAAATTACCCAGGAACAGTTAAAAAATCGCAGGCACCAAAATGTGTGTTGGCCTGTGTTATCAATATAGTAACACTTATATAAATGAGATTCGATTAGTAGAGTAACCAATAAGAATACATTATTTCTGCTCTAAGTCTACTAGTTTATAATGTTTGGCCGATACCTAACGTAATTGCAAATCCGAATTCAACAGGTCACACGAATTAACCGTTAACCAAACAGCAAAATTTAACGTTTATTCAGTATTTCCGCAGATGGGTAATAGTTTGAAACAGATACAAATTCGACCATAATCTGGTTATAAGTCCTACATGCGGTTTGTGTGTACCAATATATTTTGTTCGCACCCGTACTTTGCCATATATGAAATTACAGATGTGTGAGATGCGATTTGATTTTAGGTATTTAAACCTATACAAATTTCACTAACCACACTTGAATATGTAATCGGTCAAATGAAGCCAACACTTTGTTTTCTTTTATGTTACATTGTTCTTTAATGACTGTAAGAATATTCAGTTTTCTTTGTTATAAATAACACAATGATTTAGTAAAAAATAAGCACCATAAACTCTCTCTCTCTCTTTATATTCTCTGTAACTTTAATATTTTTAGAAACACAGGTGTTGCTTCTAGAGACAAATTTCACCACACCGACACAGGGGACACGTAACAGGCTGTAATTTTTTTTGGTTTTAAAAATTTTAACCAATATTTTTGACAAAAAAAATGTGCGCCACTGACTTTTTAATTTTTTTATATGTTTTTTGGAATCCTGCAACTAAAAATACATTGTATCTAGAATTTTTTTTGATATCTGGCTTCATATTCGAGAAAAAATATAAAAGTGACATTATCGCATGTCTCTGGAACCACATAAAAAATTAAAACTTTTAAATTATAAACTATCAAAAACATCCTGTTATTTTTTCCATGTAAATAGTCTATTATTGTCTTAAAAATTGTTATAAAATTAATGCTAGCTGAAAAAATTGTGTTTTTTTTATGTTCATGGACATGCTAAAGTGATTTAATTTTTTTTCCGAGATAGAAGCCAAAAGAAAATCAAGAGACAAAAAAGTTGTATTTTTAGTTGCCAAATGCGAAAAAATTACAAAATTTTTAAAAAAGTCACTAGCGAACATTTTTTGTCAAAAATATTGCTTAAGGTACCCCTCGGGACGCCACTGAACTTACTTAAGTTTAATCTAGTTAGGGTTAGATTAGCCACTTACTACCATAAACATCACCAAGGCCCATTAACTCTAAGGTTACCTCGATAAGCAGCTATCGGTCGAGAGGGACACGCGGGTGAGACGGAGGTCGTGACGTCGACTGGCGAGCCGATCTGACATGGCGGCCAGTTTATTGCTTATTCAGCTTGAGGTTTTCGTTGCGATAGTTGTCAGTTGTGTTTTTCAGAGTATTTTTTGAGATGTTTGAACAGTCAAATAATTGTGTTTACTGCAAATAGTATGCCTATAGTTAATAAAATATGAAAAATACTTATAATATACATAAGCATAGTGTGTTCTCGGTTGATATCTTAGTACCGGTTAGATATAGAGAAGAAATGTATGGTAGACTATTAAAAACAAAATCAGGAAAGTGCAAACCGTGCAAACACTTTTGAACTAGAAAAAAAAATAAAAATTAACCAAATTTCCTACAGTTTTCAAAACATTGCAGTTCAAAAACTCCTTAATATGATATTAAAAATAAAAGAAACGTTACAGTGTTGTCAAATTGCCTTACAGTTCTTGATTTATGATGTAAATATCTTAAACTTAACTCTACGTCGTCAGTGATTGAGCTGTACCGTTTTTTATGTTATGGCTTTAATGAGGATGTCTTCGGCGCCTAACCTGGTGCTAACCCTTTACTGTTTCATCACCTTGTGCTCCTAATGACACCGTTTCAACTATGCAACAAAATATTATTAGCAACTCTAATAAAAATAATGAATTCTTTGCTGATAAAATGAAATTAAATTTGGCAACATTGCTTCTTGAATACGGGGGAAATGGCCGATTAGTCATGAAATGTCAAAATTGTCTAATGTCTGATTAAGAATTTTTTAATTGAATAACCTTAACATATTTTGTTGATACACTTTTAACATTAGTTAGTTAAGAACTTAAATTATAGTTATAATATACTCTAATTATCTATTCTGCGTGCCATTTTAACATAATTAAAGTAAAAGTAGACGTTTATAACTATATAGTGCCTTACGAAGTTACAACCATTTGTTTTTTCTCTTTTTGCAAAAAAATGCATTATCCGCAAATTTTTTTGCTAAAATGTGAACAGTAAATCCAAAAAAAGGGAGAAATCTCTACAAGAGTTAGTTTAGACTCTACAGCTGTTCAAAAAACCTAGAACACACTACTGGGACACCTTGTATAAAAAAATTTACATTCTCTAAAGTTATTCAAATATTTTTCACGCTAAAACTTTTTACAAGAATATATTTTTGAGACTTTAAAAATGTATCATATTTTTTGAAATACGATGCGAACTTTTTGAAATGCACTCTGGAAAAAACTTGGTTACAATTTGAACCAACATCCCCAAACATAAGTTTAAAATTATAATAAACTAAGGCTACATTTTATTGTAATAAAAAAGTTTCAATTTTGAACAAAAAAAGATTAATATATGTAATTTAACGCACACAGAAGCAATATGGACAATGCCGTGCTAAAGCAAGCCGGTCTCCGAGTGACGTAGATCGATCACACCGAGTTGGGATAGGTCAAGATCGCTCGAGGCAACCTATAGAGTTAATGCGGTTTGAAATATCACGGCCAAATTTTAGCAAAAACATATGAAGGATCATTAAAATTTTTACGAAAAAAAAACGATTTTTTAAAGAAAAGTTTGGCACCCTATTTCATAAAAATGTAGCATTACCAGGCTTTTGTTCATGTAAAATATTCATATTAGATTCAAAGAATTAACATCTTGAAGTTTTTCGCTTAGATTAACAGTTTTCGATTAAGCAAATAAACAAAAAATGCATAACGTTATTTACTACTGCAGTGTTTTGGTGTAACAAAAAAATTAGAAGGCCATGGACGGGAAAACAATTGTTGAAACAAATTTGACTTTGACATAACTAACACAAACAAGTTTAATCAGTGCGTAACTAATCATTTGGTGCTAATAATCTGAAGTGTTTTTAAGAGTTTTAAGCTATAAAATTCTTTACTGATATTAGAAATTGGTTCAATTTACAAACGCAGAAAAGGCCGATATGCATTTTTTTTATGGAATGGCACGAGGCAGTTCCGGAGCGGCTAGATGAAATTATCAACAGAGATATCCTCATCGCCTTGTATCAAACAGACAAACATTCATACGAATACATGAGAAACTCTGTGAATCAGGCACCTTTCAAAGGTCGACTGCTGTTATTGGTAGACCTGCAACAGTAAGAACAGTGGAGGTGGAGAAAGAAGTTTTGCATGAAGTTGAGCGTTATCTGCAGATTTTCCACAGCGAGTGGATTATTGTACTTGGCTTTTGCAACAACAGATAGCATCTCCGACATTTCTATCCGGTATTTTGTTTACAGATGAAGCCTGTTTTACCCGAAATTCAATTATGAACTTTCATAACAATCATATCTGGGCTCAAGAAAATCCTAATGCGGTGATACTAAATAATTATCAACAACACTTCTAAGTGAATGTTTGGATTGGTATTGTAGATAATTATACCATTGGACCTTATTTTTTACCCGCGAGATTAAATGGTCAAGATTATCGTTACTTTTTGGAATTTGTGTTACCTAAACTATTAGAAAATGTCCCACTGGCAGAAAAAGAAGCAATGTGGTTATGGAAAAAACGGGGACGGTCGTGCGGGTCCATCCAGGTCACCGGATTTAAATCCGTTAGATTTTTTCTTTGAGGGCATTTAAAGTCCCTCGTTTATATTGGTGAAGTTGGCCATTGATATTACGAAATGAGGATATGTGGAAGAATAATATTTATTTTTGATGCAGTTTTGATAACAGCTTGTCTTTTAAAACGTTCAAATCAAATCAAAACAATTTTATATTTATCTAAAACTTTTTTGTAAATGTCGTGCTAAAGATTCATATATTCTGTTTTGATATCGGCACACAATCAATATAACCAAATCTAAATAGAAATATATTTCTTCTACGTCTGCTTTATATTTAGACCAACTCCGAAAAAAAAATTAGTCCCAAAATTTATGACACAATATTAGTCCAAACGAGGAACTTACGTTTTCCTTTTTAGGATATTTTCCCCCCAATTTACTTAACGGCCGTTTCATATACACATAGGCAAACGGGAAGAAAACACGAAATTTTTCTGTAATAAATCTATCGCGTGAGGAATTTTCCCCACATTATAACATCTTTTTAGTATTATCTGGGCCCTCTGTTAAATTGTTTTTCTGCCGGTGAAAAAAGAAGAACATTATTTACCTCCCTCTTTAATGCGGGAGTCATTGGAACCCATTTTGTCAATTCTAAAGATTCTAATGAAAGTCATTATTAAGCAGTTGTGCAGATTTTACTGAAAACCGACATCTAATTTTTGAACAACATTTCAAAATATAAAACAAAAGCCCCAAAATTACGGATACATTTTGTCCAGATCCTTAAGAATCCCTATCTGATGTTATTTATGTCGACTCAGCGGATAAGTATGAGTTTTGTCCAGATTTGATATACATATATGTGCTATATAAATAAAACGGGGCAAAGCATATTTTGGTAAAATTCAAAGACGAATATTTTCAAAACAAAAAAGTTCTTGAGCTTATCTTTTCTGCATGTGATTGCGCAATCCCCCCACTTCCTTACCTCTAAGCCATAACCGCCAGTTGCAATGACAACTGCATTATACACGGCGCTATATGAAATCCTTCCATTTTTTGCAAATATTGTCAGTTCCGAGAATCTAAGAAAAATAATTTTAGAATTTTTTATTCACAGCAAAATGATCTATGTACAAATACCAAAAAACAATTTCTCCCGATTTTGCCTAGTCTATAAATATACAAGGTGTTTCATTTAATAAATAAAGTAGGGTCCGATAACTTTTCGACCTGACCCTGTATACTAATTCACAAGGCGGAATTGAGTTCTACGACAAAAGTAATATAAAAAACAGTTTTCACATTTATAAGTTATCTGATAGTTGTGATACGAGGGGTGCCTGAAAATGCAACATTTTCAATTTAGCCCTGTATCTTAAAAACGAAAGGGACTATGAAAATTTTGTTAAAACATCTTTAGTTTTAGGAAAAAGTAGCACAATGTCGCGAGAACCGCAACTTTTTATCTATAAAAATAACAGAGAAACCCCGCAAAAGTACCCAAAATGGGACATCCTGTACGTGTTGGCGAAGTATTTTATTATTTGGGTTACTGGATGATATTCTAAACCAGCCATCTCAAACTCAAAGTCAGTGGTGGGCCAAAAGCATGAAGACCAGCGACTAGGTGGGCCGCAAAATCTTATCTTAAAGAAGACAAACTACTGAAAATCTTGAGAAAAAGTACTATTATAGGACAAGTCTGTTTATTAAATTTCCAACAAAAAGGACATTACAAAAAACTACAAACATTAAATTCTTTTCCCAGATATTTGACATCTTTTGTCTTTAATTAAGTTGTCTATTTGTAGCGCGAATTTATCGGCAGAAATAACTTTTAAAACTGCCTTCAAGTGTGCCTCCGTCAATCTCGATCTTGCAGGAGATTTCTTTCCTTTCATCAAAGAAAATAGTTGTTCACACTTATAGGTACTTTCAAACATTGACAGGATTTTACAGGCAATTTTATTCATTTCTTGGTATTGAACAGGCAAGTACTTATAAAATTCGAATGTACCAACACTATAAAATTTTTGTTTTAAGTGGGTCTGACACTGAATCTCAATTACTTCCATTTACAAGTGAGGGGGAACTTTATCAATATCGATAGTGAAAAGACCAGTAAATAGAGAAAAATTGTTTTCTTGGTTCTTAAAATCCTGAAAACGCTACTCAAATTCAGCCAGAAGGCTTCTCATTTTCTCTGAATATATTTGGTATGATATTGGACACTTGTGCTTTCCTGATATGCTTTACAAGTCAGAAAATGTGACAGATTACCCTCTGCTAACTGTTTTTCCCACATCATCTTTCACTTGAAAGCTTTCACATGATCATGCATATCTGTAATAACTTGACGTGGTCCTTGCAATTTCGTATTTAAGTCTAAAAAGTGTTTTGTGATATCTACCATAAATTAAAGATCTTGTAAAAAAGGTACATCGCATAATAAGCTGACATCTTCATCTTTTGTTTCCATGTATTTTGTATTTCTACTTTGAGTTTCCAAAACCGGTCGAGTACCATAGAACACGAAAGCCATCGCACCTCTGCATAATATGGTAAACCAGTGTACTCACTTTCTAAATCATGTAAAAATGCAGAAAAATGTCGCTGATTAAGGCCTCGTGACCTTATGAAGTTTATAATTTTTTTCACTTTCTTTTAAACACTTTCCAATTTGATCACTTTTGAGCATGAAACTTCTTGGTGGATTATACAATGAATATGATGAAAATCTGGTTTGTCACTACCCGTTTCCTTGGTCTTTGTCTGTAATATTTTAACGAAGCCATTTTTTACTCCAGTCATTAAAGGAGCTCCGTCTGTTGGAACGGAACACAGTTTTGACAAATCTAAATTGTATTTTTGCAGAAGTCAATAAACAGCATTGAAAATATCCTTCCCAGTTGTTGTATCATGCAATAGTACTAACTCCAGTAATTCTTCATACACATTGATACCTGTATCAACAGCACGAAGAAAAACAGCGAGTTGCGCCACACCACACACATCCGTACTTTCGTTACAGGCAATAGAAAATGCAATAAAAGAATCTGATTTTGTTTTTATCTGATCACTTATATTGGCAGCCAACTCAGTAACTCTTTCAGCGACAGTATTCTAGGACAGGGATATATTTTAAAACGCCTTCACGCTCTCGGGACTTACAATTTCCGCGGCCTTTACAAGGAACTCTTTTATAAATTCACCTTCAACAAATGGTTTTGAGTGTTTCGCGATCAACTCCGACAGTACGTAACTCGCTTGAAGGACAGATTCATTTTCTTGATTTGGACTTGTAAACATAACCGTAATTTTAACTTATTTCACTTTTCGTTTCTGACCATGCCTGTATACTTGTCAAACATAGTTTTATGAATATCATAGTGACGTTTTATATTATATAATTTTGGGACACCGACTGTACTATTACAAATCAAACAAATAATTTTTTCTTTCACTTCACAGGAAAAAAACTCTAATTCCCACTTTTCTTGAAAAATACGATACTCATCTACAAGTTTCCTCTTACTTCCACTTGGTTTTGAAAGAGACATGTTAAAAACTGTATCCGCCCTTTCACGGTTTTAAACCTGTTCGCGGGCCGCATTATCTGGCTGTTTTCAAAAGTGATTTGGGTCGCAGAAAATGATCACTGGGCCGCATGTCTGACGTGGCTATTCTAAACCGTCCAACCTGAAGAAGCTATACGCGATCCGAAGAGTTAAGAACAAGCAAAACGAAGAGCGAGTAGCATAGTTTTGACGTCATCAAACCTAACACCCAGATATCCAACTCAGCCTGATGAATATTAAAATTCTTGAAACTAAAGATAAAGCCAAAATCATCTGCCGCTTACAAACTATTCTGCAGCCCCGTGCATCACCTTAATACCCAAACCAGTATAGTAAATAAAAAAAATTGTTAAAACCTCAGATTAATAAAGCTAAAATTATCAGCTTCATCTTTGTTCACATTGGGATAAAATTAGCAAGTCGGCTTCTACGTTGTCAATATTTTTTTCTATATTAATTATTTTCTTTTAATATTAATAGGTAATTACCTACAATTAAGAGTTGTTAATATGAACTGATTAATAACTAAAGAAATAACAAGATCTGTATCTAAATTCAATTACTTTAAGTCACGTAGATTTGTAATTATGGAGTGGATGACTGCTGATTTTATTACTAGACAAAGATCTGGGCCAATACGTGATCTTGTTAAAACTTAAGCTTTTTATGAGAAAAGTGGGAGCTGAGTAAATAATTGTATATAAAAATAATTCCTACCAGCTACATTACTTATTATTTTTCTAACTGTACGCAAATTTGATCCAACGCAAAATGATTTTAATTTGCCATAGTTATGTAATACATTTATTAGTATTAGTTTATTAGCAAAACAATAAATTTAACTAATTGTATGATATATATTCAGTTAGTGGACCTATGCAAATTAACTTAATGTTTGCAATGATTGGATTGTGCAAATCTGGAATACTACTATTACATACCTGTGCTGTTGTATTTACACATAATCTCAAATAACTAACTATTGACGTAAACATTCTGAACATTTTATTTTATAGTTTCAGGTACCAAAGCTATTTATAGAAGAGGGTGTCTTACATTTTTGCATTTTTTACTTCCCTCGTAAAAGGGAAGTATCTTCACGTTTCAGGGTCCTTAGACGCAGCAGAACATGTTTTTTCAATTCTGTCGGTCTGTCGGTTTGTCTGTCTGTCGGTCTGCCTCTTCGCGGCATAGATAAAAAACTTCTTAACCGATTCACTTCAAATTTTGGTGAAATTAGGGCTCATATGGGGATGAACTAGTTCGATTTTGTTAAAAATTCAATATGGCAAATCAATATTGCAGCCTAGTGAAATGTTAAAAAAAATTATTACAAAAAAGTACTTCAAATTTACCTCAAATTGTATGTATCCAAGATGGCGGAACAAAATGTGTGCCAGCTACCTAATTGTGGTATAGAGATGAACTAGTAAAACTGTGGTACTAGTTCAAAATGGCGAAACAAAATGCATGCTAAATAAAATGTTCGAAATCGTGAAAAAAAATCACCCTTTCAGATTTTACATATTTTCAGGTTTTAGCCTCCTTACATGCCAAAAATATGTTCTATCAATTCCGTCGGTACGTCTGTTGGTCTGTCAGTTCGCGGCATAGCCTAAAAACTCCAAATTTTAGCCAAAAATTTAGGGCTATATACGTATGACCTGGTAATATTTTGTTAAAAATCCAATATGCCGGAACAAGATGGCAGCCTAGTCAAAAGTTAAAAAAGTTATTATTAAAGAAATTAAATTATCCAATTTCCTCAAATTTTGCACACAAATCAAGTGTTACATAGGAATGAACTGGTAACATTTTGATATGAATATAAAGTAGTAAAGCAAAATGACGGCCTAATAAAATATTTAAAAAATCGGCCTTAAAAAACTTTTTATTAGATTAATTTTAAATTCTCTGCAAGCATTGTGTGGCGGAACAAAATGACGGCCAAATAATTTTTAATTCCCTCCGAGATTTTTCCAAATCTTTACGTTTCAGAGTTCCAGATGCCGAGGTAGATATTTACGATACAAGTGAGTTAACAGGATCATTAATGATTGTATAGTTACAACTTCTACACGCGTATCTTAATGAGGTTAACTCATTAAGTATTGTACAACATTTTATCTACGTCTGACGCACGACTGTTAAAATACACACATATTTTTCTTGAACACATTTTACAAAAAGTTTAAAGCAAGCATAAAAGACCTTTCTGTTAGCTGTTACCTGTTTGTACTTTAATCCTGCCGCTCTGCGTTACCCAGGCCAATGTCAATTTATGTAACATCTTGTTGACAATTTTAATTTCTTTAGTCAAAATGAGTGTTCATTCCTTCGGATATTGATCAGGAAGCATCCAGGGCAATTGGCAGGTTGGTTCTCCAAAAATCCAGGCCAAAATATCAGTATATTTTCAAAAGGTTTCAAAAATGGTACAGAGAGAAGAATGTGCAGAACTAGGTTAGGTTAGGTTAGGTTAAAAGTGAGTGAATCAAACCGACCCTCCACTGCGACTCTGTGATCTATTGTGGCTCACACCTATGTTTACACTACCCCGAGCAACTCTAAGTCCTTAATGAGTCTTATTATATCCTTTGGGGAGGTATTGTTCAAGTCCTCGGGCAGCAGGATATCTCTACCGAAAATAGAGAACCTGATCCTAGCAGCTGCCGGGCATTCACATAGCGCATGTCTCGCTATCTCGTCATCCTCCATACATAGGCGGCACTCGGATTCGCTTTCAAGCCCCATCCTGTGCGTGTGATGTCTTAGACCACAATGGCTAGTGTATAGGCCTACTGCTGTTTTGAGCTTAATTCTGTTCATATAAGAGACTTTCTGTTATCCTTTTTTTCATAGGAAGAGGGATAAATGCCTTTGCATGGGATAGGCCTGGTAGTCCAAGCCAATATTTAGCTTTTTCCTCAACCAAGTCCAAAATTGCGCGCTTGGCCGTTTCGTGGGATACTCCTAAAGCTGGTTCAGGTCCCACGAATCTCGTCTCTGCTCCTTTCTTTGCTAGAAGGTCCGCAGACTCATTTCCCTCCAAACCTGCATGTCCTGGTATCCAGATAAGAGCGATTTTATTATCGCTCCCCAGACCAGCAAGTGCCTTTTGGCAGTTCCAGACTGTTTTGGACGTACACTGACTCGCTTCAAGTGCTTTAAGAGCCGCTTGACTATCCGAGAATATTTTTATCGTTTCATGTTGTTTGTTGATCCTGCAATATTCTAACACACAATTCGATAGCATGGACTTTTGCTTGGAATATTGATGTGTTATTTCCCAGGGTTAATGATAGATCAATACTACAATAATAGTCTTACACCATGTATTCCAGCTCTTACACCTTTACTGGTTTTGGAGCCGTCCGTGAAGAAGCACAGCTCTCCTTTAAGTAGATCAGATTTATTCTGATCCCACTCCTCTTTTCCTGGGAAGATTACGGAGTAGGGTTGCTGTGCACTAACAGCTTTTGATAGCAGGTCATGGCATTCCCAACATGTAGTGGTTTTTCACAACTTTCAGCATGTTGGATGACTCCACGTGACTCGTGCTATCCACCATGCCGTTGGTAACATGATGTCTGTATGTTGTCCTCATAGCTTCCCCTTCCACAAATAGGCAGAGTGGTGGAAGTTTCAAAAGAAGCTCCATGGCCGCTGTCGGAGTGGAGCCAATCGCTCCTGTAATTGACAGGCAAGCCTGTCTCTGTAGTCCACTCAGTTTGGCATGGGCAACATTTTGTTGTCCCTTGCTCCACCAGGCTACAGAGCCATAGGCTATCATTGGTCTTATGACCGTTAGGTACAGCCAATATAGCTGTTTTGGTCTCATACCCCATAAATTCCCGCAGATTTTACGGCAGGTCCACAGGGATAGTTTAGATTTCTGAACTATTTTATTTAGATGAGCATTTCAGTTCAGCATTTTATCCAGGATAATTCCCAAATATTTCACTTCAGCTGAAAATGGTATCACCTGTCCCCTTAAGGAAGGTGGTCGAAGTCTCTCCAGATTCCTTTTCTTTGTAAAGGGGACTAGTACCATTTTTTTAGGGTTGATAGACATCTCTTCCCTCTCACACCATGTTAGTGTGGTGTTCAGTACTTCCTGAAGGGTTGCTGAGATTTCCTCTTCAGCCGTTTCTTTTACTATGATGACTAGATCATCGGCATATGCCTGCAGATCAACCTGCCACAGCCGAACCACAGCCAGCAGATTGTCCACCAGTGGTGACCACAGCAAGGGCGATAACACTCCTCCCTGCAGACACCCTCTAGCAGCTCTAAAGCTCACTGTCTCTTTCTGCAAGGATGTTGTTGTTTTCCTGGTTTCCAACATTGCCTTTATCCATCCTTTTTTTTATAAGGGGTTCTACCTCTCTTTCGGTAATTGCATCATAGAGTGATCCTTGTTTTTTAGAGAATTTTTTATGCTCTCAACAAGATTGTTGAGAGCCAGTTCTTTAGATTTGCCCGTTTGGTAAGCATACTGATGCTCACTCAGCGGATGTCGCCTAAGAGGTACGTCCCTGATGTGCTCATCGAGGATTCTCTCCAGGCTTTTCAACAGAAAGGAGGTTAGACTTATTGGTCTAAGCGAATTTGGTAGAGAATCATTTCGACCCACTTTAGGTATATATATTACCTTAGTTGCAGACCATCTGGCCGGTATATAATTCCAAACCAGACTTGTTCTGAATAGTCTTGTTATGAAAGGAAGGAGTGCGTCCAACCCGTTTTGTATCAGAGCCGGAAAAACTACATCCTCCCAAGGCGATTTGAAGGGCTGAAAGGAATTTACGGCCCTTTGGACCGCCCTTACTGTAATTATTTTGTTGGCAGTCAGCCAATCGTCTCTGTGAGGTCGTTTGTGTCGAGCTACGAAATGGAAAGTTGACCGACTATCCATTATCAGACTACCTGAGAAGTGATTTAATGCTAAAAGCTCCAAAGTTTCTTTCCTAGAGCCTGGAAAGGTTCCATCTAGCCGTTTTAGCGATCCCAGTTCCTGAACAGGCTCCCTGAACAGAATCTTGTGGATTCTGGCACTGGTGGGTATATTTGATATACCCTCACAGAACCTTTTCCACGACTCTGTTTTGGCTTTCCTGATTGCTTTATTGTAGTTTTTTAAAGCAGTTCTATATTGGTCCCATTGACTTGATATTTTAGCTCGATTGAACAGTCTACGAACTTCTTTCCTTAATTTATTCAGGTTATTATTCCAACAAGGTGTATTTCTATTGTCTTTTTTAACCTTCAGTGGACAGTTTTCGTGATATGATGAGATTATGGCGGTTGTGATTTGGTCCGTCACGAATTCTAGTTGTTCACGATTATTGATTGAGGTAGACGCGTGGCAGAAATTGGATTGTAGAGACATTTTATAGCCGATATTTAACCTCAGGAATGGGACCTAGTGCAGAACTAACTAGAATCAGCAACTTTAGAAATTTAGTCGCTCTCCTCAAAAGAAAATCTGAGGGATATCAATTAAAAAAGTCAAGGGTATTAACTAAAACCATTACTACAACATTTCTTTTAGAAGAGGATGACAGAAAATACTTATTTGTGAGAGTAGCATTAATTAATGGGCTTGCAGAACCTTGCAGGCGAGATGCGTTAACAAATTTGTTGTTGGAAAATGTCAGAATTGAATGAAAATTCTGCAGAAAAGAAAAGAAAAATAACATCCAAAATTCTAGGTGAAACGGGAGAAACTTTGGACGAGACCCGAAAAAAAATGAAGGAAACCATCAGACGACCAGTTTAAATAATGAAAACAATATATTGACTACAAATTTAGCAAACGTGGCTGCTTCGTTATGAATTTATTTGGAAGATTGCAAAGATTGTACTATTAATATTTATAATACATGATTTTTCGGGTTTTATAATTTTTAATAAAATAATTTATAAAAACCCTCTTCGCTTTTTCCATATTACAAATTTCAAATTAAAAAAAATGAATGAGTAAAAATACGTGCGGTAATAAAAAAAGAGTGCGGTAATATAGCTCTTAACTCCCGCCGCACTTAACTCACTCATTTTGCGTGATTTAAGTGCTTCTTGAGTCACGGTCTTAGATAAGACATGTTTCCTTAATTGCGTCGGTCTGTCCTCTATCTGTCTATTGTTCTGCCTGTTTGCGGTATAGCTAAAAAACTATTCATCAGATTGACTTCACATTTTGGCCAAAAATTCAGGGTCATATGGGAATGACCTGGTAACATTTTGGTAAAAATTAAATTGGCAATCCAAATGTTTAAAAAAATTATTACTTAGAACTACTTATCCAATTTATCTCAATTTACACAAAAATCAAGTATTATGTAGGAGCCAACTGGTAAAATTTTGGTACAAATCCAAGATGGCAGAACAAAATGGCGGCTTAATAAATTATTTAAAAACACAGCCTAAAAAGAACCACATAATGGACTGATTTCAAATTGTGTGCCATAACTAATTGTGGTGTAGAGTTGAACTAGTAAAACCGTGGTACAAACTCAAGATGACGGAACAAAATGGCGGCCAAATAAAATATTTGTGATTATAAACAAATCAGCCTCTCAGGTTTTACATATCTTCAGGTTTTAGGTCCCTAGATAAATATTCAACAAATATGTTTTTTAATTCTGTCGGTCTGTCTGTCCGCCAGTTTGCGTCATAGCTTAAAAGCTACCCATCAGTATAAGAGTGACTTCAAGTTTTAGTCAAGAATTAAGGATCATATGGGAATGGCCTGGTAATATTTTGGTAAAAATCTAATAAGTCGGAACAAGATGGCGGCCTAGAATATTACTAAAAAACTAATTATTCCTTTTTTGCATAAAAATTAAGTGTTACGTTTTGGAGGTTATACCTCGGTAATAAAACAAAATGGTAGCCTAATAAAATATTCAAAAAATCGGTGAGTGCAAGCTTTAAGTCTAATATAGAGATAAACTGGTAAAGTTGTGATACGGCTTTAATATGGCTGAACACAATGACGGCACAATTTTTTTTTTTAAAAAATCAACGTAAAAAATCTTATTCAATCGACTTGAATTTTGAATTTTGCAAAAACTGGTAGGCATTCAACATGACGTAACAAAATGGCTTGGTAATCTTGGTACCAACAATAATCGGCAGGCAGATAATGTATAGACCTTTCATTGGGCCTGTTGGTAGAGAGGTGGTCAGTATCTCGGCCTCTCACGCCGGAAGCTCGGGTTCGATTCCTGGGTATATCAATATCCTTTTTTTATATTTTTTGACTTTTATTTGATTCAACTTTTATCTGCGCGTGTCAATACCTTAGTTTCTTAACCTCATCTCAGTGTGTATTTTAACATGTGGCGTTATAGTTGTTTGATTTGTTCTTGTAATTTTATTTAATGTCGAAGGTTTGCTTGAATTTTGTATATTTATATTAATTATAGGTCTGATGATGCCTAAAAAGGCGAAACACGTATAACCGCATTATATTATTTTTGACTGAGACCGAGACTTTGTGTCTTCTTTCTAGTTTAGTCATGGTAGAATATTGGCAAGAATGCATCATGATGAAACTAAACGACGCCCAATAAACATGTTTGAATAGATGGTATATATTTATTACGAAATGACTATGTACTGAACTAAATTGGGTCACACTTTACCACTCCTAATAAAAGGAAAAATTCGTACCGGAAGTTCTGGGTAAAGAAAATTTACCGATTTTCATAATATTTTTAGTATATTTGATCCAACGGTTGGTTTCTTATTATATCTATATCTTATTGAACGCTCGAAATATCTCGAAAATTGTTTTTTTGGGTTTAAGAAAATTTGTTATGCTCAGGTTTAAAAATACAGTGATTCCCTGACGATATCCTCGATATAGCCCCTTTTAATTTATTTTTATCACATGCCTTATCATTTATGTGTAATGTACATTCTACAAGAGGCTACATTACCTATTGTTAAAGCTGTTTACTTTAAACTTTGTAGTTTTTGGAAATTTCGAATTGAAAAAGTTAGTCTTTTAACAATTAAAGGTATTTGTTTTATCGAAACGATGACTTGTGTCGAGAAATGTTACCTATCATTTAATGGAAACAATGACATTTTGAACGGAATCCAAAAGAAAGAAGATTTTAATGATACCGTACAATTGTGGCCAGGTCGGTTTCCCGATCTGACCTCCTTCGATTATTTTTGTTGCGACATCTGAAAAACCAATTCATTGGAAATTTGTTAAACTGATTATTCAAAATCCATGTAGAAGGATCGAGGACATCGACTGCTTACAAACTATTGTAAATGCTTTTCCACAGTATGCAATGTATTGAACTTGAGCTTTTACCAGGGTATATATGTCTAAAACTTCCCTCATACAGAATTGCAGTACACAGAGAAAACACTGTTTATATACATTTTATGGAGCTTTTTTCATCATAAAACTTTCCTTTTACAAAGAAAATCAAAATAAATACAAATTAGAGAGTAGTACCTCTTCTTTCCATTTCGTTTCGTTATTCATATACTCTTTCCATGGTGGTGACATTAAGCTAATAAAAATTAATAAAATATCAACTCTTTTGCATTAAGAGTTTTAAAAGTGCGATTTTTCAACATCTTGCTAACCCAGTATTTAACTTTTAATTCTAAAATTTCTCCGGGAAGTGACAAATAGAAAGATCGAAACCACTCCACTGCAGCTGCTCGGAAACTCCGTGTATATCAGGAATAAAAATTTAATTGAAAAGATTTATTTTTTCAATACAGGCTAACACCCCCATTCAGCCTGTTATAATAAAATTGAATGGCTCAATAGAAATAACAATAACGGAAATATTGTTTTTTTCATAGTGTATTGGATATACCAAATATTTTGCAGAAATTGTTCGATATGGAATTTTATATCAGCGTATATTTAGTGCTTTGATCCCCCTGCAAAATACTACGTGCAATTTATTTGACTTATCAGATTTCGGAATTTTACACTAGTAAGTACAAAACACTACAACTTAGAAAAATATACACTAGTCAACACTTATAATGCGTCACTGATTTTTAACATTAATTTCAAATGGATATATTTGTTATTATTCAACCGATTGTAACAAACTTTTTTTCCTGATAGGTTAGTCTTTCTACTAAAGCTCTAAGAAGAGTTGAAAATGTTGTTGTATTGTACCGGGAAAACTAAAAATTATGTGAGCATCTAAATAAATCAAAATTTAGTATAACTGCAAAAAAGAAACGGGGCATGCAGATTTTATTTTTTATGTGTTACGGATACGTAAAGGTTTACAGTACCACATCACCAAGTTTAAAACTATAATTTTTAATACTGGGTGAATAAAAATATATATACTTTAAACCAGAAAAATGATTTTTGATTGCCTAGAGATGTACTCCTAATTTTAACTTCTTTTTTGCCAACTTCAATTATAGATTATTTATTTTTATTATTTTTTACTTTTATGCCTTGGTATACACATCAAACAAAAAAGAAGTAAAACAAATTTTAGAGCTACTCTTTGGCAATGTTTGACTCTTAATACAGGGTAGATGAAATTCTGTAAGGTCCAAATGGTTTATTGTACAGGGTGGTCCACTTAAGATGCTCCTATACTTCATCTCAATAAATAAGACACTGAGAAAAAAAGTTAAATACAAAAAGTATTTGACTCTAAGTATATTTTTTATTTATAATATTTTTATGTATACAGGGTGTTTCATTGTGCCAGGACAGTAACCAACTTTTTTCTTTTTAATGAAATGGTATAAATATTTTTAGAAATTCTAATTCTACGCTTGATTTTGAGTATTTTTGTCATCATAGCATACGAAATTTAGAGTAGTTTTTGGGGAAAATTAACTTTTCTAAATTTTTTCGGAAAAACAGGTTTTTGGAGAAATGTGATTTTTTCACATCTGAAGACTAAAATTGTGAATTTTTGTTATGGATCCATGGGAGTGGTTAATATTTAATACTCTGACCTATCAAGAGTGAAAATCCATTATACAGGGTGGTCACAATGACCATCAAAAAAAATGTTTTTTGTAACTAAAAAAACTTCATTTTTTTAGACGGAACATCTTGAATTTAGCACTTTTATTCTGTTTAGGATTTCATTCTGCATCATTCAATATATATATAGTTTATATTCCAAAAATTAGTAGTTTAGAAGTTATGACCAATTTTCTATAATAATTCAGGTATTTTTGTTAAAAATCTAACTAAACCTAAATAATATCCTATTCTAAATTTTTTTTAACATTATAATTAAATTTAACATTAAATAACAAGTAATGCAAGAAAGAAAGTAACTAATTACTTATTACAAAACATTTTCGACATAACCCGCGTCTTTGGCAATACAAGTAGTATAATATTGCGGTTACGGTTTTAATTTTCGCAATAATAGCATTTCTAAACGCAGCTTAATTTTACAAGATATCCATGGAAAAACAAAACTAGTAAAATTGTTGCCTGGACACCAATAAATACACAGTTTGTATTTGACATTTAGTTGCCTCTAACTCTTTTTAAAGGAAAAATGGCTTTATACGGTGTCCAAGAGCGTTTAAATCTTCATGAATGTTACATAAGGAATAATAAGAGTCCAGCATTAGCCCAGCGGGAGTATCGGTTGTTGTGTTCTGCAAGACGGGTACCCACGAAACGAAAAACTTTTTTCACGAATTGTTCGTGATCTTAGACGTGGAGTGGTACTCAATAAACAAAAACGGCGCCCAAAAATTGTCCTAACAGAAGAAAAGCAATTAGAAATTCTCCTGTATTTTGAAGAAAATAACGAAAATTCGCAAAGACATGCATCCCAAGATCTACCGGGAATTAGTAAGACTAGTGTTCAAAGGACTTTAACTGATAATAACTGCCATCCATTCAAATTTTTACCAGTTCAGAAATTATCCCAACAGGACTTTCAAACAAGGCTTTTTTATTGTTCTCTCATGATGGATCACCATTTTGAAACTGACATTTTTAAAAATATTTTATTTACCGATGAGGCAATTATCAATACGGCCGGCATGTTCAACAGAAAAAATACTCATTACTGGTGTAACTCAAATGAACATCGTGTAAAAGAAATGAAAAAACAGGGTCGGAGAAGTGTTTATGTGTGGTGTGGTATTATCCGTGATCGAATAATAGGTCCAGTATTTTATGACTTTGTTCTGAATGGTGAGAGGTATTTAAATCTGTTGGAGAACGAAATATTTCCGTTAATTGACAATCTGCCGAACGATATTAAAGAAGGGCTTGTTTATCAACAAGATAGTGCTATATATCACACTGTAGTGCCTGTTAGAAATTGTCTGAATCAACGGTTTCCATTTTGGATTGGTCGGTACGGGACCATAGATTGGCCAGCGAGGAGCCCCGATTAACACCCCCCGGATTTTTTTTTATGGCGCAACCTAAAAAACGAGGTGTATAAAAATAGGTGTAATACTGTTCAAGATTTACAAAGGAGAATTAGGCAAGAGTTAGAAAGACTTAATGCAACAGACGCTGTTAGAAATGCTATTGCGAGAATTGAAACCATGTATACTACTTGTATTGCCAAAGACGGGGGTTATGTCGAAAATGTTTTGTAATAAGTAATTAGTTACTTTCTTTCTTGCATTACTTGTTGATTTAACGTTAAATTTAATTATAATGTTAAAAAAAACTTAGAATAGGATATTATTTAGGTTTAGTTAGATTTTTAACAAAAATACCCGAATTATTATAGAAAATTGGTCATAACTTCTAAACTACTAATTTTTGAAATATAAACTATAAATATTGAATGATGCAGAATTGAATCCTAAATACAATAAAAGTGCTAAATACAGGTTGTTCTATTTAAAAAACTTAAATTTTTTTAGTTACAAGAACATTTTTTTTTGATGGTCATTTGTGACCACCCTGTATAATGGATTTTCGCTCTTGATAGGTCAGAGTATTAAATATTAACCACTTCCTTGGATCCATAACCAAAATTCACAATTTTAGTCTTCAGGTGTGAAAAAATCACATTTTTCCAAAAACCTGTTTTTCCGAAAAAAAATAGAAAAGTTAATTTTTTTCAAAAACTACTTAAAATCAAGCGTAGAATTAAAATTTCATACCATTTCAATAAAAAGAAAAAAGTTGGTTATTGTCCTGTCACAATGGAACACCCTGTATACATAAAAATATTACAAATAAAAAATTTACTTAGAATCAAATACTTTTTGTATTTAACTTTTTTTTCTCAGTGTCTTATTTATTGAGATAAAGTATAGGAGCATCTTAAGTGGACCACCCTGTACATTGAGAACACAGTTACAGATATTTTCAGAGATGTTGCCTATTAAAAAAAATACACTAATAAACAGTGAGCTTTTATTACCAAACATATAAAAGAAACTATATAAAAGCGACAACAACGCGATAAAAAAGATTAAAAAAATGCGAAAAAATAAAATGACAACGTAACACAAAAACTTACTAGTCTGTTGGTTCTCCACCAGCTCTAATACATTGCTCAATTCTTCTTGGCATACTTTCAATTAGGCAGTTTAAATGGTGGTTTGGAAGTGCATTTCATTCCTTCAAAGCGGTTTCAATAAAGTTGGGAAAACTTGCATAAAATTCATTTATTTTCCTAACACTCAATATATCCCAAGCATTTTCGACTGGATGTAAGTCCGGCGACCGCGGAGCCCAGTCCAAACTTGATACTTCTTTTACTTTTTTATATTCGATCACTGCTATTGTCTTATTTGCGGTATCATTTTCGTCCATGAATAAAATCATCGCTCTGGGTATAGATATCAAGACAATTTTATTATCCCATTCCAAAACGTTGTTGTACCGCCTTAATATGGTAGCACTTCTCTGTAGTTGACAGCCCTGCCTTCTCGCCCTGGAAATCGCCAAACATAAACCCGTTGGTCATTACATTTTTTCATTGATTGATGTTCCAGTGGCGATGTTCGATACATCAATTTAACCTTGTCAGTTTCTGCAATTGTGTAAGTTTAAGAATTCGCAGGGGCCTTCTATTTCTACGCTTTTTTCATGCCGTCTTCGAATTATTTGAGCTGATATTTCGATGTGATGTGTTGCCCGAATTTGTTCCTTTATAACTGTTGATGTTGTTGAGGATTCCTGCTTGCCATTTTCTAACAAAAAATCTTGATTTACTGTGGTCTTGCGATTTTAATGCCTTCGAAGTCTATTTTCAGACAGACATCTCTCTGGTTAACCGCTGTTATTTCGGCTACATTCCTCTGACTTCTACTGCTCTCCACTAAACCTATGATACGGGCAGAAATTCTAGGCATTTTTAACTTTTTGTAGTTAAGCTGACAATGTCAAAAAAATCACCTTACAGGTCGATTAGGTTGTTTATTGTTATACGAGTAGTTGTTTATTTTTATACTAGTAGATATGTATTAACTTTTAGATAGTAAAACGCTGACGCGTTGTGGACAAATTTGGACATCATCATTTCATCCTCCCTATATTAAAACTGCAAATGTTTAAACATTGTGATCCTATACAGTAGTTCTGAAATTACCGTCTTCTTGATACCTATACCAAGTAATTGGTATAGGTATGAAACTGATTAGGGAAGTTAAAATTAGGGGTACATATCTAGGTATTCAAAAATGTTCAATGCCTTTTTAATTAACCATATTTATATATATACCTTAAACCATAAGTTATGGTTTAAGGTATATATCTTTTTATTCACGCTGTATTAAAAATTGAAGTTTCAAACTCGGTAATGTGGTACAGTAAAACTTAACGTATCCGTGGCATATGAATAAATTAAATCTCCCCGTCTCTTTTTGGCAGTCATACTAAATTTTAGTTTATTTACAAGCTCACCTAACTTTTAGTTTCCCCGGTACAAGACAGCAAAATTTTCAACTCTGCCTAGGGTTTCAGAGAGTAGAAGGACTGATCTATTAGGAAAAAAAACTTTATGAAAATCGATTGAATAATAACCTAAATATATGCATTTGAAATTATTGTTAAAAATCAGTGTTGCATTATTAGTGTTAACTAGGGTACATCAATAATTAGACTATACAATATTGTCTACATCCAACGGTTTCAAAAAATAATATTATGTCAAAATTTAAGAAAAAAAACAAACTATACTAAATCTCTAAACTGATTTTTAAAATATTCCTCAGAACTCAAACCCTTTAGCGATTAAACACTTTTTTATGTTAAACACCTTTTTATTTTAAGTCAAAAACCAGTTTTTCTATATTTTGGACTCTATGAGATAATATGTTATAAAATTTTGAGTAATAACTGTAAAAATAAACGTTTGAAACATTGGAGGTAACGACTAGGGAACTGAGACTACGCGTCAATGATGGGAAGACAAAGCTAATGGGATAGAGGCGAAGGTCAAGGAATATACTAGGACAAAATGTAGAAATGGAAACCTAAGGCTTTGAAGTGGTCGAGGAGTTTAAACACTTAGGATCTGTGATTATATCAACAACTAATGAAACGGTAGAAATACAAAAACATCAAGCTGCGACTCTATAACGTACTAATACGCACTGTGGTAACATGTGAAAGTAAAAGCTGGACGTTGAGCAGTAGGGCCCCAGACTTGTTGGATATGTTTAAGAGAAAAATCCTTAGAGAGATCTACGGATCAACGAATGGTCGAAAAATATGTAGAATCAAATATAACTATGAATTATACCAACTCTATAAAGACTCCAAATTATCCCAGTTCATTAGAATTAAACGTGTGCAATTGGCCGGCAATGTTCAATGAATGCTAGCAGATCGAATCCCAATGCAGGTCCTTGACACACGACCACATGACCAGAGATTGGTAGAAAAACCCAGGTTACGATGAGAAGACGGTGTATCAAAATATGTCCAAGGAATGCTCAACGTCAGAAATTGGAGAAGAGCCACACCAGATCGAGACGCATGGAAAAGGAAAATAGAGGAAGCCAAAACTCAATTTGTGTTGTAGTGTCAAAGAAGAAGAATTGTAAGCAGTGCCGGTTTTAGTTCTTATAGAATCCTGCAAAAATTCGAAACTATGCTTTTATGTATATGATGCTGATTTTCAGTATATAATGTAAAAAACAAAAACATTTTGCCTAATATAAATAATATATATTAAGGTATCGGTAGATAAAGAAACAAGGTAAATTTAAAACCCTCAGCTTTACACGAAAGTCATTCGACAGCAAGTATTCTGGTAAAAATAGCCGATAAAGGCAGTATGACAACGAAACATTTTATGGCCTTTCTTAGACAACTATCTCGCTACAAAAATGACGGACCAGCATTAATAATCTTTGTGGGAGCTTCTAACCACCTAGAAATTTCAATAGTTGATGTGTTGTTAGTGTATCTGAACATCACTACAATGAGGAACTTCTTAGGTCCTGTGATACGCATCTAGAGTGGCGTTTCTGCAAAATTCGATTTAGCCATATCTTCGGTAAAGTTTGTCTCAAATTTCTGACCCCCGAGCTGGTTTAGAGCCACAGGTGTCTAGCGCGATCACTGAGACAGCTTTTGCTCCATCATTAGCAACTCAATGTCCTTCAAAGATCCTGAGCAGCGAAATAAAGAGCTACCTGAACCCGTATCAAGTGTGAACCACATCAGTATTCAGCCACGTGAAGACTCAGATGAGTCCTTGGATCGTCAGAAGATAAAATAATTGGCAGGTTACGACACAACAAACCACGTCCGACAGCACTTGTGCCTCAAACATCTGCAATAAAAATCTCAGTAATCTTTCACTGCCTAATCCTGAACTTGTTACAACCAAAAATCAAAACATCTGAAACAATATATCTCTTAATTACAAAGAACACCGTAATGAAAGATTTTTTTTTCGTCCACCCTACCCATTTCGAAGTCTTTTACATCTAAAAAGTATGCAAAGCAGCTTCAAAATCAAAAAGTTCTTTAAAAAGACTTTTAAAAGCAAATCTTCCAGGTGGTGACGTATGAAACCATGCCTATCTTGGTATAAAGAAGCATGTACTGACTTTACAAGGGCTGATGTCGAAGACTTTATCTGCTTAAGAGGTGAATACTAATATATGAGGACCAAACAGTCGTTTAATAAGGCCCAATTTCACTTTTTCCATAGGTTAAATAAAATCTAAGTAATGCTCAAATTTGAAAATGATTGCACTACTTTGTTAAAAAGGCTTAACACTTTTGATAATAGAGTTTTGTTTTGTTTATAGTTATATTAGCAATAAAGGGTTTCCTTCTATAGATGAGTCTTCAGTGGGAATTCTCGTAGAGTAAAGATCCCTGAAGATGCCTCGTGCACTCTAAGGCAAAACGCCGGATAGTAATTCCAATTTGACACGCTCTAATCTCAAGACCCATGATTTTTTTTATCAGTAGCTTATTTGCTAGGTCAACAGATCCTTGCCTTTTCTAATTCTCTATGAAGATTCACGATGACGTGATAATTTTATCAGAGAGTGAGGTTTGGTTTTAAGCGCCCAGAGATTCCTTTTATTGTTGCAGAAACGCAATTTAATAAAAAAGACGTCAAATAATTTACACTAAAGGCAAATCCCCGACTCAACGTCGAGTAATTAAACTAGAGGAAATCTTGTTAAGGACATGCTTCTTTAAGCGCCTTTAAGAGCTAAGCCGAGGCAAATCCATCTCTTTAATTTTGTGTTAAGGCTTCAGACGAAATAAAGTACATTAATGGTTTCGAGATAATTTATAAAAGTGTCCCAGGCAACAAAAACCGGATTAATGCAAATTTCAACGAGTTGGCTGTGAAAGTTTAACCCAGACGTAAAAGATGGCTCTAGCTTAGACGAGTTAATACTTCGGAATCTGTTAAACCCGTTTATTCTATGCTTTAAGACGGAAGACTGAAAGATGGGACTTTTAACATAATTTTTCTGCTCGTAATTCATAAAGACCCATACAACAAAATTGCTTACCAAAAAAACAGATTTCTGTAGAATGATTTTAAAATATGGCCTGGTAGGCATCATTACGTAACAGTTTATAAAATGCATGATTTTCCAGAACAAAAATTAACATATCAGATATCATAAATAGTAGTGCTGCTACTCAATATTCACTAATAGAGATTTTTTCGTGACAAAAATAGTAACCAAAACCGAGAGCGTCGTCACACTCAAGATAGTCCATAGTACTATTGGATTATATTTTCCACTCGCGACTATCACTTGTTTATTTGTTATAAATAATTTAATGCAAAAAATCGCGTTTTCTTTGGTTTTTGGCAGATAAACTAATAAAGCAATATTAATGATGTAACGATATGATTTGTAGAGAATAGAGAGAGAGAGAATTTAGAATAAAGGCGCGTTGACGTCTATAGGTCATTTAGCGCCTGTCATAGTGTTGTTTACATATTATATCTTATGGTATAAAGATGACTCTTTTAAGAACTCTGCAAACTTAATGAACGTGATACGTTTATTAAGTTTGCAGGAGTAGGAACAAAGATATTTTTAAGACTGTTGAAGTTTAAGTTGCAGGCAGTTCTAAATGGATTTAACAAGTTGCATTTGAGAAACAGGTGTTTGATAGTTAGTCGGACATTGCGATGATTACAGGTGGGAGGGATTTCGGATTTCAAAAAGTATTCATGAGTGTGCTTTGTATGTCCAATCATGGATCTAGTAAGGACCGTGGGGTCGCGTCTGCTAAGATAACCGATGTCAAAATTAGTAAAGAATTGAGATTTAATCTCATGTAGCTTATTGTGGAGCTCCATCATGTCCCAATCGAGTTGTACAAAATTATTAATAATTTTCTTAAGTGCCGGAAGGATGTCCCTGCTAATAAAAACTTGGGATATATTGGTGCCGTTATTAAGTGCATCCTTAGCCAATGCATCCACCAATTCGTTCCCTTTAATTCCAATATGACTTGGAATCTAAAGGAAAGACAATGCAATCTCCTTACGGTCCAGTTCCACCACTAAGTCATAAATATCTTGGCATATAGGGTGTGAGGAAAAGGGGTTTTGGATGCTCTAGAGGAGGAGCCAGATGGCTTAGTTTTGGAAGATTTCTCTGGGGGTTTTTTGGGGGTTGAAGTTGGGGTTTTAGATGAGAGGCGGGTTTTGGAGAGGGATCTGTATGAGGAGGAGTTTGAGGAAGAAAGAATGCTGGAAGAGGGAGGGACAGGTTTGGTTTGGAGTTGAGATTTAGGAGTGGGAGGTGTGTGAGGTGGAGGGAGATAGTGAGGAGGGAATTTGAGGGAAAGATTTTGTATTCTAGTGGGTTTATGTGAGGAGGGTTGAATACCGCACTGGATGGCGATAGAACAGACTTTTTTTGGGGTTGCAGCTACTGAGCTGTAGGGTGATATGAAGGTAGGATTTTGCAAATTATACTTTCTCCTAGCTTCGAAGTAGGAGACTTTCTCAATAGTTCTTATTTTCTGAATTTCAAACTTTTTCTTGAATATCGAACAGCCTTTGTATCTGGGAGAATGATTGTTCACTACAATTAACACAAAAGGAGGGGAGAGTACAGAAAATTTCAGGGTGAGCTGGATGACCACAAGAGGGGCATGTTGATGCGTTTTGGCACGTTTTAGATGTGTGTCCAAATTTATTACAAATTACAAGCATGGGATTGGGGATTTGCGGTCTTACTCTGATTGAAAGATATCCAGCTTTAATAGTGGTTGGAAGAGTGTGGGTATGAAAGGACAGGATAAAAGTGTTGGAATTTGTGGCTGGGTGTCTTGGAGGAAGTCTAAATATAGCTATAACTCCTTGCTCACCGAGATTTAGCAAGATTTCTTCATCTGTACAATTAGCAAGATTTGAGCTCGTAATAACTCCCTTGATGAGATTTAACGACGAATGTGGCTGGGTTGTAACGGCGTATGTGTGGAGGGCACTGAATTTCGAGGCCATGCTTGATTGAGCTTCGTTACACACTTCAATCATGAGCGATCCATCATTCAACTTAGAGGTGTTCTTGAGTGTGCCGAAACATTCTTGGAGAGACTTGAAAATGATGAAGGGGGAAGTTTCTTTGAAGGATCCTTCATTCCTTTTGATAACAAAAAATCAATTATATGTATTATTTATTGGTGACTCTACTCTCGGTCTCTTGGACTCGTGATTCTTGTTTATTCCAGTAACAGGAACCTGCATCTCGGCCTGGTTTCCTACCGAGTATGCTGCGCAGGCGCTTGCTAACGGTCGAGAGGGGCCTACGCGACCACCCACTGCATCGACCAGAACTGGGAATCCGACCCCCTGCTCCGTAAGCTTTTTCCCTGTGGTTGTACAATCCATGGTAATAAAAAGGACATATATTGGACGACACTGGACAAGCACAACATGACTGGGGCCCCGGGTTAGTCACACCCGTAGCTGGAAAGATGACACCCACCAGCACCCCCTGAGGGTGAGAGAGAATAGGTAGTAGAAGAAGAAAGAAGTAGAGTGAAGAAGAGGAGAATTGGTCTGGAAGAACCAGAATAAATAGAAGAAGTACAGGTGTTGAAGGAAGAAAAGAGAAGGAAGGAAAACCCACTCGAAAAGAAAGAAGTAGAGTGGGAGTTCAGCTAAGGGTACCTCGTGGACGCCAATCACGTACTCACAAGTAGTGAGTTCCCGAGGGGTGTAGAGAATAGAATTACAAACAATATGATATGGTAACACGACCTAATCGGATGATAAGAACAGGATAAAAAATCGAGAAAAGTAACGTCTTGGCGGGACCTCGGTTAGCCGTTTGGTATTAGTCCCATTTAACAACCCTCAAGATAACAACCCCGTACCTATGAAAATAACAAAGCATGTTAATAATAGATGTACAGAGTGCCCCATTTTGGGTACTTTTGCGGGGTATCTCCGTTATTTTTATGGATAGAAAATTGGGGTTCTCGCGACAGTGTGCTACTTTTTCGTAAAACTAAACATGCCGTTAACAAAACTTTCATAGCCGTTTTAGTTTTTAAGAGCTAAATTGAAAATGTTGCATTTTCAGAGACCCCTCGTATCTCAATCATCAGATAATTAACGAAAATGTGAAAACTGATTCTTATATACCTTTTCCCGTAGAACTCAATTCCGCCTTTGGAATTAGTACACAGGGGCAGTTGTTTAGAATTGTTAAGAGAGTTCAAAAATCATAAAATATACAGGATGTTCCATTTAAAATAACGAAGTCGCGGTCATTTCTGGGGAAATGGGAAACGATATTCAAATGTTTTTATGTTACAGATGTTCACAATATTCAACTCTATCAACACACCAAATCCCATATCTTTATCCTTTAGTTTCATTGCCACCCGGTATTATACATTGATTGGCCCTAACATAAAAGCTAGTTCCAAAGTTTAACTACTATGTAAATATAATACTTTACCTTTAAATATCACTTCGTGCGATGTAGATATCTAGATCTTCTTGAGATACATGCAAATATAAAATATATTTTCGTGTGCCGGTCTACGATATTTGAGTTTCGGTTAAACCTCGCGTATCTTGGTAAAATGCTACGAATTACAGCTAAATCTGGAAATAAAAGGCGTGAATAAATTTATATTGACTTCGGTTTACTCAATTCGGAACCGGAGCGGCTTTTACCGGCGGAAAAGTGGAAAGCGCACGCAAGTAACAAAGTTAAATTGCGTCTTTGTCTGCATATCGCACGCTGATCTCACTTCCTTTTCCTTCCTTATGGAAATCTAATAAAATCTTGCCTTCTACTTGTGCGTATAAGGGGTAATCCAAATTCGGATCGCATACGGGTTTTATGTTGTAAGAAAAAAATGCAACAACTTTAATTTTTTCTAAGAATATTAGTTTATTTTAAGGAAAGAACCGTGACAAATGATTTCTCAGCTACCCAAATGCATATACTCGAATAACAGCTACTGAAAGCTGCATAAACCATTTTTTTATTTACTGCCCTATAAATAAAAAGAATAATTTCATCAAGTCATTCGTTTATTTGAGTGACATTATTGATCACTGTCCAAAAATAAAACACCAAAATATTAAAACATCTGTAAATAATAAAAATAACTCAGCTGACATTTTTTCAACGAAGATATATTATGGTAAATTGAAAAATGTATTAAAAATTATTAAATGGCATGATGTACTGAGTTTAGATGACTCGAATAAAGCCTATAATTATTTTTCAAATAAATAATCCATGTCAAGGTGACTGCCATTCACAAATATCAGAAATGGGATATTTAACCTATTTAGAAACTAAATATGATTTTACATCAAAATACATTGATGTTCTAAATACTAATAAACAAACAAAATAGTAAATTAAGCGAGTAATTTCATCTATGATTTTTTACTTAAGTCATCGCGTATTTCAAAACGGCTATCATTTCTCTTACAAACTGCTGCATAATGACCAATTGTATCGTTAACTGATGGTTTCTCTCTGCCTGCCGTTGCGCCTAAAAATAAATTGCCTCTTAGCTACACGAATTACTAACGAAATGGTTTCTACACAGAGTTAAAATCGAGAATTTCTATAAATATCTGGTTTCTTCTATAGTAACATTATTATTACATTTCCTGCACTAAATTATTGTAGGCTGACCTTCAAACAAAGTTAACATATTTCAACAATGTGTTGATAAAATTTCAGTTTAAGTTAGTTGCATAGTTTTTTCCCTGCCCTCAAGCTCATTCTAACTTTTGGCAACAGACTTTTTATTAATGGGTTTGTGTTTGTATTATTTACAGTACCCTAGTAATTTTTAACCGACTTCAAACAAGGAGGAGGTTCTTAATTCGACCTGTATATATATTTTCTTTTCGCGCATGTTGTTGGCTTTGCCAACTTTGATGAGTCAAACGCCGAATTGTAGAGAACGTTTCTCTGGCATATATTTTGATTTGTTTGTTTTTTGTCATAATAATATTAAAAAATCAGAGCTATTAGGGCGATAAAGGCAGAGAGTCTTGTAATTTAATTTACAATTTTTTAAATGCCCTTTTCAAACTGAAGCATTGAGTTGTGTAATAGACATACAACCCCATTTGCTAAAAGATATCTCTTTTGATATCCCGTTATGTAATTTTATTAATTTGGATGTCTAGGTACATATATTATTATCATTATCATAATATTAATGAAAACTAAAATATCTCGAAAGTATTAAATATGATTAAATCAAAAAACGTAGCTATCGAAAATAATTTATTTTTATCAACTTTTCTTAAGCATTTGTTATAAAATCTAGTTTTAATAGTGTCGTTTACTTCTTTATTAATCACTTTTTCTATTATGTTATATATAATTGGACATACATATACTACAAATTACGATATTCTTAAATATGTTACTTGTAAAAAATCACTAAAAAGTGAAAAATAAATAAATAGAACCGATTTAAAAAAAACGCTAAAAAGTAAAAAATAATATTTTCCCCTCCCTATTATTGTAAGCAAACTATTTTGACACTGCTTTGACAGGCGTAAGTGAAAGTTGCTGAACAAGGTATTGGTTGCCCTTAACGACAGGATGTAAGTCAACTTACATCCCTAGGGAAATAATAATCTAAAATTATTATAAGTAGCTTTAATTTTTGATTTCATCAACATATTACAAAAATCCGGACAAAAATCCGATGATATTAATTGAAATGAATATTAATGGTACAATTATTACAATTATTCACATTATTAACAAAATTTGGAAATACGTTTTCTCGTTTCTTCTCGATGTGTATTACATTTTTTTAACTGTTTCTGTCATTTGAAGCCATAAGATTCTTTATTTATTGTATTAAATTTTTTTCGCTTTCTTTTTATTACTGATCTCAGCTAAGCGCTGTCGCTTGATAGAACACATCAACTCCAGTATTTGCTAATAAAGTTGCCGATGTTCTTCTAAAAGAGTGTCCAGTATTTTTGAAGTATAAATTTTATTTTATTTTTCGCCATTTTCTTTTTATTTTGATATCGCATAAAGAAGCTCTCAGTCGTCATGTAACTTATCAATGTACTTTTGAATTATTTTGAAATGACAAACTTGATTTTTATCCAAATGTACCATTCCATTTTTTAAGTCAGGATGTCTCTTGATAGCGTGTTAGTCTTTTCATTTCATTAGGGGCTCCAGCAACTCCCATTACCATTACCAACTTCATCAATAAGTATATATCATCGGAAACTTATTCACATCTTTCCTGTCAAATATATTCGATGTTTTGGGTCTATAACCAAAAATGCTCGAAGTTTTAGATACTTAGAAATATCTATATTTTCCTGTATAAAAAGGCTGGACTTCAACATCGAATACTCACACCATAAGCTTGGGGACTTCAATAGAGCACTTTTTTCATGGAAATACGCCAAAAACAAGATTTCTGAGACTGCAGTAGCCGTCTTGCTTTGGCACCAATTCTTAAAGGATTTATATGCTGCTTCATACCTTTTTTTCGGCTTTTCCGTTAGTAGAGAGAAACAAGCAATATTCGCTGATTCTTCTATGTCTGAAACATCCATTTTGTCCACACAGAATCAAACAAGAAGACTGAATATAGTATGAAAGAGGGTTTTTGCGCTTGCGCAGTTCGACAAAGAAGCCCTGAGAGCAAGTGATTCGGGCATACATTTTAAGCGATATAAGGCTAGCTATATATTTGGAAATATATATAATGTAATAGAAAAAACATCAACCAAATTTTGTAATGGTTGGGTGAGGCTGGGTTTGGGCGTCGACTTCAAATTGTCTCTATATTTAAGGAATAAACAAAATATTTTTTTATTCGGTTCTAATTATTTTTAAATATTTTTACGAGGTATCTTTATAAAGTATCTTATTTGTAACTAATTTAAGATCCACATTATCTATGGCAAAGTTTCTAACGACTAAAATAGTTTAAAAAGTGCCTTTATTTAAATTAAAATTGAGTAAGTACAAAACAAAGGCGCAGAGAAGGTGAGGCCATTTTCTTTTTAGTCGCCGATTATCGTGCAGATGTGTTATTCGCATTACGTTTTTTTTTCAGTGAGCTTTATGAACGAAGTAGATAATATTTTACTAGAATTACCCAAAAACTAAATAGTGATTAATAATTGGTTTTGACTAGTTTAGAATAGAAAATAAAAGCGGTTACTTATATTTGCAGCACTAGCAAAGAAGGTGTTTTCATATTATTATTTTAACAATAAACACCGGAGCAATTCGCTTCATTTGGTATTTCTAATGGCGTGTTAACTGGGTCAAAAGGATCGTTTTAATTCTCGTTCATTGATGCGAAAATGACCCAATCTTCTCAAGCCCTGATTAGTTCGAAATTTGCGACCGGTCAGTAGGATAATGGCTTATTGATGTTGCAAATTTACTAGGACTGTTCGTGTTCTGATAACAGACATTTTCATTTTGCTTTGATTGCTGGTGTTGATCGGAGTAATTACTTCTACTCCCTATTCCTAGTTACTTTGCATTACCTACACTTGATTGTGAAAATACGGATTTGCATATTCCTAGCGCGAATTGAGTAATATATCGATGAACAAAAGATCAAAATTTTATAAAATAAAAATGCTTATTAAAAAAATATACTAAAAGTGGAAAATATTCTTTTATTTCATCTTGAAAATTTTACTCTGTAAAGTCAGGCGAAAAACTTATTCTTAATTACTTAATCACATAAATATAAATTTACCTAGGTCCGTGAGTTAAGAAGTTCTGTACCCACGCATTTTGCGCGAGTTAAAAGCTTCATTACCGCATGTATTTTCACTCAATCATTCTTTTTTAATTTGAAATTTGTAATTGTGAAAAAGCGAAGAAGATTTTTATAAATAATTTTATTAAAAATCATATAACATGAAAAATTATTTACTATAAATATTAATAGTACAATCTCTGCAATCTTTCAAATAAATTGCTGACGAAGCAACCACGTTTTCTAAATTTGTAGTCAATACATTGTTTTTATTATTTAAATTGGTCGTCTGATGGCTTTGTTTCATTTTTTTTCGGGTTTCGTCCAAAATTTCTCCTGTTTCATCACCCAGAACTTTGGATGCTATTTTTCTTTTATTATCTGCAGAATTTTCAATGTATCTTTCCTCAACCGCGTTGGATCGCCAGCCACCATGATGCTTCACTGTTAGAATGTCCTGCATCTGCCAATAGGGACGTAGATGATCTTCGGAAGTTTAAGATACAAAGCAATTTGTTTTGGCAAGGATCCAAGAGAATTAATGCCAACCGGTTGCTTTATATACACACCATTTCGAAATTGGATGAAAAACCTACCACGCTCGATATTACATGGGCGAAAATTAATGTATTTTAGAACTAGTTAAACCATGTCTATTTCTTCAATATTTCCATATATTACATAGAATTCCATGGCTATTCGGTGGTATCGGAAAGATGTTGGGATTTGATTGTATATTGTTAACAACAAAAAACATGAATCAACCTCTCAAGTAGACATTATGAAAGTACGCATAATACGTGTTGATTGTAATATAATCTGTGGGGCATACCTGAACTCACAAGAATGTCATATTTAATTCGAATTCGATATTGATGTTGAACCGGGTTATAAAATAACAAAAGAACCTGCAAACCTTATTTATTTGATGATGTTGATTCGTTAGCATTTAGTATGCCTGAATATCAACTAATTCGACGTGACAGAGTGGGTAGAGGTGGCGGTGTTGCCTTATACGTAAAAAAGTCTTACAATCCAAATATTATTCATTTCAATTTCCCGGTAAGCGAATCCTTTTGTTTATTAAAATTAAAATAAAAATAAGAACTTTGCATTTGGAGTTTTTTATCGCCCTCCCAGAATAAATTTTAATAGTGTAGTTGAGGATTTTGATAATATTTTTTCGTATTTATATTTATTGGAAGATGATTTTGTATGTCTTGGTGATTTGAATATAGATTTGTTAAAGTTAGACAACCCCCTTTCACCATTATTTGAAAATTATAATTTATCACAGGTTATCTCTGAACCTACAAGAGTATCTAGAACTTCTTTGCTTGACCCAATTTTTATAACAGATAATACTTTAATAGAACAGTCTGGTACTTTATCTGCAGATACGATCTCTCATCACAGATTAGTTTTTTGTTCATTAAATATTGAAAAATTCAAAACAATACCTAAATTTGTAGATAGTGTATAGATCTTTTGATAACTTTAATCTAAATGTTTTTATAATGATCTGTATCAGCTACCTCGGAATGATATTTTGTATGAACATAATATTGATAATAAAATATTAATGTTTAATAAATTTTACTCACCTCTAAGAGAGGCCAAGATTACTAAACCTAAAGCGCCATGGTTGACTCCTAATATTAAATTGTTTATGACCCAAAGAAATAGAGCATTACAAACTTTTAAAAAAACGCGTCTTGATACGGACTGGGTAAACTATTAGAGGTTGAGAAATTTTATTTTGTCTATGATAAGACGAAAGAAAAACAATATTTAAACCACATATGCTATGAAAGAAAATCAAAAAATACTTGGAAAACTCTTAAATCTTTTAATATATCTTCAGTAAAGCAAACGCACTTGCCTGACGCTATATCTAATCCAACTAATATAAGTAATTTTTTCAGTACATTTTCTCAAAACGTGTCTGACTGTAGTGAACGCATTGAATTTTACAATAATAATTTATTTAGCAACAATGTTTCATTTTCTTTTAAATTAGCAAACGTTATAGATATTAATTATATTTTACATAGTATTAAAACAAATTCATGCGGTAATGACAATATAACTCCACAAATGCTTAAATATTGTAGTCAGTTCGTTGATAAATATATTACATATATTATCAACTACTGTATTGAATCTCATTATTATCCTGATCAGTGGAAGACCTCTATTGGCAAACCTCTCCCTAAAGTTACTCGGCCTTTAACCTTCAATGATATAAGGATCATAAGTATTTTGCCGGCCATGTCAAAGATTTTTGAAAAAGTTCTTTATACTCAATTGTATTCACATTCTATTATTAATAAAATATTACCTGATTGCCAGTGCGGGTTTAGAAAAGGCTTTAGTACGGCGGTCACTCTCGCGAATGTAACTGATGACCTCTTTTCCGCATTTGATAAAAAACAATGCAGTGCACTTGTGCTGTTAGATTTTTCGAAAGCATTTGATACTCTTAATCACAAATTAATTATATCAAAACTTAAATATTATGGTTTTCACGATGAGACTCTTTGTTTAGTTAAATCCTATTTGTCAAATCGTTATCAAGTTATATCGTCCAATCATACTTCTTCTGAAAGGGAACCTGTTTTATCAGGTGTTCCCAAGGATCAATTTTAGGGCCTCTGCTTTTTATAATGTACACCGCTGAGATATTAAAATCTCTTAACAACTGTAAGGTTCAGCCATACGCTGATGATACACAAATTTATTTTCATTTTAATCGTGACGACTATTTGCTTGCTTCTGACCTTATTAACCAAGATTTAAATACACTTATGCTTTTATCAAAGAATCATAACCTAAATCTTAATCCAACTAAATCAACGTTATTGCTTTTTGGTAATAAAAATAATGTCTTTTTTCTTAAAGAAAATCTAAAAATTGAAGTAAACAGAATTCAACTTTCTGTCATAAATTCTGCAAAAATCCTAGGTGTTTTTGTTGATTCTGAGTTAAGGTTTAAGGAATATGTTAAGAAACTTATACAGAAACAATATATAAATCTTAAAATACTTTATACTAATCGTCATATTTTAGATTTTAACTTAAGAAAAATGCTTTGTGAGTCACTTGTCCTCTCTAATTTTAACTATTGTGGTTTTATTTATGGGCCGTGTTTAGATACATTAGATAGGCTCCGTATCCAAAAGGTACAAAATGCTTGCTGTAGATTTATTTTTGGGTTACGAAAGTATGACCATGTATCTTTTAAGCTTAATGAACTGAAATGGTTGAAAATGGAAAATAGAAGAAAATTACATTTCGCCAATTTTCTAAAAAGTATCTATTCTAACCAGGATTCTTCCGTTTCATTACAAGCCAAATTAGTTCTTCGTTCAAATGTTCATGCTATTAATGTTCGTATTGACAGAATCACAATGCCTCATCATCGAAGCGCTGTGTTTAATAGACCTTTCACTTACAATGCTGTAAAGTGTTAGAATTTTTTGCTAAGGAAATATTTAAACTTTAACAAACAGTTATTTAAAAATAAATACAAAAAACTACTTTTTGATCTTCAAATTAACGGTTGATATTACCTTTGATAGTCATTAATCCTTTGCTACTGATATTATTATTTTTTTTGCTTATTTCTCCTATCTTAGATGAGCATGCCGCAGTTTGCCTAGTATTAAATAATTATTATCATATATGCAATTTAGCTAAAATTTTTTTAATTGTATTTGTTTTTTGGCTTGATCGTGGTTCAGTAGAGTAGTAAAAAAAAATTTTTTTGACTTATTTGGTAATTCTTTTTTTTGTAAAACGAATTTTCGAAATAAAAGACATTTTAATTTATTTATTTATTTGTCGTTGAAGCTTGAAGGACGTCATTTCATTGACAACATTACTCTACGCATCTTGGATGATAACGGCAATCTAATCGATTTCAGCGAGAAGATTATTGTTAAACTGGACCTAAAGAAACTAGCGTAAAGATGGGTTTTCGTTACAATTACCAACCGTATATGTTTTCTTCGATATGTCAAACAATGGTAAAACTTAATAAAAAGAAACAAATTGCTAAACCGGAGCTCATTCACGACCCTGACGTTAGACCGGAAGGACATCACCGTCTCTCTGCCAAAGAAAGTAGATTTCTTGTATCTAATGGTTTGAAAGTACGAAGCCAGCGAAAATGATGACAATCAGTAAAAAAATTGACGTTTTTACTGAATCTGAAGAAAAGAAAATGAAATGAATGAAAGAAACATAGATATAAACCCTACGGATCACCTAAATTCCAAAAATTCCGATGCCTATGAGTTCAAATGACAACAAATTCAAAACCAAGAAGTTAAAAAGAGAATCAATTGACAGTAAATTCGAGCACAAAAGACTAGAAAAACACATTGACATTAAGTTCAAAAAAACAAAAATATATAATGGCAATTCTCATATATTTTTTTAGTTGTCCCTTTGATTTACGGTTCTTCACATTTTGCTTTGTTGTTTCTGTGTTTCTTGAAGATCAAATAACGTAAGTATATTATTTAGTTAAATAAAAGTCGCTTAGACGTAGAAGTGTGATATAAAATCAATTTCGTGAAACTGAGGGTGGTAAAAATATCAAAATGTTTATATTGACTGACGTATTAAGTATTAGTGCAGAAACCTAGCAAGACACATGAAGTTCAGGTGGCTGGTGTTGATCGGAGTAATTACTTCTACTCTCTATTCCTGGTTACTTTGCATTACCTACACTTGATTGTGAAAATACGGATTTGCGTATTCCTAGCGCTAAATATCCGAACGAATGCTTCTTTCTGAATCACTCATTTTGACTAAAGAAATTAAAACTGTCAATAAGATGTTTCTTAAATTGACGTTGCTCGGAGTAACGCAGAGTGGCAGGATTAAAGTGCAAACAGATAACAGCTAATAGAAAGGTGTTTTATGCTTGCTGTAAACTTGAATCTTGAAAAATTTGTTTAATAAAAATATGTGTATTTTAACAATCGTGCCTCAGACGTAGATAAAATGTTGTACAATACATGTGAGTGAACCCCATTAAGATATTTGATGATGCTGTTAACTTGTATCGTAAATATCTATTATACATAGCATTAAAGACACCAAGAAATTTGGGAAAAACCCTGCCATTAGAAGCAATGTAATCCGATATTGGTTTCACTATACAGTAAAATCTTATCCGACTTTCTCTAATACAAGGCCTACTATGCCAGGGCTTTTGTCAGTTTTCTCGGGTATCTTTAGCTAAAAGGAATGCATAATGTATTTAATAATCAACAATATGCAGCCCATTTGATTAAGGGTCTAGGAAATTAGTTCGGAAAAAATAATTCGAAAGAAATTATTTCGAAAGTTAATAATTTGGGTCTAAGTAAGTTGAAATGACAATAAATTCGAAACAAAAAATTAAAAAAATGATCGAATGGCAGTAAGTTCGAGGACAAAAGATTCGAAAAGCAAACAAACAGATTGCCAATGAGTTCAAAAAATAAAACATAGAACAGCAATCCTCGTAAATTTAGTTTTAGTTTTCAGTTTCATTTACGGTTAAATTCTTCATATTTTGCTTCCTGTAATTTCATCAGATTGGTTGCAAAGTTAAAGCTTAAACTAAGTAGACATATTATTTAGTTAAATAAAAGTCTCTGAGACGTAGAAGTGTGATATGGAATCATTTTCGTGAAATTGAGAGTTGTAAAAAAGCAAAATGTTTAAATTGGTCTCAAGTATTTGCGTTGATATCAACGATATTAGTATGGAGTCATTTAGAAACTTAGCAAAGCATCTGAAGTTTAATTTCATCCAACGACGATAAAATACGCAGCAGCTGGTGGCTTCTCTGCAGTGTAGCACTTAAGAAGTTCATTTTGAACTTTTCAGTGATGGCAACCGTGTCACCAACTACACACTTCTAGGGCAGAGGCAGTAAGTAATGTAGCAGTGCTATAAGGACCCTGGCATTACTATCGCGTTCTGGTGCCGTCAGGAAAATGCTGACGAAATCCAGTATTCCTCTGTGTACAATAATGGCCAAATGACCTATTGCTTGTTTTATTAATGTAAGCAAATATGTTACCCCTGGTATCTCGCCAAGTTTGGACCCTCTTTCGTTTCTCCCTCCATCGAAAAATGTTGCTTTTTCTTAAGCCCTGTTAGCAGCATGGAACTACTGAAGGAAATGAATAACATCACTAGCAAATCTTCGTGTAGCACTGATGGCCTATCAATTAAAATATTCCTTAACTTGCCGCTCTCAGTCATAAATGCCCTTACAATACTAATAAATGAATCCCTTATAAAAGATATATTCCCTGAATGCCTTAAAACAGCTATAATTATTCCTCTTCATAAAGGGGCGAAAAAACTTACTCTTGAAATTATCGCCGAATTGCTCTACTACCAGTGCTATCAAAAATCATTGAAGGGTTACTGAAGAATCGTTTTATGCCAATTTTCCATAAACATCAGATAATATCCCCGGGTCAGTTTAGATTTTTACCCAACAAATGCACCAGGAACGCCATTTTATCGTTGCTTAGCGACGTCTACTTATCCCTCAATAACAACCACCCCACCGCCTCAGTTTTTTGTGATTAGGCAAACGCCTAATTTTTATGAAATCCGTGATATTTCTTCAAATTGGTTCAAATCTCGGGAATAGGCAACAAATCGTAAGGGCAAATGGTTCTGATTCTGATTGTAAATTGATTACAAGTGAAGTCCCTCAAGTTTCGGTCTTGGGACCTATTCTTTTTTTTTGTTATACATTAATGATATCACCAACCTAAAAATTAATGGAAAAATTTCTCTCTTTGCTGACGAGACAAGCATAACATTGAGTTGATACAAAGTCTTTACATTCTAATATTTCCAACGACCTCGTTATGATTAAGGCTTGGTCCGATTCCAATCTGCTTTGCTTCAATGTGGATAAAACGGTGGCCTTATGTTATAAGGGGACTTTACAACAACTTCAGCTACTTAACAGCAATATTAAATACGTTGAGTCGGCTAAATTCCTGAGTTTGATTATAAATAACAACCTAAAATGGTCTAAGCATATTGAAACCTTAACTAAACAACTTTCTACCGCCTGCTTTGCCATTCGATCAGTTTCAAAAGAACTGGACGTGTCTTCTGCCAGACTTACTTACTTCTCTCTATTCGAATCCCATCTCTCTATGACCTCCCCTTTTGAGGCTGCTGTACCACCGGGCAATTTTTTATTATCTTTAGGCAGAGCGCGCTGCCAATACTATTTCAAAAAACATGAAATATCAATACTTCCTCTTTGATGAGGAAACATAGAAACACTTGCCTGGAAAGGCCACAACACGTATATCCTACCAGAAACTCTAGGCATGACATATACCTTCCCATTGCTTCCACTGAATAAGTCTCATTAAAATGTTTTTATTTTTGTTTACTTAAATCTTTTTGGGTGTCATGTTCCAGCTACTAGCATAGCATTTGAAAATCATTTTATAGGGGTATGAACTGTCTGAGTCCGTTAAAATTAATTATTATGGTTACGTATTAGATTAGAGTTATACATTTTCTTTTTTTTTAATACGCTTTGATTACTGTATTAGTTCGGTAGACTTTTTGTTTAACATCACTTATTTTGCTTGTATAACGATAACAAAATAGCTAGGTCGGGTAATTTTAATTTCAATGTCATTAATATTAATCACTTCGCAGATGTATTGTTTATTTCCTTATTGTTAAGATCACCTGGATTGATTAATCGCTTTACGGCAATGTTAAATTTACAATTTACGTATTTGCATTGACCTATCAAAAAAAATTATTTTTTTTCGATTATTATTTCGTTTTTTCATTGTTTTGTTTTTTTTAAGGGAAATTTCGCATTGTCCATAAAATTGTCACAATGTTCCTGTGGTAATAAAGCATACTCGTGTTTGTTTGTTTGTAATGAGTAAATAATTAATAAAGCCAAACACGGTAAAAAGTAACAGTGTATTATAATTAGGCTGATTACAAAAGAAAAGTTGTTTAAAGATCTGTCAATCGAGTTTCGTACGATATAAAGTATTCATAGCATTTTGGTTAAAATGCGAGAGTGCCCCTTAGCATATAAACCATCACTTGTGCTTCTGCTGTTTCCTTTTGCTTGTTTGACACTGAGTTCAAAAATTTTGATAGTCAGAGTCAGGTCAAAAATTGGCAATGACAATGGCAATGAATTAAAAAAAATGGGCCGCTTGAAGTGTTTTGGTTAAAACACAGTATTTTAAAATCGGATGGATATTTAAACCTAAGAACGACTGACACGCCATATTTTAAACAGGTCAGAATTTTACTATTCTATTTATAGACATAAAAATCTCAAATTTAAGGAAATCTGCTTTTGGCACGGATAGCCGATTAAAGTTTCCGCTCGGAAAAGTCGAAGCTATAAACCCTGTTGCCATATTTTAGACATTCATTGCAATTTCCAACCACGAACGGTTTCAACTATTTTCGATAAACGTAATTTGCAGAGTCTGGAGGAATGTACCTCTATTTAGGTTTGCTTTAGTAAATTGTTTGTTTAAATGTCCAAACAATTTAATCATTTAACTAATGATTTTGGAAGGTGCTAGTTGTATTTAAGCGTCTTAGCTATTTGCTGTGCACCAACAAAGTATCAGGATTAATGATTTTTTTTATTTTCTTCATGAGAAGGAAGTATTCTAATTATGTAAAAATTACCCAAGTGAGATTTTTTTTTAAAGTCAACTGTCTGGTCCCGGCATGGCTAAAAACTACCAGATTGACTATAAAACTTAAAAAAAAATGTAATATGGCAGAACAGAATAACGGCCTAGTAAAATGATTTAAAAATTACTTAAATGCTGCTTACACAGTGTACAGGGTTTTTTTTTATATATTGCCACCCCCCTTATCTTTTTTATTTGACATTTTAGAAAAATGTGTCCCAAATAAAAGTTTAATGGTTTCAAATGAATTTTCATGAAAACATTTTTTTTTCATATACAGGATGTTACAGAAAGTCTGGGCGTGGTCCAAGTTTCTTATTTCAAATAGGTACCCCATTTTTTTATTGAATTTTCGGATTCTCCTGAGAATTTTACACATTTTTTATAAGGGATATTCTATACTTAAATCTAAAGCCTAAAGAGATATTGTTATTTTTTGAAAACTATTATGTAAAACAGGTAAACATTTTTCTGGTCGTAAACTGGTCATTGACGGTGATCTGTCGTTCTGTCAATTCATTGAAAAGATGCATTACACTGACGAAGAAAGATGTGATATTCTTCGCATTTTCTACAAGAATAATAATAATGCTTGCGCGGCAAGAAGAGAATATCAGCGGCTTTTCCCCATGCGAGCTATTCCATCTCGAAAAACTTTCAAAAATATTGAACTTGGCTTTCGAAATCGAATGACTGTTAAAAGAAAAAAACGTACTGCGGTTATTAATGAGGAGGAGGAATTAAATATTTTATTATTTTTTCAAGGTAGGTTAATAGAAATTACCCACAGGATATAAAGTAACTTACGCAAATATTATTTATTTTCAGAAAATCCAAATGCAGCCTTAAAAGACGCATCAATTTTTTTTAATAAATCTATTTTCAAAATTTATTCGACATTAAAAAAGCATGGATATTTCCCATAAAAAATTTTACCCGTCCAGAAATTAACTGAAGATCAGAAAAACCAACGAACCATGTTTTGCCAGGAAATGTTGCTGATGAAAGATGAAGATAACAATATTTTTCAAAAAGTTTTATGGTCAGATGAATGCGCCTTTAGTACTGCCGGGATTCACAACCGGAAAAATGTTAGATTTTGGGCAACGGAAAACCCTCGGGCCATGCGTGAAATTAAAACCCAAGGTCGGAAAACTTTAAATGTGTGGTGCGGGCTCCTTCACAACAAAATTATTGGACCGATTTTCATTGATGGATCTTTAAATGGAGAAAAATATCTAAATTTGTTAAATAATGATCTGGAACCTATTTTGGATGACTTACCCCTCCGTCAATACAACCAAATTATTTGGCAACAAGATGGAGCCCCACCACACAATGTTTTTGCGGTCCTAAATTTTTTAAATCAAAATTTTGAAACGTGGATTGGTCGGACTGGACCGATTCGATGGCCGCCCAATAGTCCCGACTTAACACCTCTTGACTCTTTTCTGTGGGGATTTTTGCAGAATAAAATATATGAAACTCCCACGGAAGATATAGAGGTGTTAAGAAGGAGAATAATTGAAGCCATTGAGGATTTAAACAATAATCATGCACAATTCATTATTAATGCGATTAATAAAATCGAAGCAGATTATACAAATTGTATTGAAATGAATGATGGACATATTCAGCAATTATAATATTTATGTTTCATTTCATTATTGAATTATTTGATAATATGTAGTTTTTTGTAATAAACACAGCGTCAAAAAACTTGGACCCCTTCATAAGACGCAATGCAAAAATGCTCTGTTTCAAGACCTTGTATCTTGAGTAATAAATGATCCAACCATGTGATTAAAAAAAGTGTATGTTAACGAATAGCAGGGCTGCCACTTTTAGCCACATGAAATATTCTATTGTAATTAGAACGCTCTACAGAGTGTTTAAAAGTTTCTCAACACAGGACCTAATGCAAATTAAATGGGAGGTCTGGCTAAAAAAAATTAAACTCTCCTTATTAGCTTGCTGATTACAATATCATGGCTCAGTTAACTAAAAGTGGTAGTCCCGCTATTCGTTGACATAATCATTTTTCAATCACTTCGTTGGTTCATTTATTACTGAAGATACGCGGTCTTGAGGAAAGCTTATTTGCATTGCGACTTATGAAGGGGTCCAAGTTTTTTGACGCTGTGTGTAGTTTTTAAAATATTCTTTTCTGTTTTCGTTAATATTATACATATATTTTTTAAAAACATGTGTTGCCTTAATTAGATTCATATGCATATTTCCAAAATTCGATGTTTTTGGAATACCCCGTAGAAGGAAAAAAATCCACGTCTGATATTTCAAAAAATGTTTGTTTAGATGGCGATTCGTTGGAAGATGGTGATTTCTGTTCTGGTTGCCTGTGTATTTTCGTTATTCTCATAAGCTATGCGAAGGTTGTCGGATTTTTCCTCATCGGAAATGTGACATTTTATCCAGAAATTGACAGAAAGTCTACCAAACAGTAAAACAGTCACCGTCAATGACCTGTTTACGACCAGAAAAATGTTTACCTGTTTTACATAATAGTTTTCAAAAAATAACAATATCTCTTTAGGCTTTAGATTTAAGTATAGAATATCCCTTATAAAAAATGTGTAAAATTCTCAGGAGAATCCGAAAATTCAATAAAAAAATGGGGTACCTATTTGAAATAAGAAACTTGGACCACGCCCAGACTTTCTGTAACACCCTGTATATGAAAAAAAAATGTTTTCATAAAAATTCATTTGAAACCATTAAACTTTTATTTGGGAAACATTTTTCTAAAATGTCAAATAAAAAAGATAAGGGGGGTGGCAATATATAAAAAAAAACCCTGTACCTCAAATCTTGCAGAAAAGTCAAATGTAACATAAAAATGAACCGTTAAGATTTTGGTTCAAATCCAAGAAGGCCAAAAAAAATTGTCGTCAAATAAAATGTTTATAAAATCAATCTGAAAAGTGCTAATATTATTGATCTTGAATTTTGCGCATTCATTAAATGTGTTACAAAGTGAACTGGTATAAATTTGGTACGAATTTAAGGTCAAGAAACAAAATGGCGTCGAAATAAAATGTTTAGAAACACCTTATTCAATTGAATTAAAATTTTACACAAAAATTAGATCTGATAAAGGAATAAATTGGTAAAATTTTGGTGAAAATCCAACATGGGTAACAAAATGGTGGCCTAATATATTTTTTAATCAGTATAAGAAACATGGCAGTTTATTGAAAGGGTAATGGGAAATTCTTTACCCGGAACTTTTCTCGTTTGAAACCCTCTTATTCTTATTAGCGGTATTAAAGTATGGTTTTATTTAGTTTCACATATACACGTTTATTATAAATCAGGTTATATTTTACTTTTGTAGAAAAAACCAAGGATTCTTTATTAAGAAACTTAAGGGTAAATGGGTAAAACTAATGTGTAAAGAAACTTAACGGAAAATCCTCCCCTGAAACCTTCGGTTTGCCAACCAAAGTCAAAGGAATAGAAATTTCAATGTGTTACTAAATGACTATGTGCCGAAATAAACAGTGTTATGCTTCACAATTCTTAGCATAACGAGATATTTAAAATACATACATTAAAAAAGAGATCCAAAAAAAATGTAAATATGAAAGTTGCAGATCTTGATGTGCGATATCTTTTGTCATCATCATCATATCATAGCATCAGGTTTTGGTCGTTTCTTGACGCAATAGTAAAAGAGTTAATTTCCTCATCTTTAGTTCTTTCGTATAACTTTTTACAACCAAGGACCGCACAGAAATTGATATTTCTGTTCCAGGATACCTTGTTTATTGCAGAGTTCGGGTATTTCGGTTTTAATACTGATACTCCCAAAGGAAACTGCCTGATGAGCCTTGCCGCGGAAGATACCACGGTAGCAGAATGGCTCCTTGGTCCTTGGAACACAGAAATTGATATTAAATTTCAAATTGTGTGAAAGCATTAAGTTTGATACAGAGATAAACTAGTGAAATTGTGGTACGACCTATAAATGGCGGAACGAAATAGCAGCCAAATAAAGTCTTTAAAAAAAGTTTTTCTTATTTAAATGACTTCAAATTTTTCTCTAGTAATCTCCCTAGTGCTTTAATTATTCATGCACGTGGAAGATTCGGCAAGAAAATTTCATACCAAAATGTATTTTTAATTTTCATCTCGATTTTCGTGAAGTTTGATGGCAAACCGACATTGTTGTTCAATTATTGTTTCGTCCGCTGTGAATGATGAAATGTCAGGATGACAGACCCCTTGATGATTTAGTTTACGGTGGTCTAGTTATCCATATATTATATAGTATAATTTTGGTTTTTATAAAATCAATTTTTTTAGGTTTAAAATTAAACTTTTCCTAAAACTTTAGCAAATTAAAATACATACACTATCTTTAAAACTAAAATTTTATTTGTATTTAAGCTTAATTTATTAAAATTCAAGGAAGTATATTTTATTAAGTAAAGCTTGGCAATTTAATTAACTACCACATACTTACGGTCATGTGGGAGTTTTTGTTACCTAGAAGAAACTAATTTCCGTAAACTTTACTAACGAGAAGTATAACTTATCAGATTCAGAGCATTTTAAAGTTGTAATTTTGCCCTATTTAATATCATTAAAATTGACGGAACTGCATGAAATTTATCCTGAAAGTACATTAAGTAGGTATTATGTACAATATAAATGTAACTAGTAGATTAAGAATGATAGTGACACTTAGACCACGCAACGTATATGTGAAGATTTTTTTAAAATTGATAATTTAAAGAGTTGCAAGTTTTGTAAGAAGATTAACGATATTTTTAAATGTGTTCAGATTATTTGTTGCGTTTAGATTGACAAACAAAAATCTTTTTTGGCTTTTTCGCAACTGAAAAAAAATCTAACTTTAAATTAATTGAAGCAAATATTTAACATAATTACATACCTTAACATGCAGACTAGTCTGTCTACGGAATGTTTCGATACATAATATAAACAATATTATTTAAGCAAGCATAAGAAATTATATCATTTACCTTAAGTTTTTATAGACACATAGTAGTTATACAAATACTTTCATCCTATCGAAACTCATCAGTGCGCCGATTGTAAGAGAGAAACATTAAATTAAATAATAGAAAAGAACTGATTTCAAAATTTTAAAATTTGTCAATTTGTTTGGAATGTAACCTAGACCTGAAAAAAATGATAGTTTGCAGCCATCTATAATATAATATGTAATAAATAATATTGTTTATATTATGTATCGAAACATTCCGTAGATAGACTAGTCTGCATGTTGAGGTATGTGATTATGTTAAATATTTGCTTCAATTAATTTAAAGTTAGATATTTTTATTCAGTTGCAAAAAAGCCAAAAAGATTTTTGTTTGTCGAGATTAACGATATTAAAATAAACCACAGAACATTACTTTGCCTAACAAAAGTAGTAGAAAAGGCCGCTGTCTCCAAAAAAGTCTTTTTGCGGATGTCAAGAAAGTAGTTTATCAAGAATCTTCTTTCTTGGACCGATTATCCAAAAGTAAGCAGAAGAAAATAATATCCAAATATTATATCTATATACTCCCTGAAACATAAATATTTATGGGAATCTGATGAGTTTTATACACCTGAAGCACCTCCTTACCCCCTATTAAGAAAGCAAGAAGCAATGTAAGAATTTAAGAAATATTTTGATACCTTAGCTGCTAGATTAGAATAACTCGTTGTTTATCTAAAGTAAATATGTAATATATGTTATCGACCAAATAAAGTAGTTTTATTATTGAAAGCCCAAATATAATGGAATAAAATATCTAAACAATATGCAATAATGTAAATTTTCTGGCATATCACAAGACCTATGTCAAAAAGATTTCCAGTGTAATTACCTCCAGCTTACCCTGGAGGCAAAAAAATTTCGGAAATCCGACACGTTGCTCTGGTAACGTTGAAAAATAAAGGCATCTGATTGGCTATAAAGCACAGGTCTGAAATTTTCACAAAAATTAAACGATATATGAGGAACTAAATTGGGTCACACGTTTCCTAAGAAACAGAAAGATTCATAGCGAGGGAGGTTTCAGCAAAAGAAAATTTACCGATTTTACCTTTCTTCTTTTTAAACGGTGGGAGACGCCAAATGCAGAAAGTGTAAAGCAACCTTCTAGAAGCGGAAATGTATTTTTTTAATTTTCGAAACTATTAATATTCTTAGCAAATGAGAAAATACATCAATTTTTTTTCTATTTTTTGCATTTAACTCCCAAGTTGAAAAAAAAACACTTGAAGTACGTAAATAAAAAACACGTTTTTCAGGTCATTTTAAAATAAAATTTCTAGTCATTTAACGAAGGCTCAAGTGGCGCATCAGTTTTATCGCGGTACGCGGTTTTGGTTATTTCTTTGGCTTTTGGCAATTTAAACGGCTCGTTAATTTCCGGTCAAAGGTGAAGCAAAGGGAAAGCACACCGGGCCGAGCTGAAGAAAAACACTCTTTTTTGCTTAAATGGCTTCAGCTTTTGCCCGTTTTGCTTTATTTTTCTTTCCGGACGGCAAATGAGCTCGGAAACTGTTTCGAAGTTTAAAAAACTAGCTGAATTAAATAAAGTATTTTTCTTCGAAGTTTAAGTTCGTCCTAACGGGACGTGGGGGCAAGTTTCGAGAACAGTTGTTGCGAAATTTAAAACGCTTAGCTTAAGTAGCCGAACAAGATATTAGAATTAGAGAATTGTTAGGCGAGGAAGAAAATGTATTTTTACGTAATTTAATATAACGTTCAAATATAATCCTCTTTAAGCCTAAGCAACTTAAAATCAGCCTAAATATTAAACGAAGTCGAATAGGCGTAATTAAATCGGACATTCATTTTTTAGAAATTGTTTTGTGAAACTAGCCCTCTCGCTGCGCTAAATTACGCTAAAATGCTGCGGGCTAAATTGGCTGTATAGTATTATTATGTACGAATATAGAATATTCAATGCAAACTACGATATTTCGGAATATAAGGTTTATTTATTACTAATTAACTACAAAAAAAATTCCTGTTATTTGTTTTTTGTAAAACGGACATGTGCGTCTTCCGCACATTTTTACAAGTTTTTACCGCTGTGTGAAAAACGCACTAGTGCGTTTGAGTATATATCGCTTATTTATAGAACTAATATTAAAAAAACTTAAGGGAGAACTGAAAGCAAAAAGTGAAAAACCAGCGACAAGGTCTAGTCGAGTTGAAAGTAAGATGAAAAGGTACCTACGCATTAGAAAAAACTTCCTGCACGTCCGACCTCAAAAAAATGTGTTATGTATAGGTAATTTAAATTACATTTCGGTTAAAAATGGGTTCACGCGCTGCAGAAATACAAAGACATGAGTACGATTTACCATTTCAAACCTAACGGGACGTGGGGGCAAGTTTCGAGAACAGTTGTTGCGAAATTTAAAACGCTTAGCTTAAGTAGCCGAACAAGATATTAGAATTAGAGAATTGTTAGGCGAGGAGGAAAATGTATTTTTACGTAATTTAATATAACGTTCAAATATAATCCTCTTTAAGCGTAAGCAAGTTAAAATCAGCCTAAATATTAAACGAAGTCGAATAGGCGTAATTAAATAGGACATTCATTTTTTAGAAATCGTTTTTTGAAACTAGCCCTCTCGCTGCGCTAAATTACGCTAAAATGCTGCGGGCTAAATTGGCTGTATAGTATTATTATGTACGAATATAGAATATTCAATGCAAACTACGATATTTCGGAATATAAGGTTTATTTATTACTAATTAACTACAAAAAAAAATCCCTGTTATTTGTTTTTTGTAAAACGGACATGTGCGTCTTCCGCACATTTTTACAAGTCTTTACCGCTGTGTGAAAAACGCACTGGTGCGTTTGAGTATATATCGCTTATTTATAGAACTAATATTAACAAAACTTAAGGGAGAACTACAAGCAAAAAGTGAAAAACCAGCGACAAGGTCTAGTCGAGTTGAAAGTAAGATGAAAAGGTACCTACGCATTAGAAAAAACTTCCTGCACGTCCGACCTCAAAAAAATGTGTTATGTATAGGTAATTTAAATTACATTTCGGTTAAAAATGGGTTCACGCGCTGCAGAAATACAAAGACATGAGTACGATTTACCATTTCAAACCTAACGGGACGTGGGGGCAAGTTTCGAGAACAGTTGTTGCGAAATTTAAAACGCTTAGCTTAAGTAGCCGAACAAGATATTAGAATTAGAGAATTGTTAGGCGAGGAGGAAAATGTATTTTTACGTAATTTAATATAACGTTCAAATATAATCCTCTTTAAGCGTAAGCAACTTAAAATCAGCCTAAATATTAAACGAAGTCGAATAGGCGTAATTAAATAGGACATTCATTTTTTAGAAATCGTTTTTTGAAACTAGCCCTCTCGCTGCGCTAAATTACGCTAAAATGCTGCGGGCTAAATTGGCTGTATAGTATTATTATGTACGAATATAGAATATTCAATGCAAACTACGATATTTCGGAATATAAGGTTTATTTATTACTAATTAACTACAAAAAAAAATCCCTGTTATTTGTTTTTTGTAAAACGGACATGTGCGTCTTCCGCACATTTTTACAAGTTTTTACCGCTGTGTGAAAAACGCACTGGTGCGTTTGAGTATATATCGCTTATTTATAGAACTAATATTAACAAAACTTAAGGGAGAACTGCAAGCAAAAAGTGAAAAACCAGCGACAAGGTCTAGTCGAGTTGAAAGTAAGATGAAAAGGTACCTACGCATTAGAAAAAACTTCCTGCACGTCCGACCTCAAAAAAATGTGTTATGTATAGGTAATTTAAAATACATTTCTGTTAAAAATGGGTTCATGCGCTGCAGAAATACAGACATGAGTACGATTTACCATTTCAAATTTTGCAGTTACGTAGAAAAAGGATTAATGTATGGCGGTAAAGAGCAATTTTGTGGAAAAAAAAATTATATGCGAATGTGCGTCAAAAAGTGGTCAAAAAATGGTCGAAAATGGACAAGTCTACTTTTATTTTATAACTTTTGATTTGAGTTTTTCATAAAAATTCGCATTTAGCGCCCAACTATAGATATTTCACTATTAAAATCACATTGAAGCTAATACATATCTCTTATAGTTTTAACATAATATTGCAGCGGCGGGGGGCTTGCAAATGATCCATATTACTGCGTGCAGTTCTCCCTTAAGACTAAAGCATAAGAAACGTAAAAAAGAGAATACAATTGTTTATTCACAAAGAAAAAGTAACGAAAAACATTATACTTTTCGGTTACTATGGCTCTTCAGCTGTATTAACTAAAAAGCTACAAATCTGGAAACAAATATTCATTTTCGTAAGTTCAAATGTTATATTATATGCGGTTAAAAGTTCAGAGACTCCCTAAAAATACGAGAGCCATACCAGCATTGGAAATTTGTGTAAACGTACGACGCTCTTACGCGTCCTGCGTACATTATAGAGATTCAAGAAGACGCACATGCGCGGTTTCCGCAGCGAAATGGCTAGAATGCTTACCAAATGGGGCTATATCAAAGGGTGTCAGGCTCTAACTCTTTGTTTTCTATTTATGCGAAAACCAGATCATAAGGGATATCATTTTCATTCCCTAGTAAAAGGGAAGTACAGTGAAACCTCTCAACAACGGACAAAAGCCGTGCCACATAAACTGTCCGTTGTATAGAGGTGTCCGTTGTGGGGAGTGCACAAATTAAATACCAATGTAGTTTTATTTATAAATTATATAAATATTTTATTTTTAAGTAAAAGAATAATATGTTTATTACAAATTATTAATACAATTGTTACTACGTATACACCAACATCTTTTACATACATATATGCATACAATAAAAATGTACTACCTAATTTAAACTATTATACTACCTACATATACAGTTTGATACAGTTCTACTTTCCCCTAAAACAGAATCTGCAGATAACATACAAAAGTTTTCAATATCCCTTAACATGTTATATGCTTCCTTAATGTTCTTAATATTGGAAGAAATAATTTCTTCATCACCACTGTCAGATGAAATCTGACCGTTCTCACTATTTTGAAATTCACTGATGCACTCAGGTACACTTATGTTAGGATTTTTCGTTAATAAACTTTCATTAATTTCTGAATATGAAGTTGGAAGAGAATACATTGATGTTTCTACATAATTCCGATAATGGCACATCATCTTCACTACGTAGTCAACGTTGACCTCGAGAATTTCGTCAAATCCTGCTTTGCGGAAACAGCTATTGATGGTCTTGGATTCTTTTTTCCATGCAGAAACAATCCAAATCAAGGCACTTACAACACTTATGGATTTCTCCAATTTTTCGGTAGATTCAGAATACGCCATGGATGACAAAAGTTGCTCGATTAAAAACTTTCTGTAGTAGTTTTTAAAATTTTGAATCACGCCCTGGTCCAAAAATAAAAGTACATTTCGGTTTTGCCTTTGCATTTTTCGGTCAAATTTCATCAACCAATCCGACATTATATCCCTTGTCATCCATGCTTTCTTGTTATAGTACCATTCAAGTGGCAATTTTTCCGAGCTTGTTTCTTTAAAACAACGTGGTTTTTTTACTTTTTCCAATCACCAATGCATTTTCTTTTTCTCCATTCATAGCGGAGCAAAGTAAAATAGTGAGTCTCTCCTTGAACGATTTCACACCAGCACATGTTTCGCCTTTTAAAGGAAACGTTTTATTCGGCAAGGCGCGGAAACAGAGTCCCGTTTCATCGGCGTTATAAATATCTCTCGGTGCCTAGTTTTTGATAATAGCACATAATTTCGTCCGCCAATGAGTTACCTGAATCAAGTCTACAGCCGCTGCTTCGCCACAGATGGATTTGAAAGAGATATTATGACGTTGACAGAACTTCTCCAACCTTCTATTTGATCCTTTAAAACCATCGACTTCTAGATTCTTCGCAATTTCTTGTGCTTTTTCCTTTATTATTGTACCGGATATTGGAAAGTTTTTGGAGCGTACTTTTCAAAACCAGTCGTAGACAATTTGGTATATGGCAGCACCCTCAGTTTTAGCAAATTTCTTTTTCTCTTTCATGTTCCCGGTCTCGGCAAACCGCTTGTTAAGATCGCTCTTGTTTCTCAAAATATCACTAATTTGAGATTTTCCTACACAGAACCTTTCGGCTAATACTCTAACACTAAGATTATTTCAATTTTTTTCTTGAAGACTCAAAAAGTTTCTTTTGTTTGAAGACATATTGATCGCACCAGAGTAACATCAAACTTAAGTTATTCTGTTGATGAAGATTAGATTTTATAAAAATAAGGTGATCTATCTATTATGCAATTCACCGCAATTTACCTACAAGCCACACTGCCTATTGTTAAACTAGTGCTATTAACAATAGGTAGGCGCCGCGCCGCTTATTAGCATAGATCTAAATATTGCCCATTATGTGCAATAAAAATATCGGCATTAAATGTGGGAATTTTGCACAAATATCAAGTGTTATGTTGAAATCTACTAGTAAAATTTTGGTACGAATCCAAGATGGCGGAGCAAAATGGCGGCATAATAAAAATATTTAAAATTTCAGCCTGAAAAATATTCTTAATTGATTGATTTCAAATTGTGTGCCGTAACTAATCGTGGTATAGGGATCGACTAGTAAAACTGTGTTACTAATTCGAGATGGCAGAATAAAATGGCGATCAAATGAAATTTTTGAAATCGTGAAAAAAATTACCCTCTCAAATTTTACATATCTTCACGTTTTAGCTTTCCTAGATGCAGGGCCGTGCAGTCCATGGAAGCAAGGGAAGCAGTGCTTCCCCAAAAAAAAATTACAAAACATCTTCTAAAATGTAATTTTTGAAATAGGAAACCATTAATTTAGTTTACATTAAAAATACTAAAATATTATCTTAATTATCAGGCCCATAATAAAAGCGGCCTTGACTCCGACCGGCCACAATAGAAAATCGAATAGAACCTATGCGGGCCGCTAGCTTCTCTGCAGCTAAGTCCTGTATGCTTGATTTCCAGTGAATCGAGCCAGAGGTTATTGAACTTTCCACCGGCTGTTTGTAATTTTTGCATTTCAGTCGCGTGCTTTTTAAGTGGGGCGGGAGCTATCCCTGAAGTAGATTCTTTGTTTGAATGGCTATCCCTGTGTTGTCTGATACGTACGTCGGCGTCGCGTCGTGCATGGTGCGATACGGAAGACAATAATCCGGACGTGGATATGCAAATACCGTCAACTTCGGCTGTCGGTAATAACGTTGAAAATGTTGGAGAATTTAGTCAGAAGAGTGTATGTGAATGTGTGGTGTGTGTCTTAATAATAAAGGGATTTTCAACATTAAACTTCGCTGATAAGCTTCAAATAATTTCCGAAGGAAAAAGCTACTATGAAAAATTTAACCACAAAAATGAAAAACTGTATTAGACATTAGTTTTATCCGGAAAAACAATACGAACAATTTAAATGGCTTATTTTGTTGGCCATGTTTACTTTTTGAAAATGAAAAATGTCTCTGGAATAAAACTGGTTTTTCTGATTTAAACAATTTCCATAAAGCTGTTGCAACCACTATTCTAAAAACAATTAAGCAGGAGATTGGCGAGACGCGGTTCATTGCTATTGTTCTGAACGAAACAACTGATATCACTAATTTTAGCCAATTATCTATAGTAATACGCTACGTTAAAACAGACGGAAGTATTCAAGAGCGATTTTTAGGTTTTAAGAATGCGACCGAAAATCGTACAGCAGAAGCATTATATACCGTAGTTTATAACGTTACTAAAGAAATAAATGGAGAGACAAAATTAGTAGCTTAAAGCTATGATGGAGCTGCAGTGATGGCAAGACAATTAGGGGGTCTGCAAGCTAAAGTTCGAGAAACTTTCCCAAGTGCTGTGTTTGTCCATTGTTTTGCTCATAAATTAAATTTAGTTTTATCCCAATCCATCAATCACATTAAAGAGGGTAAAGTATTTTTCGTTACTTTAAGTGGCATGGCTGCTTTTTTTCCAAGTCAACAAAACCTACACAAGCTTTGGACTGCATTGTCCACAAACGATTGCCCAAAGTAGCTCCTACTAGGTGGAACTATAATGGAAGACTTGTGTTAACAGTATCTGAAAATCGTGAATCACTGATTGAACTATTTGAGAATATAATAAAAAATAATGAAACGCTGGACTCAGAAGCAATAAATAGTTCGAAGGGGTTTTTGGACTGTTTGAAACGTGATTTTAATTTTAATTATTTGTTGAACATGTTGTCAGAAATATTTCCATTCTCTGGCAATATTTTTAATATATTACAAAATAAAACAAACGATATTGCTTTTTGCCTAAAAAAGTGGATGATTTTAAGTCCATCTAAGCCAGAAAAGAGATGACTTTTACCTATTTTGGGAGAAAACGATGACGTTAAATGTAGAGCCACAAGCCAAGCGTCTTTGAACAGACAAGGTGGGAGATATTCAAACATCATACAGACGCCTCTTTTATGAAATAATCGATTAAATTCAGCAAAAATAAACTATCGATTTAACGGTTTAAATGATTTTAAATTCCTCGTGCTCTGCAATTTTGATGCATTTAAAGGAAAAACTTTTCCAGAAGATGCATTTAAATATCTTCTTCTCCATTATGGCCAGTTCTTCGAGCGAGTGCTACTACGATCTGAACTAAAAGTGATTTACGAAACTGCTGACATTAGCGCAGAAAATAATGCTAAGGAACTAATGCAATTTTTAAAAGACAAGGAGCTGGAAAAGGCCTGCACCGAATTGTGTGAATTATTATTGACAATACCTGCCACAAGTTCATCAGTAGAAAGCAATTTTTCAACACTTAAGCGTATAAAAAATTTGGTGAGAAATTCAACGGGGCAGGAGAGACTTTCGCATATATCTCTGTTGTCCATTGAAAATAAACTTATCCAAAATATGTCAGAGCATCGATGTTTTTATGATGACGTTATTGACAAATTTGCCAAAAAATGATCGAAGAATCGAATTACATTACAAATAGGTAGGTTTCTAAAAATTGCTTTCCCTTCTTAAAATTTCATCGCACGCCCCTGCCTAAATGGCAAAAAATATGTTTTAAAATGTTGAAAAAACTATTACAAATTGGGTCAAACTCAATACCTTTGGTAGTTAGCGAGTCGATAATTTCTTGTTTTCTCCAAGATGAAGTTGGTGTCTTCTCTATGCGCCGTGAATGATAGCTTGCGTTAACCATAACCACTACCGAATCAGCCGAAAAATATTTTATTATTTCACCAAAATAGACTGCGAAAACATCCGAATTCTTGTTCTCATGGTAATCTCCCGCCCGACCCGACTGAGAAAGTTTGGCAAACCTTCATTTGAAAATCCCTCTTCGTTTCCAATGGGTGCAGTTATTAGTCCGAAGGCACTTTAATACGAGTTGACAGGGCTTCGATGGAAGCTTGGCGGGCACTAGTTATATTTTTGTCTTGCCATATTGTTTGTAATATATAACCTTCATTTTTCCACGTCTCATTAAGATAAAAAATTTTTTTTTTGCTCCCTGCGATACTGCTTTATAATTCTCAATTATTTGAGTCGACACCAAACAGTTTCATCGCTTTCCAGTAAAAGTGCTTTTCGGTTATGCTTTTCCCAAGCAAAATTCGTATTTTTAAAGTGTCCATAGGAGTTTTCTAGTTATCAAAGGAATACTGTCATCTTGGCCAAGCTCCATCAAAATTTGACCTGCTACTTTTTTCCTCCGCAATAATTTGAAAACGGTATATGGTTTTTGGCCTTCACCCGGAAGGCGCGGGTTCGAGACTTATCGTAGCCGGAACTTTTTAATATAACCCGGTACCTTCCCGAGGTGCCTTTAATTGTTGGGATAATAAAATAATGTTTGTAGATTTGGGCTCGACTGCGAACAGTAACAAGGCTTCCTATTCAACACATACATTACAAGACACAACTGCGTAGAAGTATAGTATAGTAGTATAATGGTCTAGTGTAGTAGAATCCAGAAACCAGATACGTCTCGATATAAGATCAGCAACGCTTGAATACGGGTACGGCAATTAAAGAAGAATATAAACAAAGTTTACCTACGCCTATGGACGACCTCGAAATTCAGCCAAACTGGAGGGAATTCCACATTTTTATTACTCTGTACATACAACGGACGTTCCTGCGATTTCGCAATACATAACATTAGAAATTACGCGTTTGTGTTATCGAATTAAGTGTAGAAAATTTTAGCATACAGAAAATAAAAGAAAAACGTTTTGAATTTCACTAGCAAACGGCAGCGTCAATCTAAATCAAAAATCAAATTGATAAAGTCATCGGAATTAATCAATCTCTAGATAATTTGCTAGAATCTAAGTAAAGCTATTAGGGATTTATTTTTCGAATTACATGATATATTTTATTGCGATCAAATACCTCTGACCTGACAAATTTAATTCAACATAAGATTATATTGATTGACGATTCATGCATGTTCACAAAACATATACGTGCACAGAGGTACACAGAAACCAGGCAAAAACACAAATACAAAAGATGTTAGACCAAGGTATTATACAAGACAAGGTATTATACACTAGCAATTTGAATGTACGACCTTTTCCTTAAAAAACGCGCAACATTTTAAGATGTCTTATCAACAAATAATGTCTCGTTTTCCTGATAATATTACAATATTTTGCACACCGGACAAGAACATATCCAAATTATTTAAATCATTTGATTACCCGCGAAGGAGTAAAACCAAATCCGGATATTATTTTAATAAAAAATGTTCCTCTTTTAAAGACACCTAAAAGTTTTTAGGATTAGTATTGAATGTAGTTTCATAATAAGAATAAGAACAAATTTTGCTGTGAATGCCCCTAAAATATTAATAAAGCTCACTAAGAATAGAGCACACTTTCCTGATGGTTTGCCACTTTTTTTTGTAGTTTTGAGATGTAATTTTAAAGGCATGTTCGCCGTCAAATTTCAACGGGGTCACCCTCGTGTTTTAATAATGTCTTTAATAAAGAAAATTTCCCCATTTTCAGATCCGGCGCGGTATATAGCAACTAATATTCGGGTATATATTATACGTTTTAGGTAATATAGTAACTGAAGTTCTTTCTCTATTTTTGAAACCAATTTTCATAATCCGAATATAAAGCTTAGCGAACATTATTACTCTGCCATAAATAATTCTTCTAAAAGAGGCTGTGTTAATAAGGCCAAAATGATTATACGGAAAAGTTATAGCCATCCTGCTAATCTTTCGTAGATTATCAGCATTGTAGCTCGGCCAACATTTTTTAATTTTATCTTTTCCTGCTTTAGCTTTTAGGCTGCTAATACAAATTGAATAAAAGCTTTGGATCTGTACCGTATTAAATAATTTTTTTTATTTGATGCTACTCTAATTACATTACAGCGCAAGATCACACATTTCAAAAAGCCAAAAAGAATTTGAAAAATTGTAATTGACTTATGGGCGTAGCCAAACCGAAATGTTGAAGGTGGATTAAATAATATTTTCTCCAGTCTTTTTTTTCTCCATAATATTTGCCAATTGACAAGGGCGTATCCCAATGACGTCAAAAAGAAATAGACCCCGCATTTCATTCATAAAAATGAAATAAATAGGATCCAACATCAATTTGTTGTTGTGTATGAGTGGAAAAATGACGGACTGATCGCATAAAGAATAGTTTGCGGTGAAAATTGCAACGCTGTCAGAAATCTTCGCGAGGCTTACCAGTGGCGTAGCTATTTTTGAGATAATGTATTATTTGCTATATTTTTTTGAGCCCAAATATTAATATGGTGGATGCGACAGTTTTTTTGTTCTAAGATGAACAGGAACGACTTCACATTGCAAAAGTGAGAGTTTTAATAATAACTTGAAAACAATTAATTTAGATATTATGTCGTGGAAAAGTCTGCACTAAATGGGAAACTTTTTTATTATCAATTTCTCGAAATACTTTATTCTTGATAAAACCTGTGTGTTTATCGAAAAAATAGTTTTCACAATATTCAACTTTGAGTCAGATATACAAGGCATTCAAAAAATACGAAAAAGTGTATTTCAAAAATTAAAATTTTTGTGACTCCCGCGGCCGTAAAATATCGTAAATAAAGGTTTAGTATTAGTTATGTCATATTAGTAATAGCTAAGGAAAGATTTAAACAGAAAAATGTTTTTTTGCTGTTTGACCTTAAGTATCTCCATAACTATAATATAAAAAATTGTACTCAGTTTATATTTACGATGTTTTATGGCCCTTAAAACTACAGTCAGAATTTTTTTTTTAAATTGTTAGTGAAATCCACTTTTTTGAACATCCTGATCTAAAGTTTATTACTATCAAAAATATTTTTTTTGAACCACCAACTTTTATCAAAAAATCAATAATAAAAAAAGTAAAAAATGCATTAAAATGCAAGATGTTTAAAAATAAAATCATCGAATCGAAACTTTTTGGTGCTTTTGATAATATTGCTTTTGTATAATATTTTACACTATGTTTGAAACTTAATTTTTTTGTATAAAAATTCAAATAACAAGGTTGAAAGTGGTGCTCCACTTTATAAATTTTCACCCGGACACGTGGTTTATAAAAATAAAACAAAGTTTAAAAGTTTGCTATAATTTATTTATAACCGGTTTGATATAATAACAAACAACTATTATTATCGACACAAAAAAAAGTAATAGCATATTAATTTAATATTTCATTATATATATAATAATTAAACTCGTCTATTACATATTTAATGATTCAGTGACAATTTTCAAAATCGGAAATTTAGAGGAAATTTTATATAGCTTTATATATATATATATATATAGTTTTAGAATTTCGAGAAAGTATTAAAAAGAAAGATGAATACATTTATGATTAAAGAAATCCAGATTTTTAATGTAGCAATATGGTTCCAGACACTCTATGGAAGATAACACCACATTAACCTCGATATTAACAAAGTGACTAAGCTTTTATTTATTAAAATACTATAAATATATAAAACCTAAAAACATTAAGCAAAAGTCGCCAACGTCCTATTTGCTCAAGATATACCTATAATTTTTTACATTTTCATAATTGCTCTACCTGCAATGTTTTAATAGATATTGGCAAATAACTTTTTAAACTTTTTTTCATATGTTGTTGCACTTGCAGGGGGACTAGCAACAAGTGAAAAAAAAGCAATCTTCTTAATAATTTTTTTGTAATTGAATTGGTTTTGACAGGGTTGGTTCCTCCTAGAACTGAAATCCTGGCTACGTGCCTGCAAAAGACATATTTATGTAATGTGGCAATATTTATTATTAGAAATAAGCTTAGTCATTAAAGAACAAGCATTTCCATGACAAAATACAACCAATAACAGGGTGAGTTCTTATTACTATTGTTACTATAGAGATGAAGATAAAACTAAATTTTGTTACATGGACCCACTTTGTGTTTTGATGTCTATACCAAGAGTATAATGCTTATTTAATACCTTTATTTATCAGCTTATCACCGACTCCATAGGAAATATGTAATAAAATATAACTTATCACTTTTTAATACAACCTATTTTTTGAAATCGGGTTCGTTTTTCAAAACATTTTGATTTCACCCTTTTTCCAACACATTTTAGTTCTATTTACGCGAAGTTAGGTAAAAATTTGGGTCCACTACTTTTAGTAACTTAGTAATATTATATAAAAATGCACCACCTTTACATGTATTGGATCTACTCATATTTACAGAAAATCAGCAATTCATATTTACAGAAAATCAGCAATAAACGTGGCCCAATATTAATATGAATACAAAATTGAACTTCGTGTCCCTAAAAACCACAAAAACCATATTATGAAAAACAATATCTTTACAGTATTTATCCCTCAATTTCCCCCTTTTTTCCCCACCATCCACTTTCCCCGCTATACATTTTACTTATTGACAATATAAATATTTTGTGCCAAGATGTTTAATATTTTTAGCATTCATTATAATATATTTTATTATTATTTATATTACCGAAATCACCTGATAAAAACAGACTCTCTCAGTTGGGATAATGTACCTCATGGTATTTATTTACTTTTTTGATTACTTATTTTTTAAAACCAAATTTTTAGGCAATAAATTAAAGCATTTCAACTTCATTAAAGAAAATCTATATTAAATGAAAAATTGAAAAGTAACGCAATTTTCATTTTTTTGTATATGCTTGCTATATGGGAACGACACTACCCTAAATATTCCTTGAAAATTTCATCCAAAATGCAAACCATCTTGGAGTAATTAATGACAACGTAAAATAGTGGGTCTTACAGCTTACTCAATTAAAATTTAGTACCTACGCTTTACCAAATGGTATATTTATGTTGTTTATTAACCTCTCAAAAAAGGTGGTTTGATAAATTTTAGAGGAATATTTGAGACTTTTCACAAATATATAAATTAGCAAAACACTGTACTCCGTTTATCATCAGTGTCTTCCACTTTATAGATAAGTTGATGTTATAAAAAATGAATTTAAGCCCAACGGAAATGTGCAATACAAAAACAATACTTCATTTGTAAATATAAGAACGCTATTAGACGGTGATTTTACCTTTCAACTACAGCACTGGTATAACATAACCTTACCTACCTTCGAAAACAAACTTCTGGGTTTAAATCGTCTCTTTCTCTGCAAATAAAGTAAGCGCACCATTTTCTTAAAATTTTTAAAACAGATTCTTGAAAATAGCCACACAAAACACTAGGATTTCTGAAAAACACGTATTTCACCAACTAGAACAATTACAACGTCCCGCATCAAATAGGTCGAAATCATGAATGACTACTACCGTCTTCGGCGTCTTCCGAATGATCCCTAAAGAAATCTGTAGTATACTCGAAAAAGGTAGAATTCCGACGTTGCCGATTATTCTGGGCTTTATTTCTTGAAATAAGGAATAATAATTACAGAAGATTTAAATTACATTTAAAACCGATTCGGTTTGAGTTATTTATAATAAGCTATTTAATTATCAGTTTTAAAATATTCTATATGGAAATTTATACCGGAAATTTCTGGAATTCCTTGTTTATTTAGGTAATAGTACAAAGGATGATATCCGTTATAATCTGGCCACAGTAACGGTTTGGCAAACCGGGGTTAATGTTGGATTCCTTCAAAATGTAAACAACTGGGTCTATGTTATTTCCATGTCGTTGGCGGATCCATAGGAATTGCCTGATGGGGCATGTCAATTTTTTTTATTAGGCTCGATAGTCCAGTTTTTAACTTCTTCGGCCTACTTTGGTTGGTATAAAATGTGTGATCACCATGGAAACTGAATCTAATAAAATTATTCTCTTTCTAGATGTCTGTGTTCAAAGGAAGGAAAATGGTACATTGGGATATTCTGTGTATAGAAAACCGGCGCATATAAATAGATACTTAAATGTAAATTCCCATCACCACCCAGCACAAAAGAAATCGGTTATTAACTCACTAGTATTCAGAGCTATTTCGATTGCTGAACAAGATTATTTAACATCGAAAACATCGAAACTGACCGAAGAGGGAATGGCTATTGCCCTGAAGATATTACGCGTTCAATTAAAAGATATACTAGTCCAACTCCACCAAAAGAGCATGATAAAGAGCCACTATTAGGTAGTGTTGTCCTTCCCTACAAACATGGCATTACAAACAAAATAGGACGATTACTTCGGCGGTCCATCATACGTGCAATCTTCAATACACATAAGAAGATTGGACAATGCTTGCGATCCCTGAAAGATATTGTACCTTTCCAAACAGAAGGAGTATATAAAAATCCTTGCTCCTGTGAAGAAGTGTATGTGGGAGAAACAGGACGCTCAGCATCAACTAGACTTAAGTAACATGAACGATGAAAAAGAAACAAACTGTTCAATCTGCTGTAGCTGAACACCAGCATAACACTGGTCATTTCATAAATGTAGAGGAAACCAAGGTTCTAGCATCGGTTCCAAGTTTTCATAAACGAAAAATTAGAGAATCTATTGAAATATTTAAACAAAACAAAAAATTTCAATAGAGATACGGTTTACGGTCTACATCACACGTGAAAACCGATCTTAACACAGGGTCATGGTTCGGCGAGCACAGGTCGGGTATAAAAGCCCGCCTGAATCTCTTCGAGCTCCCTCAGTGTTCAGATCTCGTGGAGTAAAGATCCCTGAAAATGCCTCGTGCAATCGAAGGTGAAACGTCGGATAGTAATTCCAATTTGACATGGTCTAATCCCAAGAACCATGATTTCTTAGTCGACCAAAGCCGTGAAAGCTTCCGTTCTATAAAGATTTGAAATTTCTGAAAACGTTTTTTTTATAACTGCACATATGACTGCGGGACGGGAACTTTACCAACTTAAACACAATTCAGATTTATAAATAAATTCTTAAAATGCGTACCTCGTTCACTTTGTTAACTGGGAAAAAAATATGAATTAGTCTTAATCAATTATTTCAGAACCACCAATCCACCATCACTCGACAAGCAATGTCCAATATAAGCTAAAAATGATACCAAACTAATAATAAAATTACGACATTCGGTCCTTATGTACGCAACAACGTTATAGAGTCTAACGACCCGCGACCGAGTTGGCGTGGCTCGTGGATGACACAGGCATCAAGCAATCCGACGCGAAATTACACATAGAGGTGGAAACGGCATATCGATATTTATTTTATCTCGATAAGTATAAAAAAAATAACCACCGGGCGCTAAAAAATCAGATGGGGAATTCTGATTCTCGATTCTTACTCAGCATCATCAGAAACCCCCATATGCCAAATTTCAACAAAATAAGTGATTAGCCATGCTAGCTTTCAAAAAGAGCATTTTTTTTTATTTAACTGAAATTGAATGAAGATCGTTAAAATAATAAGAAAATGTAAAATAGTGTGTTTTAATCAAGACAAAAGATTTCTGCCTTTGAAATAAAAATTCCCTTTTTTTAAAAGCTCGTATTTCCCAAAGTTAATGACTTATTTTGTTGAAAACATATATATATATATATATATATATATATATATATATATATATATATATATATATATATATATATATATATATATATATATATATATATATATACATGATGAAATATTAGGCCATAGAGTAAGAGGTGCCATCTATAGGAACAAATGTGAGGCCTCTTATTTATACCTCTTGTTCATCGTTTTTATTCAACATGTTAAGTGTTTTCCATCATTTATACCACACGGCTGCATTAGCCTGATGAGCCATGTATAAGACGAAACGTCGGCAATTATGCCGATGGAGGTAATGAAAAGCCCTTAAAGGCTTGTCAGTATAAGAGTCCATGATTTTTGGACTTTAATAAGCTTACAATAGGCAGAATGTATTGTCCGAATGGCAACACACCAAAAGCAAACGATATTTTTACTAATTTTAACTAAAAAGACGTGCAATAACAATGAGAGATTAATGGAAGGAGCAGAGATTGCTCGCCTTGTTCTATGTAATTGCATCTTAGCGTGCTGTTAAAGCGATAAAGCCAGATTACGCGTAAGTTATTGCTTTCATCCCAATATTTATAAAGCCTCAAACAAGATTGGCACTAATTCTTCGAAAGTAATGTGTCCCACGATTTACTGGAGTCGTTCCAATATGAGTTTAAATTTTTAATGAAAATATATCAGAAGTTCTATGTTATGTGTTGAAATAATAAGCTGGGTGGACTTACTTAAACATGCAATTTTTTTAACAAAATTTAAGTTTCAGTCCTCTGGGTTTCGGAGGCCTAGTACAGAAAATCGTAACAAAAAAGCAATTGGATAAGAAACAAACGCCAAGAATGTTGCGTTTTTTAATCGAAACACCCTAATATTATTACATTTTTAGATTCTATGGCCAATTCTAAGTGTTTTTTAACAAGGGTACTACATGTCTACCTTCAACTGTTTTTGATTTATTGAAGTTTGAATATTTACATTTTTGTTTCTTTGAGCCGTCATCGTCATAGCATATGAACGGTTGGACCTAGAGCAAAATAACTTTGATATAGAGGTAGACGGCCATACCGAATGTCCCAAAGTGCATCCGAATTTGACTTGATCGGATTTCTCATAAAATAATTTAAAATAGTTCTGTCTCGATATACTTTTCGTCCTGAATTTCTTTTTTTATTATGTAAAGATTTAGTTTCTTCAAATAGGTTTTTAACCCTTATAGTTCTTTTTAGGGATATATTTCTATGAAAATTGGCAGTATATGTTCTTCTTGCTTCACTGGCGTTTTTTTGACACTTATTATACAGAGTTATAATCTGTAGTTTTGCATTTAAAGAATATCTTATTACGGCAAACTAATATAATATCTACTAATATGAATTTCATAAGAATATATTTAATTAAATAGGGAGCAAAATAATTTCCTTTTTTTGTTTGACTGGCTTAGCTTATCAAAAATTAAGGTATGAATGTGAAAGTTATTTTGCTCTAGTTTTTTTGTTTCTCATTCAATTTTACGATTTTCGAAGTCTCCGAGCTAAAATACATCGATTGGCTATTTTGAATTTCTTGAGAAATACGGGGGTCAAAAAAAATCCGTTTTTCCTCCTCAATGGAAAACCCTGTACGTATAGTTAGATTAAATATTCGAGGTATTTAGAATATTTGAAAAAAGGTTTCTCAAACACAATGATTTCAAGTTACCTTGGAAAAGATGGATTATCTGCAACAGATATTTCAAAAATTGTTATTCGCTATGTTATATAAATATTTTATTTATTAAACTATAAACCTTGTAAAACTGGACGAAGGTAATTTTCCCATTGATTCTACAAAAAACTGCAAAATGTCCAATGTAATTAAATAAGGGTCCTTTATTTTTTTCTATATTCCATCTTCTTATGCATAATGACACATTTTCGCACTTCGGGATACTCACTTTAGGGCTGATTATTTAGTGGCGCCATAACTAATAACTGTTTGCAAAGTTTTAACGGCAGTTGAAGTTAAGTAAAAGCAGTTAGGTCTTTCACAATGTCAACTAATTTCGAAATTAAAACCCGCATAAATCTTTGTCATCGTTAAAGTTTCCCCATCAGAATAGGGATGTTACCTAAAGTGAATAATGGCTCCGTTTATGATCTAGTTTATGGCCCGATAATATACATATTTATACTGGATGTACAGGGTTTATTTCTATCTACTTACACAATAAACTGTAGGAGATACAGTAAAAAACTTTTAATACAATGGTTGTAGAACTTTTCTTGCATTATATTTTAAGGATAATAAAAATATTTAAAAGGGAAAAATTCACAAAAACACGTAGTACATTAGAGAAAGATATACAGTAAGGCGCTAGACACTGCGAACATAGGAAATATGCGGACGAATTTGGATGTGTTGATACGACTGCTGTTTGTCGGGAGACGATTTTAGTTTATTTTTAGAATACATTATTGTAATCTAGTTGTATACATGTTTATTATTTGGTCGTATAGCTAGGCTGCATTTTCTGCGTTCTTCTTCGATCATCATGAGAAGGTAATAAGTTTGTTTCTCTAGAAAATAAATAGGTTGATTTAAAATATGGATGTGTACAAACTATCCGAGAAAATTAAAGCAACCATAAACGAAATTTGGCCCCAGTAGAAAATTACGAAAGAGATGAAAGAAATTATGGTATTGGCTACTGTTTTGGAAAATCTGACCATTTCTATTAAAACTGTTGCCGAACATGTAGATTTGAGCAGGAGATCAGTATGAACAGTATTAAAAAAGAACGGGTACTGATCGTATAAAGGGAGAAAAACCCATAAAATTTTTCCCGATGACAATTTTAGGAGAATGGAGTTTTGTGAAACTGTAATGGAAATGGCAAACAACGATGACAATTTTTTAAGGAATATTGTTTTTACTGACGAAACAACGTTTTCATTGCATGGTCGGCACACCCCTGCTATAGTTCGTTATTGATCTCGGAAAAATGTACATATCTGGGGTGGTATATTGGGTGAAAATATGATTAACCTATTTGTAGTCAATGATTCTTTAAACAGTCGTAAATACCTGGACCTTTTGCAGGAACAAATCGTTTCAGAAATTAGGAGAATTACAGGGCCAAGGTTTAACAACATTTGGTTTCAACAAGACGTTTGCCCTGCTCATAACACTACAGCGGTTCGGGAATACCTTAATGCAACCTTTTCAGATAGGCTTATGAGTGGATATGGTACAATCTTATGACCTGCCCGATCTCCTGACCTCTCGCCAAATGATTTTTTCTCTGAGGTTACGTAAAATCTCAAATTTATGGTTTCCAAGAGAACAGGGCTAGTAATCTTCAAGAATTACAATTAAATATTAAAAATTCTTTTAGGAGTATTAACCCTAACCTGCTTAATAATGTTAGAAGGCGTTTTTATGGCAATCTCGCATACTGTTTAGCACAGGAAGGGGGTTTATTTGAACATTTACGATAAATTTAATTTTTTATTAGCAGTAATTTTAATTTCTGTTAATATTTTTTAAGAATAAATTTTTATTTTTTTTATGAGATAAATCATATTTTCTTCAAAAATATGCAAAGGGGTTTTTTGAACAATTCCGTTAAATTAAATTTTTTATTAGAAATAATTTAGAATACATTTTTATTTCTTTTATAAGAATATATTTTTATTTCTTTTATAAGAGAGACAAATCTCATTTTCTTCAAAAGGCTGTAACGTAACAAAATAGCTGTTGCCGCCTGATATATAAATCATTTTTAAATTACGATAAGAATACGATAACTAGACTAGACTACTAGTAATAAAATATAAAATTCATCTCTCAGCAGCAGTCGGGTTGGCTCCCTCTAAAAACTGCAACGAATAACGAATGAGACACGATAAGTCAGTCATTGGCAAATTCGACCGCACATTTTCTATGTTCGCAGTGGCGAGCGCCTTACTGCATATAACCTGATGTCAGTGGCGGCTCCCCAGGGTACGCGGGTGAAGCGCCGCTTCACCTACATTTTCCAATCAATTTACTTAAAAATAAAAATATTTTTAAAATATTAAGCATTTTATAATCTACATTTCTATTTTAAAATTATATAGGGTATTATATAAATTGACATTATGTATTTAATTATACCCTCATTTTCTATCAAAACTAGTGCCTTATATACTGAAAAAATAATAACGAATTAAAAACGTGGCGCGCTGAACACCTTTTCATAAGAGCGAGCCGTTGAGGAATACAATCAGCAGTAAAAATTCCTCTTCAGACTCCCCCCACACGCCGGCTTTCACGCTTAGATTTGTTTACGGCGGTTACTATGGCAACGCAATGGTGAATATCTATAAGCCAAATAGAGATTGGGAGAGGCATAAAGTGCTGCTGCAGGCTACAGGCGCTTATTCGCTTGTTTTAGAATTAATGTGAATGTGCGTTCGGATCATGCATCGGAGGCGGAAGCAGTTTTGCATCGTGTTGTGTATCGTGGTATTTGCGGTACCGTAAAAGTTTCCGTTGTACGATCCGGTCTGCATTTTACTAGAAACATCATTTTCCCGGTGGAAAACCGAGGACAAAAGAAACTTTTTAAATGCGGGGGCCGAAGGATCTAAGCCTGTCCTTGAAAGAGAAAACAAGGGAAGTCGAAAAACAAAGTTTTCTTTCATAGGTTTCGAAATCAGTGGTATTCGGATTATACGTGGATGAGTGGAAGTATTTATTTAAACAAGCTATTTTGTATGCCCTGTTTAACTGTAGGTGTAAAATCAAGCATATGGAATAAAGAGGGATTCAATAACTTTGAGAATGTGACGAGAGGTTGTAGTAGGCATGAAGCTTCTTTAGAACATATTCAGTGCGCTATTTCGTTTGCAAATTTAAGGAAAGGCCTCAGGACAATTGAAGACGCTTTGAGGGAAAATTCAAGAGTGTATATAGAAATGTGTAATGACAATGTTCTTCTAAATAGAAGGTTTATGCAGTTACCTATTCGTGCCAATGTTTTTTTGGATAAACAAGAAATGGTATTTCGGGGGCACATTGAATCTGATTCTTCGGACAATCGTGGGAATTTCAATGAACTTTTGGTCTCCTATATAGCAATAAGCAATATCGACATTCAGGAACACTACAAAAAGATATCTCCTATTTTTTCTGCAAATTCAAATTCAAAACGAGTTGATAGGTTGTATTTCGGAATATATCGATGAACATATAGATCGCGAAATAAAAGAGTGTTTTTTTTTATCCAAGTGGACAATTCTACAGACTACCAACTTAAATCGAAATTAACTTTAAGATATAGGTACATAACTGCTTTTTAAGAACAAAAAAATATATTTAAAATCTTATAAACTCATATTATTTCCCCTAAGTATTAAAAAACGCTCCAAAGCTATGGATAATTAACATCATAAAAAGGTAAAAAAATAGCCATGTTGGGCGTGGCACTCCGAAAAATCTTCACCTGCGGCGCAGTTTTTGACTGCGGCGCTGTGCACCTAGCTACGCTGCGCTTCACCCGTTCTTAAATCCACGAGACGCCACTGCCTGATGTATTTATAATCAAAAAGAAGGTGCCAATTTACTGAAATTATAATATACTCGACGTTCTAGAATTAAAAAACTGGAAATATAAAAGCACCTAAATGTTTATTTGACAAAGTGTAGTTTCTTGTGTATTTAAAAGGTAATTTAAAAAAAAAAAATACGTTGTTTCCATTTTCACTTCTAATTTTATCAGTACATTTTCATCGAACAAAAATCTTCAAGGAGCGTTTTCGCTTGTATTTTTTGATTTCTTAAGTTAGTTTCAAAATTTTGTTTTTTAAAATTTTTCGTTTTGCCCAGTTACATTTTCATATTTTTGACGAACCCTGTACACTTCATGACAATTTTATAGTTGAAAAATGGTTTCCCTGTGCGCAGAATCTTTTAAGAAGGCGTGTTTTGTGAAAAATCGATATTATAAATTTATTTATATTGAACCGTTCCTGTCTGTCAACGTAGAGCTGCTCCAACAATTCATTTTAGCAACAATTTTATTATTTATATGTACGAAAAAAGTGAATGAAAAGTGTGAATGGGCTTTTCAAATTTTAAGAACTCACTTTTTAATATTTTAACCCCCGATTGCACAAAACTTAATTGCTGTTTAGAATATTTAACTGAGCTTTCGGATTTCACAACCTTGCAGAAATCTAGGAACTGGCTGTCGGATTTGACATTCCGTTAAACATTCTAAACTTTAATCGAGCTTTCTGCAAACTGGACTGGAAATTTTGCAGAACTCTAAATAATTAACCACATCAACTGATCGTGTCGTTGTTTAATTAGAACGGATGCAGGATTATTTGGCTCGGTATTTATTTACAGACACATCTTTATAATTAAATCCTAAGTTGTTCTTTTGATGGATTGCATTAAAATTTGGAAATCTATAAATTATACTGCCTTTTCATAATGTGAGTAAATTGCACTAAGACATTCCATAAGCACCGAGATAGTTCTACAATAAGTAGTTTTTTACATATAATTATTTTTTCTTTTAGAAAAATTATGTTACATACAGATATTTAAGTATAAGTATAGTTGGTACACCCTGTATATGCATGTTTTTCAAGCTTTGTAGCAGCAGCAGCGTCCATTAAAGTTATGGGGTACCTAGTATAATTTAAGTTTAGAGATTATTTAAATTAATATAGATATGTACAGGGTTTTTTTTATAATTTGCCACCCCCTGACAACCTTTTTTTAATGCTACAAAAAAAATGTTTGTATGAAAGTTGTAGGATTTTTCCTAAATATTTACACTGCGATAAATTTAAAAACAAATGATATTCGGCAAATGTTAAAATAATTGAATCCATGACAGCTATCAGCCTCGTAATGTCAAACGCACTTTAGCAGTTTATACTACACATTCTGTCAGTATTAAAAAGAATATATGAAATTAGCTTTAATATTACTGCTGGTATGCTGATTTCTCTTGATAAGAATTTTTGAGAGAAAAATTAAGGCAAAGTCGACAATAAATGTCGGGCAAACAAAAGCAAAAAACTTGTAAACGGGAAAATTCATCGCGAAATGTATCCCTTTTTGTTTCAATTGCGATATAAATCAATTGTTTCGGCGCGGCATTAACTGTGAAAATATCGTAACATCTCGTTAATATTCATTTGCGAACGTGACTTGGAAACCACAAAATGTTTTAAAAAGGGATGCCTAAACCAATTTCCTTATTGTGACAGCCATGACGGGAATGTAACCAAAAAACTTTCCGTTTTCTTTTTTTCTGCAGAAGAATAATTTCCCCTCGCGTTTTATGCAATAATTTTAAAGTAATTAGGAATGCAATTTAATTTTCCCATTAGAGTTTCAAAAGTGCGAACAGCATTAAAATAGTGGCTTTGTTGTTTGAGACTTTGTAGCTTTTACCGTCTTTGTCTCTTCGTGAGCGGACGATCAACAGTAAATGAGGAGAGCTATAGTGGTTTTGTTTTCAAAGACAACGTTGTTAGTTCCAACTTTCCTTTTAGTAAATTTTGTATATTATCCGAAATAGTATTTAGACAAATAGAGAACTTTCACAGTCAATTAAGAAATCATGGTTCTTGGGTTTAGACCGTGTCTAAATAAAATAATTTTCCTACATTTCGCCTTCCATTGCTCGAGATATCTTCAGGGATCTTTACTTCACTAGAGTGGAACATTGAATGAGCCCAAAGACATTTGGGCCATCTATTTCTACCGAACATTTAAATTGTTAGATTGCGTATAAACTTTGTTTTTAAAAAATATTTTATTTCAAGTATATGTGTTGACAGTAAGAAATACAGAACGAGAATGATTTATACAATAATGATGAAAACAAATGAAGCCTCTGGGCTCGGGAATCTACATCAACAAAACGTCGTCGCTTGTTGAAATCGTCCGTCTGGGAATTCGTTATGTCAGCGGTTTCCCTGGGAACGGTTCATTTAACTCCCATCACGCTAAGCTAAGAAAATAACGAAGTTGATCTTGGAAGCATTGCCCAAGTAGCACTTTTAGTCATGAATACTACGTTATTTCTACCACAAGTATTTTCGATGAAGTAACTGGAACTTGGTGTCGCTACGTTCTGTTTAAGCTAAGACTACGTAGTCATTGCCAAAATGGGGAACATTTTTAGTGAAACTATTTCGTGAATAACATGTAACTGTGACTACGAGTATTACGAAGATATAGTCGAATGCGGTCTTATCGTGCGGGTCCAAAGGTCACCAAGATTATGAATCAAATCAGAAAACCCAGTGAATACCAAAATGTTGTGTGATTCTTTTATCGAGCTATTAAATCTCGATGGGCTATTTACAAATATACAGGGAGAAAGAAAAGGGTTTTTTTTTATTATATTACGCAATATTATCCAGACAAAAATACACAAAATGGCAAGCGCCTCAACAAAGTCGGAAGGCGGTTCGAATCAGTGGAACAATCAGGTATGTTCTGTTTATACAGCCACTTAATGAAAGTGAGATTTTTTTATCAGTCACCAAAAATTATGAGCCCCGCTTGACCAAAAAATCTAACCACTTATACAGTGTCATTTACTTAAATGCACACCACCCCTGTGCAAAGAAAACTTGTATTTTTTGTATTGTGGTAACAAAAAAAATTTATTTTGCAAAAATATTATACACATTTGTTAAAAACTCAAGATAATTAGTTATTACTTCCCGCGGGAGATTTTTTCAGATCTTTACGTTTAAGGGTCCCTGATGCCGGAAAACATGTTTTCTCAATTCCGTCTGTCTGTAGGTATGTCTGTCCGTCAGTTGTCTGTTCGCGGCATAGCTAAAAAACTACTTATCCGATTTCTTCAAATTTCAGTCTAAAATTAAGGGCCATGCATGCGAAAAATACAGGCTATATATATATATACATATATATATATATATATATATATATATATATATATATATACATATATATATATATATATATATATATATATATATATATATATATATATACAGGGTGATTCATGAGGAATGTCAATACTTCAGGTACATATTCAGGACCAAAAAATAAACATAAAAGTCTATATAAATAAGTGTCCGCAATGCCTTAGTTCTCGAGATACAGGGTGTTTAATTTTCCTATTTTTTAAATAAAATCTATGATAATATAAAAAATGGAGTGAAAATTAATATACGGGGGTTTTTTGATATGACAAATTCGAATCTAATATTAGTATTGCCCTTACTTGTAGGGGGCGCCACCTACATGTCTTTCTACTTCTTCGAACAATCACAACTTTTTGATACAGTCTTGTATTACATTTTTGAGTAAAACAAATTATTCCCTTGCCATTTCTACGTCAAAAAGTTATACCTGTTAAAAGTGTATACGAGCAACCGTTTTCGAGATATTTGGATTTAAAACAGTTTCGGCGCATGTGATTTTTTTTTATCAAATTCACATAAAGTATGCATGTATTGTAAAAAAATAGAAGTGTGCCTTGCCTGACAGAACAACTGCTGGTTGGTGTTCTCATCGTTTTTCCTGTTACTTAGCAATAGTAATGTCAGTTAATAATAAGATCAAATTTTGTCACTGTCAATTTCTGTTCATAACTTTTATTATCTGACAATAAACATTTAAGAAATTTTAGATCTAAATACGTCATTATGCCTGTGATATTCTCGCATCGTGAATATGCAGATATGATATTCGGCTATGGCTTCTGCAATGGGGTCGCAATTCAAGCAGTCGCAGAGTACCAGCGTCGTTTTCCAGATAGAAGGGTGCCAGATAGAAGAGATTTTCAACAAGTTTTCACTACTGCTGGAGAATCTGAGATGTTTCCAAGTGCGAAAATTGTATCTGAAAGGGAATCGGGACCCAACGTTGAAGTAGAAGAGGCTATACTCAATACCGTCGAAAATGATCCAAGCATAAGCACTAGGCGGATTGCAGATACTTATCAAATTACACAATCGTCTGCTTGGAGAAATCTTCACAGAAATTGTTTATACCCATTTTATTTACAATGGGTTCAACATTTGCAGGAGGGTGATTTTGAGTTGAGAATGCAATTCTGTAACTGGATTAATGAAGATCGAAGGTTGTATAGGTATGTTTTGTTCACTGATGAAGCACAGTTCACGCGTGATGGTTTAAATAATCTTCACAATGAACACCGGTGGTCCTATGAAAATCCTCACGCTACAGTAGAACATAATTTCCAACATAAATTTAGCAGTAATGTATGGTGTGGAATGTTAAATGGACATTTAATTGGTCCATTTATAATCGACGGTAGTCTTACAGGAGAAAAATATTTAAACTTTCTTGAAAATCACTTGCGAAATCTATTAGAAGATTTTCCCCTTAATGTAAGACAAAACATGTATTTGCAGCATGATGGAGCCCCTCCACACTACAGTTTACCCGTAAGAGATTTTTTTAACCAAAACTTTCCAAACCGATAGGTTGGTCGGGGAGGTCCGTTTAATTGGCCACCTAGATCGCCAGACCTTAATCCTTTGGATTATTGTCTTTGGGGATGGTTCAAATCACTGGTATATTCCACTAAAATAAATACAAGAGAAGCATTATTGGATCGGATAACAAACGCAGCATAAACACTAAGAAATGCGGCCGAATGTATCCACAGAGCAACCCGAGCTATACACCATAGAGCTGACCTGTGCTTAAAAGCAAATGGTGGAATTTTTGAAAATTATAAAACGTAACCTAGATTTTATCAAAAACAACTTAATAATAACAATTTTAATAAAAATTAAATACCTTTTGTTTAGTTTATGTCTGAGGCACTGAATACACACCTCAAAAAAATGTGTTAGTCTTTCATTTCAAAGCTTTTGTGCCAAGATGCGTTTAAATTTGGACAAAATAACAAACTTTTAAAATTTTGCGATAAAAAATTACATGCGCGGAAATTGTTTTAAATCCAAATATCTCGAAAACGGTTGCGCGTATACACTTTTAACAGGTATACCTTTTTGACGTAGAAGTGGCAAGGGAATAATTTTTTTTATTCAAAAATGTAATACAAGACTGTACCAAAAAGTTGTGATTGTTAGAAGGAGTAGAAAGACATGTAGGTGGCGCCCCCTACAAGTAAGAGCAATACTAATATTAGATTCGAATTTATCATACCAAAAAACCCCCGTATAACAATTTTCACTCCATTATTTACATTATCATAGATTTTATTTAAAAAATAGGAAAATTAAATAAAAACTTTAACACACTGTATCTCGAGAACTAAGGCCTTGCGGACACTTATTTATATAGACTTTTATGTTAATTTTTTGGTCCTGAATATGTACCTGAAGTATTGACATTTCCTCATGAATCACCCTGTATATATATATATATATATACAGGGTTATTCACGCAACCCGTTCATTAAAAGTTTTTGATGATGCCATTTAGATAAAAATTTCAAATTTTAGGATTAAGGTAAGGTCACGGGGTACTTCTTTTTCGAAATATTTTCAACTTCCTGTCACTTCCGGTTTAACCGGAAGTTGGTATCAACTTGCTTATTTTAAATAGAACACCCTGTATTTTATGATATTTTTGGATTCTACGGAGAATTTTAATGCTATTTTATGTAGCATGTCCTATACCCAGGTTCAAGCGTTCTTAAGATATTTGACCTTGAACCGAAAATGAGCTTTCGGGGTACCAAATTTTAAAATCTCATATTTTTGTAAGTTTTGAAGATATAATCTTCGTATTTTGCAGACGATCGGTAAATAATCTTAGGTTTCTATTTTTTTTATTGAATTTCTCTATTTTTATACAAGGTGTCCTAAATTCAGCGGCAAACATTCACATTTTCAAAGCCGCTAAAGTCCGTTTTTTTAAATGGGACACCCTATAACTCTATGCACTATTAAATGTAGAATTTAATTTTCTATCGAACTGTATTAAGCTTTTCTATACCTATTCGTAACCATTTTGGAAATAATCAGGCTATAAAAAATATAAACAAAATTTGAAATTTTTATCTAAATGGCATATATATACATACGTACATATATATATACATACATATATATATATATATATATATATATATATATATATATATATATATATATATATGTATATATATATATGTAGATATATAGCCTGTATTTTCCGAGCCCCGAGTTTCTGGTAAAGAGATTTTACCGATTTTTATATATAAAATTTTGTCTTACAATTAATAAAACAATTTACGTATTTTAAACAGGCTCTAAAATTGGAACAAGTATTCTGTAATTATTTATTTATTGCCTACAAAATTACAAATGTACTAAAAAAGTAAGCAAAAAATGGTGTCAAATCTAATAAAAAAAATTTTAAATCAAAATTTACTTGCTAATATCCAGGAGCCAGTGGCAAAAGCTCTGAGAATCGGTATAAGGAATGTACAGAAACTTGTGCATGAGAAAAAACATAATTTACTTCCGAAGAAGATTAAGAAATGTATTAAGCCGCTATTTTGTTCCGCGATCTTAAATTAGTGACACCGTTTTACTAGTTGAGCGCTATACCACAATTAGTTATGGCACCCAATTTGAAATCAATCCATTAAGTAGTTTTTTCACACTGAATTTTTAAATAATTTATTCTACCGCCATTATGTTCCGCCATATTGGATTCGTACCAAAATCTGATCAGTTGATAACAACATAATACTTGATGCTTATGCAAAATTAGAAATAAATTAGATAAACAGTTTTTTCATAATAATTTTTTCACTACGCCTCCATTTTGTTTCACCATTTTGGATTTACCAAAATATTACCGGGTTATACCCATATGACTTTTAATTTTTAATAAAAATTTGAAGTCAATCGGGTAAGTAGTCTTTAAGCTATGCCGCGAACTGACAGACAGACATACCGACGGAATTGATAAAACTTATTTTTTTGGCACCTAGGGACGCTAAAATGTAAAGACGTGTAAAACCTAAAAGGGTGATTTTTTCACTATTACATTTACATTTTTTTCATTTTTTTCGGTCATCTCGAAATAGTACCAGAATTTTGCTAGTTGATCCCTATACCATAATAAGCTATGACACACATTTGAAATCAAACTATTAAGCAGTTTTTCAGGCTGAATTTTAAAATATTTTTTATGCCGCCATTTTGTTCCGCCATCTTGGATTGGTACCAAAATTTTACCACATGTATTCAACATAATACTCGACGTTTTTGCAAAATTCGAGATAAATTGAATGAGTAGTTTTTCAATAATAATTTTTTTAACATTTCACTAGGCCGCCATTGTGGTTTAACTGAAGGAAATATACCTGCCACATAATTTTGACGCACCCTGTATATATTGTGAATTAAGCCCCAATCTTATATTTAAATCGAGATCTTTTTGCGTACACTATTAAGTGAATTGAATACATTAAATTTAATACGGAATATAAACTAACTAACACTGAACTTGGAAGAACTGCTGTCAGCAATTATTTTTCCAATTATAAATACCACCACGTTTTCCAATTAGCTCAGAGTTGACTTGAGTCTCAATTAACCTCCTCTAAATACTTGCGGTATTAGCTCTTGGTGCAAGGTTAACTCGGATATCTAGTAACCTATCCTTATATGTCCTAACCTAAAGCCTGTATCCTAAAGTCACAGGACGCGACAATATCTCCAAAAAAATTTTAAATTGTAACTCTAGCCCATCCGTAGACACCATCTTTACCAAATTTAAAACGAAAGTACCATTTACTGCGGGTATGGGATGCCTCACCCTGTATGATGCCCTCTAGCGGTTAAAGCAAATGTACAAATAAGTTGATATTTTAAATTTTTTATTAAAAACCAACATACCATATATATATGTTTAAATTGCATTAAATTCCACTGATGACCAATATCTTCACGTTCTGTGTTGGGTCCTTTTTTGCAGAAAGTAACTTTACTAATTTCAAAACAGAAATAGTAGATATTTTCGCAGGCCACAACTAATTATCCGCCCAGCTTTGAGTCACAATTTAGAGCTAATTTAAATTAAGTACGCAAAATAATTTTCTCGTTATAATCCTAAATTAGGCAGAGAATAATTCGTTGGAACATAAATGTGTTATAAAATAATTTTTAAATTAAATTTATATTTACATTTCGATTCATAGTTTTCATGAGACGAATAATTATGAAATAATTCAGAAGAAATTTGATGTAAAAAGAATATACACATTCAATGATACTGGTATCGACAATTAACTAAGGGGATGTCGAAGTTATTCTAAAACCCGCCCACTTTTCAACGTCTTATTTACTAACGAAGAAAAAATCCAAGTGAAACCTCGCTTAATGGACACCTCCGAACAATCGACATCTCTGCCGAACGGACAATTTTGAAGTCACCGACCGTCATTATATGTATTCCTGTGTATTAAACCCTCTTGATAGCGGAAACTCTGGACAACGGACACGGACAGAAAAATTTGAAACATTTTTAATAAAAACAGTCAAATTTACCTCCTCAGAACGGACAGATGTTCAGATAATTTTTTAAAAACACACATTTAATGCCGGTATTTTTATTGTACATTATGGGCAATATTTGGATCTATGCTAATAAGCGGCGCGGCGCCTAACTATTGTTAATAGCACTAGTTTAACAATAGGTTGGCTTATGCTGTCTGGCTTGTAGAATAGAATATCTTAGTTTTGATATTACTCTGGTGCGATCAATATGTCTTCAAACAAAAAAAGTTTTTGAGCAGTGGCGCAACTAGGGGGGGGCTAGGGGGAGCTTAGCCCCCCCCATCGTCGAAATTAGCCCCCCCGCGAGACCATTGGTGATCATATTTTGAGGACGCAAAACCGATAATAGTCAAATTGAAAACTGATATAGGTGGGGTAAATGTTATAACATTGAAAAATAATGGAAGTCATTGACATAGATACTTAATTTTTGTCGACTACATATATTTAAAATAAAAATAATATTCCAAAAAATGGCGAAACGCTATTTAATTGTTTGTATCAAAATAATGTTTGTCCAGTATACGTCCAGGGTAAGTCTGGTAAGCCAGACCCCCCCCCTTTATATTTGTGATAGCTGAGAATAGAAAAAAAAAACTTAATATAAAATATTTTTAATATTCAGCGAACTTTATTTTATGACGAGCGTTCACTATACAGAGTAGTTCAAAAAAGTCTAACTTTGCATTTTTAAATTTAAACCTGTATTTTTATTTCAGTTTTGAATTCAGCTTGCAGTTCTGGATGTTTTTTGTATAACATGCTAAGATCGTAAATTTAATAGTTTTCCCCAAAATGATATTTGAAAAAAAAAATTAAAGTTTCCCTCTACGATTGTGAAGCAACTCCCAGCTGAAGCAAATACCAAATTACACCAGTTAATATCTATTTGCAAACAACGATATTTCGATTTTAACTTTTTATTTATTAATAACTAAACAAATAATCAAGGAAGTAATAATTAATTATTGTTAGAAAACGTAAAAACTATTAAAACAATTAAACGTGATAAAACCAGTGGATGAAGTTTGGGATATTACAAAATGTTAAACTCTCAAATGCTCGAACGTAAACGTCTTTGATTATTTTTCAAGGAGGGTTGCCCCTCAAAACCCCACTTGAGTGCACAAATGATAACAGTTAATTTTGATGCAGCACGGCAAGAAAGCTATAAAAAAAATTTTCAAGGATCATTTTGGAGAAAACTATTGAATTTACGATAATAGCATGTTATACAAAAAATATAGAGAATTGCAAGCTGAAACCAAAAATAAAATAAAAAATACAGAGTAACATTTAAAAATGTAAACTTTTTTGAACCACTCTCTATAGCGAACGTTCCTCACAAAATAAAGTTCGCTGAATATTAAAAATATTTCATATAAAGTTTTTTTTCTATTCTCAGCTATCATAGAAATAATATACCCTGCATATTATGTTATACAGGAGAAGTGCTAACTTTTGAACTATGTAACTCGTAATTTATTCGAAGAATATATATATATATATATATATATATATATATATATATATATATATATATATATATATATATATATATATCGCCATAGATATTAATTAAATCATAGCCGTACAAAAAATGCGGCCTAATAAAATGTAAAAAAAATATCAATAAAACTGGATGAACTGGTAAAATTTTGATTCGTTTCAAACTTGTACCATAAATAGACTGGAACTGTGTCTCAACAATTTTGATTTAGAATGGCATAGGCGTAGATATTCAGTTTTTTAAGGGTTCAAAAGCATACATATTTTGTATTTTGAGAACGCTAATCGATTATAGTCAAATTGAAAATAGATATAGTTGAGGTAAATGTAACACTAAAAAATTGCTGAACTCATTGGCGCAGACTCTTAGCTTTTTTTACATACTTAAAATAAAAAAGAGGTAGTATTTTGAAAAACGGCTAAATATGGCAAATTAATTTCATTTTTTTGTATACATTGTAGTGTTAAGATTAAGATAAACCTAACATGAAAATTTTCATGGCTTTGTTGACTTGGAAAAAATATCATGCACAAACAATCATTGTTTCTTTAAAATTGGTTTTATCCTCAAATCAATATTATCTTATAAGTTTCAGGGCTTGAGCCTCCCCAAAACTCGATGTCTAGTTGCGCCACTGTTTTTGAGTCTTCGAGAAAAAGTTGAAATGATCCAGTACGTGAAAAAAAACAAACTTAGTGTTAGAGTATTAAAAAATTCTGTGTAGGAAAATCTCAAATTAATTTTTTTTAATTGCCACTTGAATGGTACTATAACAAGAAAGCATGGATGACAAGAGATATGATGTCGAATTGGTTGATGAAATTTAACCGAAAATGCAAAGGCAAAACCAAAATGTACTTTTTTTTTGGATAATGCTGCATCTTACCCAAAACTGGAGATAAGAAATGTTAAAATACATTTTTTACCGCCAAATACGACATCACATTGCCAGTCATTGAACCCGGGTGTGATTCAAAATTTTAAAAACCACTACAAAAAGTTTTTTATCAAGCGACTTTGTGCAAAATTGGATTTGATGAAAATCTCGAGCAAAACGTTGACTACGATAGTGAAGATGATGTGCCATTATCGGAATTATGTAGAAACATCAATGTATTCTCTTCTCACTTACCTTCATACTCAGAAATTGATGAAAGTTTATTCTCCGAAAATCCTACCATAAGTGTACGTGAGTGCATTAGTGAATTTCAAAAAAGTGAGAACGGTCAGATTTCATCTGACAGTGATGATGAAGAAATTATTTCTTCCAATATTAAGAACATTAAGGAAGCATATAAAATGTTAATGCATATTGAAAACTTTTGTATGTCGTAACATTTTAATTTCGTCACTACATTTTAATGCATAAAAATCCGTAAATCCGGTACTGTAAGTCTCCTATCGATGTAGCAAGGTGCTCGCGGTCTCTGCTTAGCGAAATCTTCCGCTTCATATTGAGGCAATTCTCACTAGTCTTCGTGTAGATGGGGCCTTAGTTTTGTTCAATTAGTAATTTTAGTTTCTTCTTTAAATATTTTTTCTTTCCTGTGATCCAGCTCAGGTATTGGCTGATCTATTGTCCCGATTTGGTCAGTTTGATTTTAGTAAAGTGGCACCACTGACCACCAGGCCATCTTTTGGGATTTACGTCGGCAACTTAGTTAAAAAGACTCCTATGTGTATTTAATTACGTTGTACCTTAATATTTTTGGTTGAGGAACCTTTTATTACTCTCTCGTGAGGATTTAACTGCACTTGACCACCTACCATATCTTTTTGATGGGACAAACTTTACGAAATGACTAATAAGAAACCCTTTACCATCAAATAAGGTAAGATAACCCAATTTTATATTCACTAAAATGTGATATATTTTCCCTGTACATATTTTCTTGTATTTTGCCATATTATTTTTTATAGGTTATGTTCTAACCTCTAGCTTAGATATAGTTTCTCGGTTATCACTAAGGTCTTTTTGTTTATATATAAAAAAGGGGTTATTTTTTTTTTGTTACTTAGTTCTCTTATTAAAACGAAAATACAAGGCCACAGAGTTATTTTACTTATTGAAATTAAGAGCTATGGGGATACTCTTGATTGCTCTTTGATTTATGTAGCAAACAATGTATTCAATAGTACTTTTCATTTTCTTAAGATATGAGCTGAATGTATACATACCTTATGTTTGTTATAATTATTAAGTTTATTTCTGCAATACAAAAAGGTCATTTGTAACCTCCATAAGCCAAATGTTATTTAAGTTTGCATAAAGGAAAGAATAGTAAATACATTGGGGAGAATTTGTTTTCTTTAATAAGTGTGATTCAATACAACTATTACAGGTGTATGTTATAATTAGGAAAGAGGCCTATATATCTATAAAAATCACTTTAAATTTCATATTTCTTTGAAGACCGAAACAACCTTATAAGATATAAATACATGCTATCTGCTTTAACCAATTTGGCAAAATTGAACAATATTGTATCAGTGATTTACATTTTCTGTCTGTAACATCTTATATTAGTTTACTTATACTGGGGTAATGACATTTTGTATTGATATTTACAAGATTTTAAGGGTGGATTCTTATTACTATTCACTATAAGGGCTGTAATGTACCTATATTAATATTAATTAATAGATAGGTTGCTTATATTTTGTATATAATGTTAAGGGGTTGTAGTTGATAATATTATGTATCGTAATAGACATGTATGAGCCTAATATTTTGAATTTCTATAATAGAATGACTTATTTTTTTGTAATTTGGGTAAATTGGTTTAAATGAAGTCAAGCTGGGAAATATTGATACATTTTTGTTTGGAATTATTTTCTTTATTTGATATACTGGGTGTTGAGTTGTTAAACAGACCTATATACTTTTATTTGGGGTATAAATCTTAGACGTTGGTACTATTCCAGGGTTTTTTTTCTTCTTCTCCCTCCCTTCTTTTTGTTCCTGTTCTCCAAACCAAGGTTTGAACCTGGATGTGACATTGTAAGTGGAGCAGAAGTCTGTTACCTAGTACTTAAGTGTGTACGTACCCAGTTTTCCTGCTGGAAATGTCTTCGATGACACTTACATCATAGACTGCTGATCTAAGTCACCGATGCTGATAGACACTTAGATAAGTATCTAATCTATTTTAACATCCCTTGTACTGAATTGACTCTATTGTTTATTGCTGATCAACTTTATGACTTACAGGAGATACATATTTATGGAAATATTTTGGGGAGCACTGAACTTGTTAATAAATGTTATATGTTGAATACGCTTTTTTTTTTAACTATTAACTTTAATTAATTTTATCTTAGTGGTTTTGAGGAGTGGTACTCATAACATCTAGAGCGGTTAACAGTCAACTGGTATAGAACTGTTGGCGCCCTTATAAATAGAAAACGAACCAATCTCCCTGAGCAGTCGGTGATTTGCACACTAACTTTACAGCCTCTTTTTCAATCAACCACTTAGTGTAGATTTATATTATCTTAAAACAAATACATACTCTCTGCTATCAAACAGAGAAAGAGTGTAGTAATGTTATCTGGAGATTCTGTTTTTGGGTAAAAAATCTCAGAATTTGCGTCTAAAATGGAATTTCAAATTATTAAAAATAAATTAAATAGTTTAAGACAAACAACACTTGATAATTTTTTTAAGTAGAAACTGTTTATAAAGTAGAACTATATCCAACTGTATATGTAGGCAGTATAATATTTTATATTAGGTAGTACATTTTTATTGTATGCGTATTATGTATGTAAAAGATGTTGGTGTATACGTAGTAACAATTTTGTTAATAATTTGTACTAAACATATTATTTTTTACTTACAAATAAAATATTTTCTTAAATAAAATTATATTGGTATATAATTTGTTCACTCTCCACAATGGACAGTTTCTGTCACACGGCTAATTTCCGTTTTTGAGAGGTTTCACTGTATATTGTTTTTACTTCCCATTTAAGAATGACGTATTGTAATTCTGAAAAAAACACCCTTCAAAATTTTTCAAATCCTCAGGTTTCAAGGTCTTTAGATGTTTCTAAATATAGAGAGTTAACAGTCAATTGGTATAGAATTTCAAGGTCTTTAGATGTCTCTAAATGCCTTTTTTCTATGACTGTTAATAGAAGCCTTTATCCTATGTTCAATAGTAATTTCGAAACGTAGAGCATTGTTTTATACACATTTTCATTGTGGTTCAATCTCTATGGTGATTCAACTACAAAGTTCCCACTGTGCACGGGAATGTTTTAACAACGGTGGCTTTGACGGGCGCTGCGTCAACACGCCATAGCAACTGCCTAGCGACGCAAGGGATGCAAATACCAAGTAAATGACAATAATTATTATTTTCAAATAAGATTGAGTTTGAAGTTATTAATAGATATTTACGATACAAGTAGGATAATTTGTGTGGTTACACACAACTCGTGCTACGTACTCGTTGTGCAACTTCCACACGCGTATGTTAGTAACGATGTATCACACGTGTATCGTACACAATTTTATCTACGATCGTTTAAAATCCTATCCGAGTTCTAATATAATTTACATATTCGTGAAAAGATTACTTATCAAATATTTTAAAACAAATTACCTCTGTTACCTGTACTTACCATACCATTGCAACCAAGTAACTAAGTTTTTGTTAGAAAACCTTAGAAAATATTGCTGGCAAACAATTTGTAAGTTGTCATAAAGTTCGGAACGAGTTTCATACATTTTGAACATGAGCTATTAATATCTTCCATCCGACATCAAAAAAGGGGCTACCAGCGTAATTTCCAGTCTTTTGCCTGAAAAATCACGGGCAAAATATGAGTTTATCAGTATCAGAAATGGTGTGAAGAAAAAGAACATAAAAATTAACTCCTGTGAGAACGCATTGTTAGCCTATTTTAATGATCTATCTATCTATTCAATGTTGCTGAATGTGATGTTTATTAGAAAAAAGTGTGGATTTTAATAAACACTGGCATTTAATTGCGTTTTTAAAAAGAAAGTCGGATATAGACCTACAAAATATAAGATATTAACGAAAAACGATATTGGTGTTTTTCTTCAGGAAGCTGACGATAACACGTTATTGATGGCGATAGTAGCACTTATTGTTGGACTAGCAGAAATATTTAGAAGAGGAGAGCTGACAAACGGTTTCGGTAAACTATGTTGACACTCTTAAATCTGGTTTATTTTAGTTTCTTGTTGTTTTTATCCAACGTTCTTGCAGTCCAAATTGAGAAAACGTGTGGAAAACTATTTTCAACACTCAAAAATTACTTTAAAATGTGATTATTATATAAATTAAAGCTAATTTTGATTTCAAACTTTTTTACGACTGTTCCCGCCGCCATACTTGTTTTTAATTTAATTCGCGACGTTGCCAGATTCACAATTAAAGAAATACATGTAAGTGATGATACATGTAAAACTAAATTTTGGTATAATGGTGGAATTTCATGCGGCATATTTACAGATGCTCCTATACGACGTCACTAGGGTTTAGAAATCTGTTAGTTTTTGTAACATATAATTATGCAAAATAATTTCACTGATTTAGACACTGCTGCCGTGCGCATTGGTATACAGGTTGGGTTAGGTTAGTTTTGGTTAGGTTGTGTGAATGTGAATGATTTTTTTATTTATACTCTCCAATATACCGTTTTTTACATAAAAAAATTACTTTTGAGAAGCGGATTGCGTTTAGGTTAGCCTTGGTTAAATGATGTAAAAAAGTGTATCTATATTGTTAATATTATTTAACCTCTATTAGTTTTTGCACTTGGGACAACTTTTAAATAAATTATGCTTGGTGCCCAAAATCAATGAGCATTTGTAGCATAAGTATATGATATAAAAACTAACAGATTTCACTACCTTATTGTCGTATAGGAGCATCTGTAAATATGCTTCCGAGCTCTGATCAAGAATATAAAGTAATTTTTTTCGCCGACGTTTCATTTTCGAGTTATCCATCATAAACGTTTGTATAGAAGTTTTCACTGTTTTTGTTCTTTTTTTATATTTATAAAATGACATCAATCTTATTATGTTGATTAATTGATAAAAAAATATTTACTTTATTGGTTATTTTTTTAGTTCTTAAAAATTAAAAAAAAAATTGTATACTGTACTTTTTTTGGTTAGATTTGATTCGATTTTCTACATTGAAAATGTTTTGAAAAGCCATTAGGAAAAAACATTTGATTACATTGGTTTGAAGATGAACAACAATATGTAGCAACGCTGTATAACAAACGTAACTTGTCAAAAATTAAAGCCACTGCGATGTTGTTAGATTTACATTCGGTTTTGTAGCTTGGACTTTTTAAATCACAGTCTTTTAAAACTATTGGACTTAAAAACGGAAATTTATAGCATAAATGATATTTATGAAATTACCAATAAATCGGATTGCCGAATTAGTGCAATATCTTCAAGAAATTTGTCTTTTAAAGAATAATTCTAGGTGCAAAAATAGAAATTGCCGTCGGATTTGTGTTGTAAGGCAGAAAAATCTTACAAATTCCGTAAATTCCTGTTTTTATTGCAAGAATTGTAAAAAGGATTATGGCCTTTTTGCTGACACGTTTTTTTCAAGAATTTCTATCCCATTAAGTCAAATTTTACAAATAATGTGGCTGTGGTGTGGTGAAGTAAGAGCGGGTTCGGCAGCGACCATAATGGGGATTTCTAAATTGACAATTATTCAACAATATCCTTATTTTAGGGATATTCTAAGTTGGAAATGATTACAAAATAAGGAGAGGTTTTTACTTGGTAAGTCGTAATATTTACGTTTAATGACGAAGAGAGTATATTCAAAAATATTACTTTTATTTTAGGAGGTGAGGGTCATTTAGTGTAAATAGATGAGTCAGTTGTAACCAAAAGAAAATATCATCGGGGTCGCATCGTCAGCGAAAAATGGGTACTAGGGATTTATGATTGTACTTTAAAACGTGGATATGTAAAATATATACCAGATAGGTCCGCTGGTACATTGATTCGTGTTATCCAGGATATTGTAAGACCAGGATCTGAAATCTGGACCGACGAATGGAGGGAATATAATAACCTTCAACATTTGGGTACAAACATCAAACAGCAAAACCACAGCCGTTTTTTTCGAGATCCGCAAACTGGTGTCTGTACTAATCAAATTGAAGGTTATTGGTCCACCCTTAAACACTATCTTAGGAGCCTGGGTGTGATTGGTTGAAAATTTTTGCCTGAATATGTAGATCAGTTCATGTGGAACGGCTTTTTCGGAAAAACGGCATATCAAAGAATGCACAATTTTACCCGACAAATTGCCGAAAAATATTAGTTTTGTTTTTTTTATTGTTAAATTTGTTGAAATATTTAGAAAATGATTTTTTTTTTGCAATTTGAACTAAAATACTCTTACTTTGTAAAAGTATGACATTTTAAGTTTATTTTATTAATCAGTTATTACATTATGGTTGGTAAGGTTTGTTATTGTTTTACTTAGTTTTGATTAAATTTTCTTTTTTAAACGTATTTTCAATTCAGTTATTTCATTTCCTTTAACCAATTGGTAAATTTAAAATCTGGCAACGTTGTCAAATTTTAGTTTTTAAGGCTGTCAAATATGATCAGTGTGATATTTAATTTATTTTTTTAGGAAAACTCTTGCATATTCCGCAATTTTTATTTTTGAAATATACTATTACAAATAGGTACCTTCTGAAAAAAAAATAAAATATGAAAAAAATCGACTGTCAGGATTGTTTACCGGACCCCTGACAAACTTACTCTTGGAAAATGTGAAAGATGAAGGTGCGTGTTTTCGATTTATAATACCATACATGAAGACAAAAATGACTCGAGAGTTTTTTGTAACATCAGAAGACATTGAAGGTTTAGATATGGTGAAAATTGTCCGAAATTACATCAAGTTACGCCCTAAACAAGTTGATCATGGTCATTTCTTCGTGTGCCATAAAAACGGCAAATGTACAAAACAGCCACTGGGAATAAACACTTTTGGAGTTATGCCTAAGACCATTGCTTTGTTTTTAAAATTATCCAAAACAATATACCGACCACTATTTTCGAACGTCTTCTACATCACTATTAGCCAACGCTGGAGTAGATATTTTGGCCATAAAGAGGCACGGAGGATGGAGGGTCAAATACGGTTGCAGAAGGATACATTGCTGAAGACTGCTTTGAGTATACTCAGAAATAAGGAAAATGAAGCAACTAATATCCATAAATTGAACATATTTAATGCAAGTTCATTGCAACAAGTTCATCAAGTACATCTGGTATTAATTCAAATAACTGCAATATTTGTGTAATTAATATTTACAATAAATAAATTGTAATATTGTATTTTAAACAAAAATAAACGTATTTTCTTTAATTCTGCTTTAATTTTAATATTAGTAGACATCCTTACCGTACTAGTGCGGTAATATCTAACCTTACCTAACTAAAGTCAGGGCGGTAATAGTTTCTTATCTCACGATCGTAGATAATAGTATATTGTGCAACAAGTTTAGAAACTGACTCTTTGCACACGAGTGTGAGGTTTGTGCACGAGCCGCAGGCGAGTGCTACAAGTCACACGAGTGTGCAAGGAGTCATTTTCAAACGTGTTGCACACGATACTTTTTCTACGACTGCAGAAAATAAAAATACAATTTCAATTATTTTTATTCTTTCAACTTTGACAAGACTGTGAGAAATTTTTTCAAACACCGTGTGAAAACTTTTCACACGCTTATGTCAAAATGAAATGACGAATAATATGAGCTTGAACCGAAATTCTATTCACAAATCTTAGAAGGCTATGGCAGCAATACTTCCCATAAGCAAGCTGTCAAACCAATAATTGTTGCAGAAGGTTTACACAATTTCTTATATTTAAAATGGAAAAAATTAATAAGTTCGGCTTTTGTAAATTTTGCGAAAGTGTCGAAGAAATAGAGAAACAACACCGTAAGTTGCCACTTTTAAAATATTTAGTAATGGAAGCTGGTATAGAACTATTGGAGGAGAACCTGTTTAAGAAGATACAAGAAACCCTTCTTGATAACCAATCATCGTTGAACCGTTTGGGGAATACAAAAAGAAATAAAGTAGTGTCAAAATACTATTTATACGTTCTCAAACATCGTAATTTTATGATCAGTACTAGCGAAGTGCCGAGTCCTATCTACGAGTATTCACCTATGCGACGAGAAGATGTGTATCAAGAATACCATGAAATATTACATAATTTATTAAAAATATAATTAGTAATATATCTGCTGTTATTTTTCAATTCTGTGTTGGATTTATTTGAGAACATTGAGAAATTCAAATTCACACTCAACACTTTGAAATTGATGATGCATATGTTCCCCGATAAGGTAAAAATGAAACAGGACTCGTTAGCTCGGTTGGTTAATACGTTGTCCCCGTAAGTCCTGGGTTCAAATTTCAGTTGAGGCGAATTATTTATCATAAAATTTTAAAAATATTGCCTGCACGGCGCCAAACCTGTTTTTAATTTCAAAAATAGTAACATATTTTTTTCAATTTTTTATGTGTTAGTGTTTCAAAAATGTATTAAAACTACATTTCCTAAAATTGTAGTAACTTCGTGGCGATTATAGGGAGTATATACTGTTATAAAATTTGCTACTTATTTAGTAACTCAAATTTATTCAAGATCAGTTATAAATTCAGCATTTTTCTAATCTAACATGAAACATTTTATTTTACTAAAAGTTGAAAGAAAATAAAATTTCCTATTACTTTAGTAACATAAAGTTATTCAAGATCACTAATTCAACATGTTTCTAATTCGACATGGAATGTTTTATTTTACTAAAATCCAAGCTTAATACATTTTTAATATTAATTTGATAAAGGATAATGTGCAAATTTCATATGAAATAAAATGTCCTATTAATTTAGTAACACAAATTTATTCAAAATCACTAATTCAACATTTTTGTAATCCGATAAAGAATGTTTTATTTTACTAAAATCCAAGGAAAATATATTTTTTAAAATACAATTGATAAATGATAAAAACGATATGCTTTTACGTACGTCACATCAAATTTTATATGAAAATCCAATTTCCTATTATTTTAGTAAGATAAATGTATTGAAGATAACTAATTTAACATATTTTTAATCCGATATGGAATGTTTTATTTTTCGAAAATCCAAGGAATATATATTTTTTTAAGAATAATTTGATAAAGGATATAGAAACGACATGCTTTTACCAACGTCACATCAAATTACATATTAAAATGAAATTTCCTATCATTTTTATAACACAAATTTATTTAAAATCACTAATTTAACTAGTTTCTAATTCGATATGGAATGTTTTATTTTACTAAAATTTAAGGAATTTATATTATTTTTCAGATTAATTTTATAAAGGATAAAAACAACATTCTTCTACATACGTCACATCAAATTTCATATGAAAATTAGATTTCCTATTATTTTTGTAACAAAAATTTATTTAGGATCACTAATTTAACTTGTTTCTAATCCGATATGGAATGTTATATTTTACTAAAATCCAAACAATATATATATTTTTTAAGACTAATTTGATAAAGGATAAAAACGATATGCTTTTACGTTCTTTTCATCAAATTTCATATGAAAATACAATTTCATAATATTTTAGTAACACAAATTAATTTAAGATCACTAATTTGACATGTTTCTAATCCAATATGGGATGTTTTATTTTACTAGAATCCAAGGAACATATATATTTTTTAAGTTTAATTTGATAAAGGATAGAAACGATATGATTTTACGTACCTCACATGTTACATCAAATTTCATATAAAAGTGAAATTTCCTATTACTTTAGTAGCACAAATTCATTCAAGATCATTAACTCAACATGTTTCTAAAGCGATATGAAATGTTTTATTTTACTAAGATCCAAGGAAAATACATAATTAGAATGAGAATAACAACTGACACTACAAATTAATACGTGCCGAACTTTATTCTTTGTAGAAATTTTTATTACCTATTATTTAAATTTTAGTTTGAATTCGTGTGAAATTTTCTTACCCAATCTCCCACGCGCTTGAATTAATAATCCGATATTTTCCCGTACACAATTTTCCTTTGAAAATTATCCCTCAGTTCGACTCGGAATAATTTTCGAAAAATCTGTACTCGAAAAATTTCTGGAAATAATTGAAGCACTAGGCAGATTATAAGCGAAAATGGCAAGAGGTTAATTTTAACAACAAAAGTACAATTCACGATTAGGCTAGATTTAAACAATTAAGTACATCACATAGTTTATTCAATCACAACAAAATCTAACAAATTATCTAACGTTAATAGCGCAAAATATAAAGTAAAGTTTAGCTATTTGAAGTTATAATTTATGGTTACATTTGTACAGTTTTGGAAACTGTGTGCTGGCATATCTTGTTTATTGATAGAATTCGTATATGTTATGTTCTCCGTTATGTTTCGTGAACATGAAGGAACCGGCTCCAGCGGGGAAGTTTCAGATTCTTGCAATTCATGTGAGGACCAGGACGTCGAAGTTTGGTCTACAGCTTCTGCAATTTTGTTTGCAATTTTTAATTTATTCCCAATTGAATCGTCTATGTATCCTTCAGCCACTGCACTAGAACGCCATCCCCCATGGCGTTTAAGAGTTAGTAAATCCTCACCAGTATTAACCAGCATTGTTGCCGATGAACGCCGAAAGCAATGGCCTGTATATTCGCTCGGGTTGGGCAGTTTCAAAAAATTGGCTATTTCTGTAGCCATGCGTCCAAGTTTATTAATGCCTACAGCTTGTCTGGTGCATTTTCCATTTTGATAATTCAAGAAAAATCTGTTTTCGAATATATTACTGGGTCTGAGATTGGCAAACTTTTTACATATATTGTAGAAGTTTCCAATCAGAGTAAATGATGTAGGTATTTTATTTTTTGTGTTTGTTAATTTGATCAGCATAGCCGAATTTAAATCTTTGATGTCATTGACTGATAATTTACGATTTAAAAAATATATTTTTTTTACGATTAAAAAAATATATGCCATAAAATTTGCTTTTAGTACGTACTTTTATTAACAAGTATTGCTCATCCGGTGCTGAATTTAAAAATTTTGAAAAATCCTCCTCCGTTAGAATTTTGGACTTCTTTGGTGTATATTTTTCTGATTTTCGTTTTAGGAACGACCGTAGTTTCATATAATCGGAAATATTAATATTGCGCTTTACTTTTAAGGAAGCTTCAAGCTTAGAGAATATCGACCACTTCGATAGTTCTTCAAAATATACTAGCATCATATTTTCCGAACATGACTTTACATTGCTTCTTGCTTTCCACTGCTGAAATTTCATGTACGCGGTCTCATATTTGTATCTGGAAGTTTCCGGCAAAAGGTTTAGCGAGACGCTTGTAGCTTTTTCCTTTATTTCTGGTGGCGTACATTCATATTCACTTTCACCCTCCATTTTTACACAACAAAAGGTAATTTTAACAAAAAAATAAAATATTTTTGACAGATTGAAATTAAAATGAAAGTAACCAGGCAATCGAAAACCACGACCTACTTGATTCAAGCTTTAGTGACATTTGTGCTAGTCATCCATCATTGAGGTCAAACCTAAGCAAAACTGTGTGCAAAAATTTCACACAGCAGTTTTCACACATCATGTGAAATGAGTAATTTTCAGATCTTGTTTGGCGTGCGTTTTTAGACAGTTTTCATAGCAGTCGTAGAAAAAAGATTATTATGTAATAGTAGCAATAGTGTAAAACTCACATGGAATGACCATTTCCTGCTCGTATGATTTACAGCATTTATCCTTGTCAAGCAGTCAACTTCGATCAATTATTTCGATAATTATGAAAATCTATATATAATTATAATATTTAAAAAAATGTATAAACTCCAGGGCAGCTGCATTCCTCAGTTAAGCATTTAGTAGAAATATTAATCTTTTTATATGTATTGTAATTGGGGATAAACTCAATCTAAGCATTTTTTTTCTTTATCTGAATTTTGATTTCTTTTTCAGCAACCAGTGTGCATGATGTAGAAGCTGTACTCGGCAAGGTAGCGAAGCTTCCTTGCGACATTGAACCCACAGTTGCAAATGATAGAATACACATCGTTATTTGGTTCAAAGAAGTAAAGAACAAGTCAGATCCAAGTGCAAAGGAGAAAAGAATTCCGATTTTTTCGTAAGTAGTAATGCCTAATATTAGAAATTTTGAGCAATGTGCATGAATTATGTTAAATATTGCACAAACAAAAAATTAGGTTTAAATAATGCAGATATTCCTTAAGACATATGGCACTAGTATTTACTTTGTGCCATAAATCTTAGATCTAAATTTCCACCAAGTATCAACCGAATAGATTGAGATATTCATTGATAATATTTATAACGAGAGACTTGGAATCTCTTTGCGATTAAAGATGGTTAGGAGCACTTAAGAATAAGACCTGGTAAACTTGCCACATTTACTAGTATTTTCAGTTTAGCAGCAAGACAACTAAAGTTTCATTATAGATATCTATATTGAATTAGGAATTAAAATTGCACTTTTGATCACCAGCATAGTTTGAGCTCGAAAGATGTAACTATCATTGGTCACTGACGCTTTGTACATTATAATATATTTATTCCCATTTCTTAACATCCAGTCCACAATAAATATTATTAAGAAATCGGGGCACTAAGGATAAGACCCGATGACGAATCTTAATAGAGTTTCACTTCACTATATCTGAACACTAAGTTATATCATCCAGTGTTAAAAATCTCATGGAGTAAATATCCCTGAAGATGTTTCGTCAATCAAAAGTGAGACGTAAGATAATAAGTCCAGTTTGATTGTCCAGTACCCTGAATGCTTCCTAGTGGCGTAACTACAATGGTGCGAGCGGTGCGGTTGCGCCAGTGCCCTACACTTTGGGGGGCCGGTGGCCTGGTTAAAGCCTACAGACAAAACTATTATAGAACTATCGATAGAACGAAAAACTACCGATTTATAAAAGCGCATATTCATTTAAGCAAACTACATTTACAACACACGACGACGATAGGCGACAAAAACCGTGTCCCCATGTGTATAGACCTTAACGGGCACCAAACAGGCTAACAGCCTTTTATTTTTACTTGGCCTTCACCAGCAGGTTCATTTCTGTCGTGGCGGAGCGCATTACGTCGATAAAGATCAATCGAACAAAATTTCTACGGGGAATTGGGAGCAAAGAAGAAGGGGAGAAGTTTCTGCGATATGGAAGAGAGGACTTTTTTTTTGGTCGTCACTTTTTCCCACGAGCTTGGGGCCCATAAATACGTTTGGGCGAAAATAATTAATCCGGCACTGGCTGCAATGCTTTTAGGGAATAAGGGCCCGTAATCTCAAGTGGACCTAGGGCCCCAAAAGGTGTAGATGCGGTACTGGCTTTGGGTGCTAATTGTTTGTGTTCTGTGTTGGGGTGCTAGACTAAAACAGGGGTATAATTGCAGTGATACTGATTTTATTTTTTTTTGTGAGTATTCAGCGTTGTAGTTGTGATAAAATGAATTATAAGCACCAATCGAGAGCAGCTTAAAGAAAAAAAGCTGCTGAAAATGAAGCAAAATCGAAAAAGCATGTAAAAGTAGACATTTTTTTTAAGTTATAGACAAAAGTAGCAGTAATTAGTCGTTCAATCGTAAGTCGGTGTAACTAGAATTATTATTATACTTTGGAATGTTGTTTTATATATTTCTTTTCTTTTTTGTTAAGTTTATTTAGAATAGTTTATGTGGAATATATTGTGGTTGATATATATACTTTATTTCATTTTTCTGTGATACCTATCAGATTTGCTGGAGCTATTCCGAATTTTAAAGCAAGATTTCGACGGGGGACGAGACGAGACGAGTGGGCCCGGTTTTACGATTTGGCATTAGGACCCCACTTTGAATTGTTATACCACTGATGCTTTCATTCAGTAGTACATCTTATTAATTTCATTAATACTGGAATTTATGTATATTAAAAAAAAACACTAAACGCGATTTATTTTGCCACTGGCGCACAGTATACGATTTGACCAATCCAGATGGACAAAAGCCGAAATTAGAACCATTTTAATACTATGTTTTTTATAATTTTTCCGAATCTTAAGATCGCCCTAAACACCTTATCAAAAGCAATATGCTTGGGAAAGGCGCCTACTTAGTGAAAAATTAAACAAAACAGCGTGTTTGTAAGCATGTTTAATCATGACGCGGTCAGTGTCACTGTCAACATAAGCGTATTTTTTTAATGTGTGGTGTGTTTTAGTTAAAGTTTATAGTTTATTTGGTGATGGATCCTTTATTTAGATGTAACTAAACAACAAAAATGTGTTTTCGCATCATCATATAATGATAGAGTTATATTAAACGATTTTAAATTATACGTGTCTTTAGGGCTGAAGTTTTAAAAAGAGTAATATTCATGAGTCTGTACCCATTCTGTCATGCGTAGTCATGCTGTGATAAAGATTCTAAAATTAACTTTATTATGTATAAATTCGCATAGATAGTCGCATTTTGTGGGCATGTTTGCTTTCGACTTCTGGCATTCTGTACCTTCAACAAATCGTGTCCCAAAGGTAATTGAATTTATTAAATCATTCTTGGCTAGTCCAAACCCGATTATAAAATTTGGCTTGAAGAACAGATAGTATTTAAAATGATTTTAGTGAATCATGGTTCAACAAAAACAACTGCTGGTACCACGGTTGGTAGACCACAAAAGACCTTTGACAGTAGTTCAGTGAAAACAAAAAAACGAAGGGTTTAAGAACTATTAAAAAATTACAATCATGAGCAATTATCTTTTGCCGCAGATTTTAGTGTTCGTGCAACTGGCAAACGTGATGCTGCTAATTTAATAAAAGAAGTGGCTACATCATCTCCAAGACGGGCAACGACCTATAAAAAGTCTCAAAATTGTCATTCAAAGAAACAAGGACAGCAACCGTACGCCCCTGAAGAAGCGTTAGCTTTGTTTGTGGCCAATCATTTTTCCGTCCAACAGTACAAGAACATACAACAGGAAGCGAAAGAAAGAAGTTTCAACTTATACCCGTCTTATGACCAACTGTTAAAAGTAAAGGAAAACTGTTATCCACCAGTTAGATATATAACAATTACTGATATTTCGGCTGAAGTGAACCTGCAAGCACTGTTAAACCACACTGCTACTAGAATTTGCAGTAATATTTTGGAAGAAATATTTTTAAGACCAGATCTTACCGTAATTAAATATACTTTAATTTATAAATGGGACTGTGATGGCTCTTCTGGTCATAGCTTATTTAAGCAAAAATTTGAAAATGTGGACAATACAGATGAATATATGTTTTTGTTACCTTTAGTTCCGCTAAGACTTATTACGACTGACACTAACAAAAAGTTAATATGGCAAACGCCTATCTTCACCAAGATTTTGTCGCATTATTAAATTTATCTATAAAAGGGAAACCGAGCAATTAGTTAAAGAGTACAACAACGTTCAAAAACAAATGGATGAAACTGTTCCAACTAATATACAAATTAAAGACGTAAATATAAGTGTTAGTCACCATTTAATATTGTCTATGATCGACGTAAAAGTGTGTAATGTGCTCTCGGAAAGTAAATCTACACAAAGATTTTTTATATGCAAGACAACAGCAAAAAATATGAACTCCGACACTATTTTAAATGAACCTGAAGAAAATATGTATCGATTTGGTATTTCGAGTTTGCATGCTTACATACGAACTATGGAATGTTTTTTAAATATATCTTACCGCTTAGATAGATGTGAGTGGCAAGTTAGGGGAAAGAAAATCAAGAAATTGGAAGAAAGAGAAAAGATTACATAAAAAATAAATTTAGGGAAGTTGACATAATAATAGACAAAGTAAAACCTGGATTTGGCACAAGCAACGATGGTAATACCGCTTTCGTCGTTTTTTTTCCGACTATCGTTTTACAGCTTGCATCACTGGCATTGATGAAAATTTAGTTTATCGCGTTAATACAATTTTAAAAGCTCTTGCATCGGGTTACGAAATTAATTGCGATCTATTTAAAGCATATTGCTGCGAAACTAGAAAAATATATATTAGTTTTTACCCATGGTATAATGTGCTTGTAACTCTGCACAAAATTTTGGTACATTGAGCTGAAATAATTCGGCATTCAATACTACCCATTGGACAAATGTCAGAAGAGGTTTCTGAAGCAAAAAATAAAGAAATTAGAAATGCTAGACTGGGACATACTTGCAGAACATCACGTGTTCGCACTAATTTTGATTTAATAAAATATCTGTTGTTGTCATCTGATCCACATATTACGTTGCTAAGAAAATTACCAAATTAATCCAAGCATACAAATAATAAAGATTTATTGTCATTGCTAAAAGCGAACTAATGTTAATGTATAAATAAATAATGTACTGTAGTTATAAGTAATTAAGTATACCTAATAATTATAAATAGTTATGAAATAATTAACAGTTTGAAAAATAGAATTCTTAGATCTCAAGCAAAAATTCCAGAGCCCTGTAAATTCTGATTATAATTAGAGAAATCTCTGAATTGGAAAAATAGTAGAGCAAAACGACAAATCCGTGCCATAGGAAGCAATTTAGGAAGATACGATGTTTTGCGTGCATTTTTTTTATTATTTTCTCTCTTTTTATCGCATGAAAAATTAATACATTAATGAAGGTAGTTCTGGAGTTTCATTCATTATAGAACACACTGTATAATTTTATAAATATTTAGATAATAAACGTAAAAATACTTTGTGAATTACTTTAACTTAGTTTGCCAATGTATTGTTTTAATTTTGTGAAGTAAAGATGAATTAACTGTTTTGTAAGGACACCCAAAAGGTTTTCTTTTATTAACTACTAAATATCGATAAATAATCCCATTTTTATTAACCTAAATTCAAAAGCTGTTACTTCTCATTGTTATCCATCTAAGAAAAAATATTCCTGTTGCTTAAATTCACCTTAGTGTGTTAATGAATTTTGTCCATCTAGATTGGTCAAATCGTACACTGTGTGGCGGTCGATAAAAGGCTATTTTATTTTTTTTTAATTTATTTTTGGTTTTTTTTTATCTTTACTGAGAAAAAATTCCCAATAGTAATTAAACTCAGTATCAAATTTTATTTCCTTTCGTACTGCATTAAAGAAGAGGATGTATTAAAGCTTCTTCTTTCTTATTTTAGTATAGGGACTTTGGCTTTTTGCATTGTTTACTCTCGTCGTCAAAAATATATCTCTTTATTTGAGAATAACATGACAGGCTTTTTACCACTTAAAGCTTTCAGGGATCCCCGATATGCCAATAGATCATCAAAACAAATAAAAGACATCCGTCATATGGCGGAATTATGTGTTTTATTGCCATGTTTTAAAACAGCCGGTAGCGCTTTAATCTCAAAAATATAGAATACAATTTTTATTTGAGCTTTTTATAAGTTAAAAATAATCTAAGCTAAAATATTGAGATAGCAGTATTTATATTCTAGTTTTGATCTTATCTTGCTTCGGGAGTTTTGCCACGTTGTTTCAAGCAACTACGAAAAAATAAGCATTTTTATTAATAATATTTGAAAAACAAAAGAATACATTATGATGGTATACATAGCAATATAAGTCACTTAAGTAACTTTTAGATAAAAATGTTAAAAATGTGCCAACATAGAAGTTTTCAAGTCTCGAACAGTTATCTCTTTACATTGTTATGTAGGACCTTTCATGTTATTTGTCAATATATTCTCCATCAGAAGTGGGAATTAGTTAATAGAAAAGATTACATAAGATAAAAATGGGGTGGTAAAAGCAGGATTAACCCGTAAGTAGCTAGACATTTATTATATTTAGTTCTGGGAATAATTAATTTTGTGATATTATTATGAATTGTATGAAAGCAATATCATACAGTATTTAAAAGCTAATACCAACTTTTGACACATCATTAGAAATGAACACCTATACATACCCTTGACAATATTATTTACCTTCATTGCAAATTAAACGAAAAAATATAATAATATAAATTTTTGTTTAGTACATTTTGGGCAATTAATAAACATGTCAGATCTATATATATATATATATATATATATATATATATATATATATATATATATATATATATATATATATATATATATATATATATATATATATATATATATATATATATATATATATATATATATATATATATATATATATTAAAATGTGTTAATATAACAGCATCCAAGTCAAAACTAGTGATAAAAAGGTGTAAATAATATGTATATAGGTCTTTAGCAATGTTGAGAATTTTTCAGTGTTGTTTCTTCAAGAGTAAAACCAAGTAGTAAGTCCACAACAACTTTTTTTTTAAAATAAATGTTAATACAAAATAATAACAATTTTTAGGCTGTCTTGAGGAAGGCAATAAACAGTTGCCGAAAGCTTGGCAAAGCAACAAAGTGTTTTAATCTAAGGTCCCCTCTCTTTGACTACAGCCCCACTAGATTTAGCACGTTTTATATATATATATGTATATATGTATATATATATATATATATATATATATATATATATATATATATATATATATATATATATATATATATATATATATATATATATATATATATATATATATATATATATATATATATATATATATGTATATATATATTTATTATCAGTTATACTCATTTTCACCGTCCCTAAAAGGATTTGAGGAGATATTTGTCAACAAATCTCGATTTTATTTCTTATATCGTGTAGCAAAAATATGGAGCGTTTGATATGCTCACGCGTTTCTATTCGACGTCAATAAAAAAAGAGGTTATCAATTGGACCACCCGTAATTTTTTATGTACTTCTATTGATTACCCCGCGATGGCTTGACCAACCTAAATGACATTTTCAAGGAATATTCTGAATATTACCGGAGTGGTCCCATGCATAGTAATAAATGTTAGAAATGGCGGAATGGCATCATTTTCAATTGTTGACGCAAGTGACGGGGGCAATTATTGCGTTCACCATCGTATTAGGAAAAGTATATATGGTAGATGTGCAATGAACCAAATAGCTATTTATTAAATCTGACTTTTGCAATAAAATTCGTATAAATAGAACTTAGAAGGATGAAATAAAAAAAATTGTAAAAAGAAAAAATGACGTCGATGTTTCCCAGCGACCCCTTAAAAGCAAAATCAATAGAAATTATTGTCTTAAAATCCAAACAACGAATGAATAACAGTGTTTCCAGAACTTTTTTTAGTAATAGTAATAGAATAGCTACAATAGTAACAGATTTCTAGAAATAGTAACCGATCAGACGTTTGGAATCCGAACGACTAAGAAAAGTCATCACTTTAACTAAGATAGTAATACATTTAAAATGAATAATGCTTTGGTAGACGTAAGTTTTCTAAAAATTTAGAATTGGAAAAAAGGCAGTACAGTAATAGCTCTAATAAAATAGTTATAGATTTACTATAATTGTAATAGACTCACAGCACTGATGAATATGAAAAAATGCAATCCATCACTAAGTGTTTGAGTATTATTCATCTTACCTTTTAGATGCGTCAAGAAAAAATTGATACTCAGGTATTTTTGAGGCAAGTAGTAAAAAAGTTAGTGTTTAATAAAAGAAATATAAAAGTTTTAATTTATTAAAACAAAAAGTTCTTTTTAACCGCTTTACTTCGGAAAGCATTGATTTTATGTATATATAAATATATATATATATATATATATATATATATATATATATATATAAAACAGAAATAAATTAAAGGTCATTCGGACAAAATATTCTGCCTATGATAAGCTTATTCAAGTATAGGGTCCAAAAATCATGGACCATTATACTGACAAGCCTTTAAGCGCTTTCCATCATCTCTACCGGGAAAAGTGACGACGTTTTGCCCTATATGGGGCTCATCAAGTCATCAGGCCAATGCAGCCGTGTGGTAGAGAGAGATGGTGGAAAACACTCAACGGTATGTTGAATAAAAACGACGAAAATATTAGGCAGTGAGAAGTTAACCCATAGAGTAAGAGATGCCATCTATGGACACAAATGCGAGGTTGGTTTTGTACCAATTATTTTATTGGCGAAACGACGGCCACAAAGGTACGAAATCCATGATACCGGCTAGAGATGATTGAAAGCGCTTAAAGGTATAATGGTCCATGATCCATGGTCCACCAGTACATCTGTTTCCATCATTCGTATTATAAATTTTACACAATTAACACTAAAACAAAACTGTAACACGCAGAGTCTGTAAAAACACCTGTCGACTATTTTTATTCCTACTAAAAATATTCAAAAACTGAACTTTGACGCGACAATTTTTTGCCCGTATATTGTTTCAAACGGAAAAAATAATGCGTTTTGAAACAAATGAAATAAGTCAAAAACCGCGTTTTGATTCGAATTGCCACAAACGAATAAACTTTTAAAATGGAAATGATGCGTTTTGTTTTAAAACGTTAAAACCAAATTTGTACATGCACTTTTAAGTATCGAGTGCCATCTATAAGTCAGAAGCCGAATTTTTGTCGAATACTGCGTTTTGATTTGGAGCTCCTCAAATAATAAACAAGTTTTATTTATATTGTGTTATAGTAGATATTTTACTTTCAAGTAATGTTTATTACTTGCAGATTAAGTAATATTCTATTACTTGCATATTATGGTTGTTTTGTGTTGGGACACTAGCATAGGGCTCGTGACATAAACTGCATCCTCGTAAATAATAACCAATCACTACATAAGGGTGCTAGGTGTAAAGTAGTGCCTTCAATTCTTTCTTTTAGTTTTTGCAACTTATCGTTACCAAGTGAGAACCATTTAAATACGAAACAAACTATTGCATATTTTTTTTACATTAATTAAGTTAATTTAAAAGATTTGTTGTTGGCCCAATTATAAATAATAGCCCGTAATACGTTTCTTATCGCCAATAAGAGTAATTTGGTAAATAACAATATCGATTTCGTATTAAATTGGAGAAGCCGTGTTCGAGCAACTACCTAGCCGTAACAGGACATTATCACAGGTAATATGCGCTAAACTTGTTCCCGATATGTATCTTAAACTACATGCATAACGTCGATATTTGAATTGGCCATGTATTCGACATGTAATGTTGGGTCATTATTGCACTAATACCTAATATTTTCTAGGGGATAAAAATATTGGTTAATTCTCAATTTATATTTACGAATAGTATGAAGACGCGGAAATGATAAAACAGGTGTTTTTAGAAGAGGCAAATTCCTTATTTTCCAACTTTAAAAATAAAGAGGAGATAGTTTCAGCAATAAAATCTATGTAACTTTCTGCTAATACAGTGATGAGACGAGTGGAAGTAATGAACAAGGATATTTTTTCACAGTTAAAAACTGACTTAAATAACTGTGTCTATTTCTCTCTTCAACTGAATGAATCAACAAATGTGGTTGACACCTCCCAGATAGCCGTGTTCGTCAGGATGGTTTTTAGTGATTTTATGATTAAATATCTTTTGAAGTTTATTCCACTGAAAGGATATACCACTGGACAAGAATTGTTTTCTCATTTAAACAATTTTATATCTTCTGATACTAACACCTCGCTAGCTCAGTGGTAAGAGTGCTGGCCTTCCACCCGGAAGGCGCGGGTTCGAGACTTGGCGTAGCCGGCACTTTTTAAAATAAAGGGTGCTCGATATGCCTAGTCCGGTACCTTTCCGAGGTGCGTTTAGTCGTTTGGATAATAAAATATCGACTCTGTTCGTAGACTGGTCGACTGTGAACAGTAACAAGGCCTTCTTACTCAACACATACACTACACGACACCCCTGCTTAGAAGGCAACCGGAAACCACTACGTAGAACACATTCCCTAGTATAATGGTCTAGTGTAGTGCATTCAAGAAACTATATACATCTTGATATAAGATGGGTTTCAAGGCACTTACTGACCATCGCCAAGGCCCGAGTACGGGTACGGCACTTGAAGAAGAAGAAGATATCTTCTGAGAAAATTCCAATGTCAAGATTGGTACGCTTGAAAACTGACGGGGCTCCAGTTATGGTGGGTTATGATAAGGGTCTTGTGGCATTTTGTCGTAAAAATGAACGCTTTCCACATTTTTTCTGTTACCATTGCATTATTCATCAGTAAACATTATGTGGAAATTTTTTAAAACTAAACGTCATGAAATTGGTAGTAAACAATTGTAAACAAGATTAGAGTTCACGCATTACAAAGATTATTCAAAATCTTTGAATCTTGAAATTGACTGTTAGTATTGAGATCTACTTCTTCACTCTGAAGTGCGATGGTTAAGTATTAATGAACCCCTATCTGTCATAGTTCAATTTTTCAAACAACTCGGCGAACCGATTCGGGAACTGGAAAATTCAATTTGGCTTAGAGGTTTTGGGTTTCTTGTGGATGTTACAGATAAGATTAATGAACTCAATTTGCAACTTCAGGGAAGAGACAAAGAACTAGCGGTAATGATTTCCGATAGAAATGCTTTCATAAAATACTTTAGTTTTGGGAATAAACCCTGATCGATCGTGATGAAGCATTTTCCTGTTCTTTCAGAGAAGATATCTCAAAATCCAATAGAACCCTATGACAGCAAATCTCATGTAGAATGGGAAAAATTTTGAAATGTCGCTACGTAAGAAAAAAAGTTGTTCAAAATTGATCCTCTGGTTTAGAAGATATAAGACATTGAAGTTTTCACTCAATATTGAAAATGTCTGTTTGTAATTAAGTATATTAGTTTGACGCCGACTTCATAAAGTCAAATTTCCAATGTGAAATAAAATATGATTTTTTAATTTTTCAGTGCTTTTTTTAAGTCGGTTCTATTTTTTTATATTTTTTTTATTTTCTTTACTTTAATGGATCCATGACTGGGATAAATTATTGACTTATAAAAATTCTATATACGACAATATAAAACCAAGGTGAGATGTTTAAAATACCCCATCCAAGCGAGTATTCATGGAACAAATGTTAGCACGAGTAGCAAATGTTAAAGGTGTTAAGTATTTTAGAGCGCTCCTGTTTAGTTTTTCAAGTTGAGTAAACACGGTAAATACTGCAGCTTTTACGGTCTTATTTACGCTCATTTTGTGTAATGCCCTGTTATATGCAAAATCGCATTAAGCTGTTACTGTCTTTACTTAAAAAAGATTATATCAGATCAGTAAATTATACTTTGCAGTTTGTATTTAGTATAATATAGTAATTATAGTTAGTACATGAACGGTTAATATCTGATTATGACGCAATTTTAATATTTTTTAATAAATTCTACATTATAAGAATCAACTTACTATTAGTAAATGAAGTATTGTAGACAATTTACTGCTCCGCTTGTTACTAACGACTTTTATGGGCCACGGCTTGTTTATAATTTTTTTTAATATCTTCAAATTCAAAATTCAAATTCAGAGTGTTTGCAATGGGATGACAAGGTTTTTACTTAAAAAATTAATAGCACCTGAACTATAGGTCGTATTGTGCGTTTTTTTATATTTAGATATCATAACCAATTTAATACAGGGTGTCCCACTGAAAAGTAACACATTTCGGGACTTTTGCGGTTTTCACCGAATCTTAGATTTGCCTCGAGTTTTTTTTTGTCAATGTTGCCAAATTTTCCCATTTATCTTAGGATCGCGGAGAAATAATACCTATTTTTGTGGACTAAATTACTGTTTTATTTTAAATGAGAACCCTATATATTTTTATGGTCTTGGATAGCCTGACACTTCTTCTTTTCAAAAATACATAGTTTGGGGTTACTTCTTTTTAAGTTCTTAAATTTTAAAATTAACTTTGTAAATTCTTGCTTTGAACATAATTTCAAATTTCTTTATTGCTACAAATACAATTTAGTAAAATAACAAAAAGTAAAAAGTTTTATTTTCGTGAAAATAAATAAAAACTATAACAATTGTTGTATGTGACCTCCATTAACATCCATCCACTTAGTAAATCTATAGAGAAAATTTCCATATGAGTTTTGAAACATTTCCTGTGGAATTAATTCTATATCATTTCTTATGTTAATTTTAAGTTCTTCCAAATTTCGTGGAACACGATTGTAGCACGCTTCCTTCACATAACCCCATAGAAAAAGGTCTGGGATCGTTAGGTCTGGGAAATATGGAGCCCACAGCATTGGACCTCCCCTGCCTATCCACCTGTTTGGAAAAACTCGATCCAATGAATTTCTCGCAATGTTTGAATAATGCACTGGGGCGCCATGTTGTTGGAAATATATATCTTTAATTATCTCTTCTTCTTTAAGTTGCGGATAAAAGAATAGTTCTAAAATGTCGGTGTAGTTGGCTCCAAAGACAGACACCTTGGTTGACGACATTGCACATCAAACATTTACTTTTGGTGAATCCATTTCAAATTAGACAAATCTCGCAAATTTTTCTCTCCCCATATGCGACAATTATGTTCATTAACCTTTCCCTTTAAATGAAATGTTGCCTCGTCTGACGTTGTATTTACACATTAGGAAATTGTCTCGTTAAATCTAGAATTTTTTCACATGTGTAGTATTCTTGTATTAGTAAATGGGGTATAATTAGTTGAAATGTTTGAATTTTGTATGCCTTAAATTTAATTATCTTTAAAAGTCGCTCTACTGTACTTTTCGACATCATCAATGTACTGGCCATTTTACGAATAGATATTTTATAATTTTTATTACTTAAAATTTCCCTTACAGCTAAGACTTCATTCAGTAGCACGTCTACTCGATTGTCACGCAGTGTCGGCTATTCAGGTCAAGTATTTGAAGTGCTACTTCACCAGGAAAAATAAACAAGCAAACATCTAACTATATTTATTATATATCTCTTAAAATTTAAGTTTTTACATTAATGTATTCGCCTAATTGGCAAAAAATAAACTGTACATATCGATTAAATATTTTACTTGACCGTTGGCGGCATGTCTTTTGAAAACTTTCAATTGAACTTTACTATAACAACTATAACAGTGGCGCAAACCGCTTCGACTTTGCTGGAGGTGCTATGTTTAGTTTACGAATTTCCTACTACGTTGCCATGACAACGCGTACGCGATGACGTCGAGCGCATGGAAGAATAATGTTAACCAGCGCCATACAACGCTCTCGGAGAATTGCTAACAATTGTAAACAAGATTAGAGTTCACGCATTACAAAGATTATTCAAAATCTTTGAATCTTGAAATTGACTGTTAGTATTGAGATCATGGTTAAGTATTAATGAACCCCTATCTGTTTTTCAAACAACTCGGCGAACCGTCGTTCAATTTGGCTTAGAGGTTTTGTTTCTTGTGGATGTTACAGATTTTAACTCAATTTGCAACTTCAGGGAAGAGACAAAGAACTAGCGGTAATGATTTCCGATAGAAATGCATTCATAAAATACTTTAGTTTTGGGAATAAACCCTGACCGGTCACTTCTCATGTAGAATGCAGTTGTTTTCACTTGACTGTTTTGTGTTATATTTATTTATAGTGTTGTTACAATTATTATTAATTTACATTATTGATGAAACCGATCACGGATTTGGTTTGCATTTTGTTAGAAACTCCATTTAATCGATGGAAGGAACAAGATCAGAGTTTTAATCGTCATCCTGGTTTTCGGCGCACAAATGGTTATGTAGTAGTCAAATATTACAAAAATTGTTTTGCTGGCCTTGTTTACTAGTTTCCAATAAATGTTCAGTGTGGAATAAGGAAGGATTTGCAGGTATGTTAAATATATGAAGGTCTTTACATAAACATGACGACTCGACGGAGCATTTAAAATGCGAAAAACACTTGTAAAAAATCAAAGCACTATAGCTGACACTTTAAAAGAAAATGCTAAACTATATAAAATACATTTTAACGAAAACGTCCGATTAAATAGACTATTTATGTGCTTGGTAATTGATGCAGTTTTGTACCTTACAAAACAAGAGTTAGTCTTTCGCGGCCATGATGAGAGCAGCGAGTGAATAAAAAGGGAAAATTTTAAAAAAATAAACCAGCAAACATCTAACTATATTTATTATATATCTCTCAAAATTTAAGCTTTTAAGTTTATTAATATTTTACTTGACCGTTGGCGGCATGTCTTTTGAAAACTTTCAATTGAACTTTACTATAACAACGAGAAGTTCCTTTGCTGGAGGTGCTAAGAACTAAAAGATCATCACGAAAAAATTAAAAATGTTTTTACACCCACGTGTCGTTCAGTTTGGGGTGGTTGTTTACTTTTATTTTCGAAAAGTTTACTTGATATTTATTTATAGTGTTGTTACAATTATTATTAATTTACATTATTGAAATAATTGAATGCATTTTTTCTGATTAGTTTATTAAAAAATTGTTCATTTACAAAATTTAATGTTAAATATACACACAGTTTTTTTGCGAAAAACACTTGTAAAAAATCAAAGTAGCACACTTTAAAAGAAAATGCTATATATAAAATAAATTTTAACGAAAAAACCATTGATATTTATGTGCTTGGTAAAACCTTACAAAACAAGTTCTCCATGAATAAAAAGGAAAATTTTAAGTTTATTAATATCGTTAATTCAGAAAAAATTAAAAATTTTTTAGTAGTCGAGAAATTCTTAGGATTTTATAATGTCACCTATGATAGAATATAGGAGAATGTATATTCTCTATTGGATCAAATTTTGGACCAATTTGTCTATAAACATAAATTAATAGGGCAATGTTACGATGGCGCAAATGTGATGTCTGGCCATCTAAATGGCCTTCAAAAAAAAAAAGAAAAAGCGCCGCAGGCTGTATTTTTCCATTGTCTTGTTGCTATGAAGGATAAGAGAAATGATTTAATATACAAAATTTAGGTAAGTCGTAAAAAATAGTCTACCCCTTGCACATAAAAAAAATTGTGGAAAAAAATTATTGCGATATTTTCTTGCTTCATTTGCACTTCACCTATTTTTTCACCAGCGAGCCGCCACTGCTGCCACGTCGTTTGATTCTCTCCAAAGAGCCTGTATCTCTAAACCGTTGCACCCATAACACAATCAACTTTCTGGATGGGGGATTTTTTGGGTGTACTGTACGGAATCTGGATATTGTTATTGATTTTGTTTCTGAATATGTGATTACTAAAAACCCTTTTTCAATTTGATCAAACATTTAAAAAATTTGACAGCTGCATTTGACAACAAACTTATTTTTAAAGGTCGACAGGACGACGTCTACATACTTTTGTCCCGAAGCACACTTGATAGTTATGGTGTCCAATAACTACGAAGAATGGATAGCGATGGATGACGTCGAAAAGTAGAGCGGCTTTTAAAGATTATTAAATCTAAGGCATACAAAATTCAAGCATTTCAACTAATTATCCCCACTCTTACGAGCAAAGATACTAGATACACATGTGAAACAATTCTAAATTTAACGAGACAATTTCCTAATACGTAATTAGTAATGCCAGACGAGCAACATTTCATGTAAACAGAAAGGTTAATTATTATGCAAGAGTTTACAAAGTTAATTTTATAATCTAAGAACTTAAAATAAATATCCCCAAAACTATGTATTTTTGAAAAGAAGAAGTGTCAGGCTATCCAAGACCACAAAAATATATAGGGTGTCCCATTCAAAATAAAAGAGTAATTTGGTCCAAAAAAATAGATATTTGTAGCAATAAAGAAATTTGAAATTAGGTTCGAAGCAAGTTAATTTTAAAATCTAAGAACTTAAAATAAATATCTCCAAACTATGTATTTTTGAAAAGAAGAAGTGTCAGGCTATCCAAGATCATAAAAATATGTAGGGTGTCCCATTTAAAATAAAATAGTACCCAATTTAGTCCCAAAAAAATAGGTATTTCTCCGCGGTCCTAGAATAAATGGGAAAATTTGGCAACATTGACAGGAAAAAGCTCGGGGCGAATCTAAGCCATTCGGTGAAAACCGCATTTCAATATCATTTTTCGTTTTCGAGCTATTAAGTCGCGAAATGTATTACTTTCTCGTGGGACACCCTGTATTTCCACAAAAAAGCAAATGTATAAAGAAGAATATCATTTAGTTCTCCCCAACAGAGGGCATTAACCAGCCGCGGCGTAAACGTCAAATAACAGGCATTTTTTTAAGGGATATAAGGGAGGGAGTAATTGTCGTGTTACAGAGCTGTCTTATATCCAGGCGGCTTTCGCAATTAAAGTTCTCCGCAGAGTTTTCATTTAAGTGTCCAGGCAATCGAGAACATGAAACTTTTATCCAGGGAACAATAGACTTGGCGTTTTAGTACACTCCTAAGGAAAATTACGGCGCCAAATTAGCTTTATTACTCTGGATGTAAATTGTACTGCTGCGAATATGTTAAATTACTTAGACGGTTTAAATGAGAAATGACGGTTCGTTTCGGAAAAAATTGAGCCTGTTTCTGTTCCCTTTATTACGCTGCTATATTTCTTCGCAATTTTTATTGCGATTAAAATAGCAGCAATTTTCCGTAAATAATAAGCTACTAATTTTTTTACTGATAATGAGAGACTAGAGATTTTTTCATCAAAGTTTAACTGACAATTGGCTGTATATATGTACACAATCTGCGCCTATAGCCCCGGTTGTTCCAATATTCAGACAAGGTATTTTTTTATTTAAATATACAAGGTGTAAATTAGTTCTTGTCTAATACACTGGGAGATTAATTAATAATAGTTTCATTTATAAACAAATCATAAATGTATAAAAAAAATAGGTTCTAGCAAGAAATATTTGCTGGAGTGACAACTTTATTTGAGTAGAGTAGCGGCGGGTAATATGGAATACACCGGCTAATATGGAATACCATATAATTGGCTAAACTAATAGTGCCATCTACACGACGATAGCAAAACTATGTTCATATATAGCAGAATTTGACACCCAAATTTGCGCGCCGCTCTACCTCTGTCCGTTAGTGCATGCGTAAGTGGTTTTGCAAGTAACAAGAATATTTGATGAGTTCCAAGAAAATTTAAATTATCGTGGTTCGATTGTTGTTTTTTTAATTCGTTTTTCTACCGGAGGTCAGGTAAGGACTGTAGATTAATATAAGATATATTTATTGCTTATTAATACTGGTTTAAATATTTTTAAAAAATTCTAACCTCAACACACCTAAGTGCGGCTAATATGGAATAGTATTCCATATTACCCGCTCAAGTTTGTTTCAAAAAATATGTTTTTAAAACAATCATTTTCTTTGTTGCAGAAGTTTTATTCGAGCACCAGGGTATCAATAATGCCAAAAAATAAAGATATTGTTGATAAAAAGCGCAAAAAGTGGGACAAAGAAAATATGAAAAAAGCATTAATAGCTGTCAGATCTTAACAAATGGGTTATTTGAAGGCTTATAAAACATACAATATTCCTCGAACTACCCTTTTTAGACTCTGCAAAAAGAATGAGGATCCTGAAGTTGCGTGTCAGACGAAGTTGGGACGCAAGCCCATTTTACCTGACTTTTTGGAAAAGGAATTAGTTAAGCACTGCCTGCAGATGGAGAAATCGTTTTTTGGTTTAACGCGTCGAGATGTTTGCAATGTTGCTTTCCAGTTAGCAACAAGAAACAACATTGCCAACCCATTTTCATTACTATGAAAATCAGCTGGCAAAAATTGGCTACATCACTTCAGAATGAGGCGTAAAGATGTTTTAACTCTCAGAACACCTACTGGAACTTCGTATGCTCGTGCACTGGGTTTTTCTAAGGAAAATCTAACCACATTTTTCAACCTGTTAGAAACTGAAATGGAGAAGCATAATTATTCGGCAAACCAAGTTTATAATGTGGATGAAACTGGTTTAACCATTGTTCAAACAAGAAATCCAGAAGTTTTTTCTTTAAGAGGTAAAAGACAAGTAGGTGCAATAACATCAGCCGAACGAGGTTCACTTATAACCTCAATCCTCTGCATTAGCGCAAGTGGCAATTTTGTACCTCCACTACTGATTTTTCCCAGAAAAAATTCAAGTGAACTTCTAAAGAAAGGTTCTCCGCCAGGAACCATTTTTTCCTTTCATCCTTCTGGCTGGATTCAAATGGATATTTTCACAGAGTGGTTCAAACATTTCCTCAAGCATACTAGACCAAGCCCAGAAAATCCAATTCTTTTGATTTTAGACGGTCACCATACGCACACTAGAAACATAGACGTTATTTTGGCTGCCAGAGAAAATCATGTTACTTTACTTTGCCTACCGCCGCATACGACGCACAAAATGCAGCCGTTAGATAAAACTGTAATGGGAGCATTAAAAACATATTATAGTGAAGAAGTAAGGCTATTTTTAAGAACAAATAATCGTCCGGTCAGCCACTTTGATTTAAGTGAACTTTTTGGTAACACATATCTGAAAATCCAGAGTGGTGAAAGAGCTGTTAACGGATTTCGTCAAACAGGATTGTTTCCGGTAAACCGAGCCGTATTTACCGAGGAAGATTTTATTCAATAAGCACAAAGAAATGAAGTTGAAGCTAATTTAGAAAACGATTCGCCTCAGGAGGAATCTCATCCGGGAAATATAGCTCAAAATACTACCATTGTTCTTCCAAAGGATATAATTCCCAGACCAACTTTGAAAAAAAAAAGAGAGCACAAGAGGTCGGAAGACAGGTCAAGCCATAGTTTTAACATCAACCCCCAATAAGGAAGAGCTTGAACAATCAATAACAATTACAACTAAAGAAAAGGACAGAGTTAAGAGAAAAATCGGAAATATCACAGTAAATAAAAATAAAGAACCCAAAAAATTTAAAACTACAGAAGTTGCAGGACCAAGTGACTTGAAAAAAAGAAACTTCAAAAAATATAACAAAGAAAATAAAGGAAGTTCAATATTCGTCTGAAGAGTCCAACAGTTCTACAATATCACATGACTCATCATCTGACGATGATGAAGAATTTCCTGTTTATGATCCTCCATCTGAAGAAGCAGAATGTATATTTTGTTCCGTATTATATTCGGCTGACACAAGGGGAGAAATCTGGATTCAGTGAGCAAGATGTGAACTTTGGGTTCATGAATTATGCGCCGACATGCCAAAAGGATATTTAGGTATGTAACTTTTGTCGCTAAAACATCTTTATAACCATATAGTATTTAGTTCATGTAGTATTCCATATTACCCCATAGGTGTATTCCATATTACCCGACAATTTTTTTGTGTTGTCGAAATGTATTATTTTTATTTAACATTAAAAATCGGGAAAATACATAAGATATAATAAGTTTTTTAAATCATTTATACTACGTCTAGAACAATTTATTAGTATAAAATAAAACAGCTACTCTACCTAAAAATACCCCTGGACAAACGAACTCATTCTTTCGAGCGACCGATAAAGGTCAAAACACCTGTTTAATACTTTTAGACTACAGCAAAGCTTTTGACACCTTAGACCATAGTCTTTTGTTTTTTAAGTTAAAATATTTTGGGATAGGAGATGCTGCGATTGACTTTTTCAAAAGCTATTTTAGCAATCGAAAACAAAGGGTGTTTTTTGGTAATAAATTTTCCGAATATGCAATTGTAGATAAGGGGGTTGCGCAAGGTAGTATCATCGGGCCGCTGATGTTTTCTGTGTACATGTCTGACTTCAGCAGGCTACTCAATCACTGTCGTTCGCACCAATATGCAGATGATACTCAGTTATATCTCTCTTTTAGTATTTCTGAAATTGACACCGCTTCTTATTGCATAAATCACGACTTAAATATTCTTGGCGATATATCGCAAAAGCATGGTCTTTTACTTAATGAAAGCAAAACTCAACTCGTAATTTTTGGCAAGGATAGAACGCAGATTATTGATCGGAAATTACTTAATGTCACTCTTAATAACACTATCTTAAACCCTGTAAATGTTTGTAAAAATCTTGGGCTACTTGTAGACAATAACCTGCGATTTGAAAAACATGTCTCTTCCCTCATACAAAAATCATTTTTTAAGCTTCGTATACTTTATCATAGCAGGGATATTTTAGATACATCTATTAAATTGAAATTTACTGACTCGTTAATTTTATCCAATCTTTCTTATTGCTGCACTGTTTACTGGCCAGCCTTGCTTCAGAGAGATAAAGTCAGTTTACAACGTGTTCAAAACGCTTGTGTTAGGTTTACGTATAATATGCGAAGGTTTGATCATATATCCGAATCATTTAAACTATCACGTTGGTTAAATTTGGAGGAACGTTTTCAGTCTCAACTTTTGGGTTTGGTTAATAAAGTCATATCTATAAAACAACCGCAATATTTACTTAATAAACTTATTCGAAGTTCTGATATTCACTCTATGAATACTCGCCACAAAGGCTTATTCAAGGTTCCTTTATACAACTCTGCTTTCTTCCAGCACAGTTTTACTTATAACGCTGTAAAAATTTATAATCAGCTTCCTCACCTCCTCAAAACCTGTTCCCTGACTGATTTTAAACATAAGGTTAAGAAATACCTTTGTGAAAAAAGAGTCCGAACACGCATATGATTGTTTTTCTGTTTTTTCTTTTTTTTTTTTTTTTGTTAAAAAACCTTACTAATTTATAATTAATTATTTTTTGCTAATAGTTAGATATATATATATATATATATATATATATATATATATATATATATATATATGTGTTAGTTATCTGCATAATTATATAACAAGTTGTATAAGATTACTTCTAAGTGTAAGTGGCTTAAGTATTAGAATTGCCTTTTTTTTTTAATTTTTTACACTTTTTCTGGGGGTTGTATAGAGCAACACTGTTGGATACCACCCCCCATTTATCCTGTAACTTATGTAAATCTTTTTGATTGAAAATAAAGACTGTTTATTATTATTATTATTATTATTATATAAGCTGCTGGCCACTTAAAACAGTTCACCTGCATTTTTTGGTAAACTTTAAGTTCGAATATTTTTAAAACGATACCAGATACTGAGGTGGGGTTTCAAGCTGTATCTTGCAAATTTTATTACATATAACCGATGTTAGGCGTACAACTTACCTAAGCTAAAAAGTTATTTATACAGGGAGTTAAACAAGTCTGCAAATTTTTCAACTTTTTATTTGTTCCGAAAATCTACAAAAACAATTTCAAAGTTTTTTTTTATTTTTAATACTTTTTGAGATATAATTTTTTTTTGTCAAAAATTTAATTTTTCTAATTAATAAACTGTAACTTTTTATTAGCCATTTGATGTAAAGTTTTCTTGCTAGAGGGCCCTTAAGTCGTATTTTTTTTATAACGTGCACGGTCTGTACTACGCAGAACATCTACAGGGTGTCAAAAAAATGTGGCAAGGTAAGTTAAAAACCTAGCAATCCTAAAGATCATGTACGTATATTTCAACACCCCGTAGCATAAAAAAGAATCCATTTAAAAGTTTTTAGTTAAGTTTTAAGTGGTAGTGAATATTTTCTCCAAACTGTTTTTTGACTTTCTTTCTAACTTTATGATTTTAACAAGGTGTTGATTTTACAGCCAAATTTACTAACATCGGCTAACACAAGAGATATGTAACAGACTACGACCATTTTAGTTATAAAAATATCAACTTGAATTTTGAAATGTCTCTATAACTGCATTAAATAAAAATGTTCTATAAAAAATTAATTAAGTTACTTCCGCTTTAACCGGAAGTAACCCCCTACTTTTTTATTTTCAATAGGACCCTGTATATTTAATGGACTATCCTATTCAGCTTCAAATTAGATTTTTAACGATATATCACATGTTAAGTTTTGTTTTCAAAATGGCGGCTGGATAGCCATTTTTTCAAAATTCAAGAACCTAGAGAACTAGAACCTAGAACCCTGTACATTTTTATTAATTATTGTATTCAGCTTAGAATTAGCTTATCATATATCACAAGGTAAGTTTTGTTTATCAAATGGCGGCTGGACATTTTTTTCTTGAAAATGCAACTTTGACGTTTTATTATAAAAATGCAGTCACTTTTTACAAAAATACTTGTTTTAAGCAATCCAAAATAAGCTTAGTTTTAATTTTAAATGATGTTTAGGTTGAAGTGTCTAAAAAAAATAAGAACTAAGCTTATTTTGGACTGTTTAAAAGAAGTATTTTGTAAAAAGTGACTGCATTTTTACCATGAAACGTCAAAGTCGCATTTTCAAGAAAACACTGTCCAGTCGCCATTTTGAAAACAAAACTTACCTTGTGATATACGACAAGCAAATTTTAAGCTGAATACAATAATTAATAAAAATGTACAGGGTTCTATTTAAAACAAAAAAGTAAAACCAGAAGTAATTTTTAATTACTTTTTTATAGAAAACTTTCTTCTTCTCCAGTTATAGAAACGTCTTATGTTTAATTTTTTTGTTATTATTAAAACTAAAAAGGTGACAGCCTGTTACATGTCTCTCGTGTTACCCGATGTTGGTGGGTTAAGCTGTTAAATCAATACCTGAATTGTTTAAAATAATAAAGTTATAGAGAAAATTAAAAAGCCGTTTGGAGAAAATACCCCGTTCTCCTTAAAACTTAAGTAAAAACATTATTTTTTATGCTACAGGTTGTTAAAATATACGTACATGATCTTTAGGATTGCTAGGTTTTTAACTAACCTTGCCACATTTTTTTCACACCTTGTATACTTTCTGGATAGTGCAGCGGGACATTATAAACAAAATATGTCTCAAGGGCCCTCTAGCAAGAAAATTTTACATCAAATGGCTAATAAAAAGTTACAGCTTGTTATGTAAAAAAATTAAATTTTTTGACGAAAAAAATCATATCTCGAAAATATTAAAAAATTTAAAAAAAGTTTGAAATTGTTTTTTACAATTTCACCAAGGATTAGGCTAGTCTAACAATTATTACTAAAACATTGTTTTTGTAAATTTACGGAACAAATAATAAATTGAAAAATTTGCAGAATCTTATTTAACATCCTGTATAAATAACTTTTTAGCTTAGGTAAGTTTTACGCCTAACATTAATTTTATGTAATAAAATTTGCAAGATACAACTTAAAACCGCACCTCAGTATCTTGTCCCGTTTTAAAAATAATCAAACTTAAATTTTACCAAAAGATGCAGGTGAACTGTTTCAAGTGGCCAGCAGTTTATGTACAATTAAGTAAACGAAAATACTTGTTTAAAATTTGCTCTTAGTTAATTTTACAAAGAATACAACACATCACAATTGTTTCATCAACACTGTAGCTTCATAAGATGTTAGATCTTAAATAAAAGTGTGTCAAAAACTGTATGTTTATATGACATCTATTTTTTTCAAATGGAACACTCTGCATATTATTAGCTAGAATTAAAGCTCTTTTCATCCTAATTTTAAAAATATATAGTTGTTTCGGTAAACGAGACTTCAGCCATATTCTCGGTGATATGGTCAAGTCTACCTTGGTCATCACTATGATTCAAACATGCTCTGGATTTCAATTGTTTCAACAACTATAGCTATGACAACCAAATACATAATTATCCCCTATTCATGTCACTTATGGATTATTGTGTTTCATATTATTTATTTAATTTTGCTGAAAATAATTCAAATGTGTAATTCTGAGAAAGAAATACGAGAAGTAACAGAACTTTTTTATTTAAACGATAACGACGTTGCAAGAGTTCGAGTCGAATATCGGCGAATATAGCCGGGAAGAAGAAAATAAACACTTACTTTATAGACCAAACCTGGGCCTCAACTCAAAAAAACTCTTCGAGTGAGAAAATTTAGAGACAACCACGAGCTTACAGCAGCAATTAAGGACTACAGTTATTATTGAAACATGTAATACGTGCATTCAAAAGCAAGAGAACCATATTAAAAAATAATTTTCTGTTACTACTCAAGGTTTTATTTCCACGCTCAGTCTGGAAATTCAAAAACGACCCCAAAATATTTTTTAAGCTACGGAACGCTGAATTAAAAGTAATAATGAATGAGAAGAAAATAAGAAACTTTTGAAGTAATTATCAGATTTTAAAAAAATTCGTTCATTTTTCCCAAACTGAGGCTTTAAAATTTCCTAACAAAACGGTTAAAACTATCGACTTTGAGTAGAAAACTGACAAAGTAACTTTTCAATAAAAATTCTCGTGTAACGTATTTTTGGAATCTAGGTTTCTAAAATTTACGTTAATAAAATATTAGGCAAATTTGCCAAAAATTGCTTTTTTAAACTAACGAATTAACAGACTCTTAAGCAGTTTTCATAAACAATTAAAGCAGAATTATTTGTATGAAAGTTAAAAATTTACTTTTTTTAGTTCTTTAGGTAACAGACCGCTTTATACTGTAGACATGATACACATTTCTAATTTTTTACAGCTTTTTTTTCTAAATTTAAAATGCATTTTCTTAATGTTATAATAACACGTTTTTCAAAATTATTATGCCGGCATAGACAAGGACAAAGTAACAAAACGTAGTTCAGCAGGTAATTAGAGTGGACCTTGACATGACTTAAACACGGACGGAAATTAAGATGAAGGTTATAACCCTTTTCACCCAGATTCATTACCGACTTGCGGTGCGGACTTTAGTAGAAAAAATAATGTAAAATTGTGTGCTGTGCTTTATTTAAGTAAACGTGTTTGGCCTAGCAAATTTAATGTCATAGAGTTATTTAACCTAATGGTACAACAATTTGCCGGAGGCATTTAAGGGCAGCTCATAATATTTTTTGATTAACGCTCAGACGCGTCGATTTTGTTTTCGAGAGGTACACTAAATTATCATAAAAATCACGTTCATACCTACAGCTCCTTAGGCGGGGGTGCCACCACCCCTAAAAGCTTATTTTAAAGGTCTTTCGATTCTCTTCAAAATGATAATTAAATTGATGTACTTTAGTTCAGTAGTTTAAGAGCTTAAAGTAGACTTTAATACATCAGATTAGTGGAGATCAACTAAAGCAAGAAATTTGCTAGCAAGTGGTTTAAAAATAACTAATGAGGATACTGATGTTATCATTTAATGCATTTTTAACTCTTGCGTCACTTACGCAAGCATACGGAGTTCTTTAATTTTAGGGTTTTAAAAACTTAAGTCTAAAAAAACTGCGCAATAATAAATAACAAGAATGTACTTACGCATCACTCCAGTAAATGTTGAAAATGGCCACCTTCACTCTCCTTGTAGTAATTGAGGTTTTGCTCAAAACGTTGCCGCACATTCTGCAATATTTCAGGACTAATTTGAAGGCACTCATTTACAATTCCTTATTGCAGATCTTGTAATGAAGTCCCATAGATTTTGCTTTTTAAGTAACCCCATAGAAGAAATCCAGAGGTGATAAATTTGGCGATCTTGGGGGCCAATCAAAAACCTCTTCTTCCAATCCATCGACCTGGAAACGTTTGGCCTAAATATTGTTGAACAAATATTGCATAATGTGGCGTGGCGTATCGTCGATCATTCTGATTTTCAATTACTGCTACTAACGCTGTTTCTATGGCGTCTACCTATCAAATTCCCAGGCAAGAAAAAAGGACCAACTATATGATCGCCGAAAATACCAGCCCAAACATTTAATTTTTTTGGCTGTTGGGTGTGTACCTTATGATAAATTCTAGGATTAGAATCGGACCAATATCGGCAGTTATGACTATTTACCCTGCCGTTTAAGAAAACAGAGCATTCATCAGAGAAACAAGTGTTGAACACAAGGTTTTCATCATTTATAATTCGTTCACTCATAACATGACAATAATGTAATCACCGATCAAAATCGTCTTCATTAAGCTCTTACACAGCTTACAAGCTCTTTATATATATATATATATATATATATATATATATATATGTTAAATCACTTTCTTGCGAAATTACTTTTTAAAAAATTATTTTATTACTTGAAAAATACAAATTAAAATATATTGCAAAATTACAGCGTGACGTTTAACAAATGAGAAGCTAGACTGAACTTTTTTGTATACAAAGAAAATAACTATTTATATGTTTCGTTATGCTGACTCAGTGGGAACTGTTTACTTCTTTCTTGAACACTTGGGTCAGGACGTGGGTTCTGCTGATGAAGCTTTCTTGGTATAGACTTGTTTTCGTAAACAAGTGGCACCTGCTGATATATGATACTTTTGTTATTGAGATAAGCTCGGCTTCTGAATACTGCGTTGGCGGGTGATATCTGATAGTCTGGGAACCAAGGTTGGCATAACTTGTATGATGAACTAGCTGGTGAGAATAGATATAACAACTCCCCCATCAAGATGAAAGTTGATGCGTGGAAGCAACTTTCAAGCTGAATGTTTGTTCAGGTTAAGTTCTATTTCTTCAGATTCTTCTGTTGGTTCACCAACACGTATATTTGGTCGCCTTTTTGGAAATATTCTTCTCCATTGTACGAAATTTGTTCTGGACCTTGGTGGAGAAGGTGGGTAGTCATCACTATTGGCATTGACAATTCCAATACTGAGGTTTTTAGGTTTTCTTCTATAACATTTACAAAATATATACAGGATAATTAGACTGATGATCAGAGTTATGGTCAGGATCGTAAACCAACCGATATGTTTCTTTACGAATGGTTGATTGATTAGTCTGTCCAACTGATCAGAATATTCATTTAATTTATGTTGAGCTATATTTAAATTTTCTGTATCAATGTGGTGTAACTGAAGAGGCTTCAAGTCTGGTATGTGAATCTTTTCAGGGTAATGACTGCAGCAATCAAATGGAATTTGGATTGGAACGTTGCTGTAGGTAACATTGTCATAGGTATTTACAAATTTCTTCGCTAGAACTTTGGTGCTGCCAATAAATGCACTGCACTCTGGTTGGAGTTTGATTATGGCGTTGGTACTGATTGTTTGGGTAACAACGTCTCTGGAACCACATTTAATGGTCACAGGTAAAGGGTCTGCAACGGCAACTAACCAGGAGTTTTGGTTAAGTTCTTGCACATGATAGTCTTTGGCTAGGATAACTGAAACTTGGCACGTTCTTGGAAGGCGATTGATTAATCGTAGTAACTGGGCTTCACAAATAGCATCACTGTCTATTGGATATGGCAGGATGTTGGAACATATTAGTGTTCGGCTGCTCAAAGATTTGCATGATTCCAAGTTGCGAATTGTGATGTATAATAATGAATCATCGTTTCGCGCAATTAAATTATTTGTTATTGAAAGAATGTGGTGAAGGCCTGTTCGATTATCCAAAATTGGTATTGGATATAAGTGAAAGAGAATATATTTTTCTGGATCTACTAATGGGATTTCGAGAACAAAAATTACTTTTGAATCATATTGATATGCCTTTAGTTCTATGATTTCGAGATATTGAGCCACGCTTGAAGGGTGAATTAGCAAAGGTAAATTATTTCTCTGCAATGATGGAGATATGTGCTTTAGTGATTCTATTAGGTCAAAAGGTGTAATAATCGAACTGTGTAAAATTCGTAAACGGGCGAAAACAATTGAATTTATAATATCATTCAAGGAATTTTCAAGAAATGAATAGCTTTCCATTAATAGTTCGCAAATATTTAATATTTCTATTTGAGAGGAATAATATTTCAGATCGTCAGAAATATCCAGTATTGATTTTCGTATTTCTATTATGTCATTATTGAATGTTTCTTACTGTATTTTCTTTGAAAATTGAAATACCTGCACCAGAATCTATGAGTAGTTTGAAAGTATTTGTTGCGTCTTTGATATAGTAAAGATTTTTAGGATTTATTGCAAGAAAAGGATTTAAAGAAATCGTTGTTCGGGGAAATTGAGTGAGGGATTCATATCGTCTAGCGTGAGAGTTTCTATTTGGGCTTGTATTTGATCTATTTCTTGATTGGGTGGATGGTTTTGATCTGGGGATAAAAGAAAATTTTGATTTTCCTCGATTGGAAAATTTTGATCGTTTTCGATTGATTCGTTAAAGTTTAAATTGGGATCTGGATTCTCATAAAAATTGTCGTATTCATTTTCGAATAAAGTAGAGGTGTCTTCATAAGAAAAGTATGAGGGATCTTGGTAATCTTGTTGATAATCTTGTTGATAGTCTTGATAATAGTCATTAAAATATTTTTCTTGATTATTATCTGTGCTAACTAAGTGAGCTTTAAAATTGGGATTTTTGTGAATTACTGAGGGTCGAGGATAATTAGAATTCGGTTGACGTTGGAAATTATTTTGATTTGATTGATTATTTATCATATTTGGGGTTTGCGTATTTGGGCTTCTTTGTTGTTGCATGTTTGGTCTTTGTGACTGAAGAGAATTTGTTTGCGGGGCAAACTGGGGTCGCTGAAAATTTGAGCTTTGGGAAAAATTGGGACGTGGTTGTCCGTTATTGGCATGGCATTGATTTGCTGAATGACCAGTACGTCCGCATTTAAAACATTTTTGTGTTTGAAAGTTTGTTTTTTTCAAAGATTGGTTGAATGGCTTTGGTGCAAATCTTGTTCGGTTTTGAAACTTTTTGAGATTCAAAATAAGACAATTGAAGTTCACGTCGAATACGTATTTGAGCTTCAAGAAGATCTCTTGGGTTACTGGCACGAATTATGTGTCCAATACGGGGTTCAAGACCAGTTAAGAGGGTACTCAGAGACATGGATTCGATTAGAGTTATTTGAGCTTGTTTTTGTTGTGGGGTGAGATTAGACTTTTGTATGTTAGCGTGCATTTTTGCATTTAGCACTTGAAGTCGGTTGAGAAAGGTTAAAGGACTTTCATTTGGTAATTGTTTAATACGTTGTAAGTCTTGTATTAAAGAAGACAAGTCTCGCGTATCTCCAAAGTGAGAATTTAAAAGTTGTTTTATTTCTAAATAAGAAATAGGGTTGCGAGAGCTTATTAGCTGCGCTGCTCTTGCACGTAATTTATTTTTTATGTGGATTACTAATAAATCTTTTTGATCGCGTGTAGACATATTGTAAGCACAATCACAAGCATTGAGAAATGTTTGGAGAAAAATTTGATCACCATCGTATTCAGGAATTATTGAAAATATTTCAGATAGTTTATATGGTTCAATTTCGGGTGTCTCAGGGACATTTTGTATTCCGTTATCAGTCATGGTTGCTCAATATATCAATATATCAAAATAAAATAATATAGGCACACAATATTATCAAATATAGGCACACAATATTATATAAAGGATACGAACTTAAAATTAAGAATTTAGGTTGATTGGCAGTACGTAAAGTAGTACACAAATCAACGTAAATTAAAGCAATACTAAAATCTACAAAATTCAAGTGATTTTGTTTTGTTTGTCTGAAATTTGATTAACTGTATAATCAAAATTTGAAATTAAAATATTCTTTTGTATTTTTGAAACTTGTTTTTGAATTCAGTTTTTCGTTAACTAAATATCAAAATTGAAAAATCGAACAATTTCCTTAAATTTGAATAAAAAAAATTCAATATTTTGGAAAATTGAAAAATATAAAGAAAATTAATAACGAGATGATTCAGTCTTACGTTACTAGACTTCGTCGTGTTCTCTGCAGCAAATTCTACCAGGGGTTTCACTAGGTGTTCCTAATCCGTAGATTGACTGCGAGTTGGTGACGTCGGGTCGTGATTTTCTCTGCTTTTCTTGAGTTTCAGTACTTCTTGTATTTTTCTTGGTTTTCACAGGTTCTTCTGAACAATGGATTGGGATCCTCCGTCGACAGTGAGAGTGCACAAGGGCTTCGTGTTCTGTTAGACGTTTTCAGATCCTACCGACTGCGCCAGTTTGTTAAATCACTTTCTTGCGAAATTACTTTTTAAAAAATTATTTTATTACTTGAAAAATACAAATTAAAATATATTGCAAAATTACAGCGTGACGTTTAACAAATGAGAAGCTAGACTGAACTTTTTTGTATACAAAGAAAATAACTATTTATATGTTTCGTTATGCTGACTCAGTGGGAACTGTTTACTTCTTTCTTGAACACTTGGGTCAGGACGTGGGTTCTGCTGATGAAGCTTTCTTGGTATAGACTTGTTTTCGTAAACAAGTGGCACCTGCTGATATATGATACTTTTGTTATTGAGATAAGCTCGGCTTCTGAATACTATATATATATATATATATATATATATATATATATATATATATATATATATATAAAAAGAAACAGAGGCATTTACAGGCAGCTCATTATTTTATTTGAAAAACGCTCGGACTCGTCGATTTGGCTTGTAACATTTTAATTTCGTCACTACATTTTAATGCATAAAAATCCGTAGATCCGGTAGGTACTGTAAGTCTCCTATCGATGTAGTAAGGTGCTCGCGGTCTCTGCTTAGCAAAATCTTCCGCTTCATATTGAGGCAATTCACTAGTCTTCGTGTAGATGGCGCCTTAGTTTTGTTCAATTAGTAATTTTACTTTCTTCTCCTTTAAATATTTTTTCTTTCCTGTGATCCAGCTCAGGGATTGGCTGATCTATTGTCCCGATTTGGTCAGTTTGATTTTAGTAAAGTGGCACCACTGACGGATTGTCATCCCGCTACTGCTGCCTTGTCCTGGTGGTGAGGTAGGTTGAGCTTCTTGGCTCTCTGGAAGGTGAAGGTTAAGTGTGAAAGTTTGTCGGCGAATTGATCCTGTTTTAATCCAGGCCATCTTTTGGGATTTACGTCGGCAACTTAGTTAAAAAGGCTCCAATGTGTATTTAATTACGTTGTACCTTAATATTTTTGGTTGAGGAACCTTTTATTACTCTCTTGTGAGGATTTAACTGCACTTGACCACCTACCATATCTTTTTGATGGGACAAGCCTTACGAAATGACTAATAAGAAACCCTTTACCATCAATTAAGGTAAGATAACCCAATTTTATATTCACTAAAATGTGATATATTTTCCCTGTACGTATTTTCTTGTATTTTGCCATATTATTTTTTATAGGTTATGTTCTAACCTTTAGCTTAGATATAGTTTCTCGGCTATCACTAAGGTCTTTTTGTTTATATATAAAAAAGGGGTTATTTTTTTTTTGTTACTTAGTTCTCTTATTAAAAAGTAAATACAAGGCCACAGAGTTATTTTACTTATTGAAATTAAGAGCTATGGGGACACTCTTGATTGCCCTTTGATTTGTGTAGCAAACAATATATTCAATAGTACTTTTCATTTTCTTAGGGTACGTGCTGAATTTATATATACCTTGTGTTTGTTATAATTATTAAGTTTATTTCTGCAACACAAAAAGGTCTGTTTGTAACCTCCATAAGCCAATTGTTATTTAAGTTTGCATAGAGTAAAGAATAGTAAATACATTGGGGAGAATTTGTTTTCTTTAATAAGTGTGTTTCAATACAACTATTACAGGTGTATGTTATAATTAGGAAAGAGGCCTATATATCTATAAAAATCACTTTAATTTTCATATGTTTTTGAAGACCGAAACAACCTTATAAGATATAAATACATGCTATCTGCTTTAACCAATTTGGCAAAATCGAACAATATTGTACATTGATGTTACAAGCTAATATAAGATGTTACAGACAGAAAATGTAAATCAGTGATTTACCTATATTAGTATTACATTTTGTATTGATATTTACAAGATATATTGGGCTTAATGTATATATTAGTATTAATTAATAAATATGTTGGTTATATTTTGTATATAGTTAAGGGGTTGTAGTTGATAATATTATGTATCGTAATAAATATGTAAAAAACTGCTTATATTTTGAATTTCTATAGTAGAATGACTTAAGATTTTTTGTAATTTGGGTAAATTGGTTTAAATGAAGTCAAGCTGGCAAATATTGATACATTTTTGTTTGGAATTATTTTCTTTATTTGATACACTGGGTGTTGAGTTGTTAAACAGACCTATATATTTTTATTTGGAGTGTAAATTTTAGACGTTTGTACTATTCTAGGGTTTTTTTTCTTCTTCTCCCTCCTCTTGTACTTCTTGTTCCTGTTCTCCTAACCAGGGTTTGAACCTGGATGTGTCATTGTAAGTGGAGCAGAAGTCTGTTACCTAGTACTTAAGTGTGTACGTACTCAGTTTTCCTGCTGGAAATGTCTTCGATGACATTTACATCATAGACTGCTGATCTAAGTCACCTATGCTGATAGACACTTAGATAAGTATCTTAATTTTAACATCCCTTGTGCTGAATTGACTTTATTGTTTATTGCTGATCAACTTTATGACTTTTTCTATTTCTTTTGAGTGTAGAGTATACTTTTTGATATAAAGTTCTAACTACTGCTGGTGTGCATAAACCATGATTATTGGTGTTGTCAATAAGATTATTTTTACTTTATAACTCATGTTGATACTCAAATATCACATTATAAGTTTAGGACACAATAATCTATAGGTTTTTGTCAACATTTGACCGTATAGTAGGCTTTAAGATACAGAACATCAGTACAGTATAAGTTTATGACACAATAGTCTATAGGTTTCTGCCAACATTTGATAGTATAAATATACTTTAAGATACAGTGTTGTTGTAAAGTGTAATCACATCTTGAAATTTTAACTTATAAGATCTAATTAGTTTATACAAGGATTATAAGAAGTGTTATAGACAGGTAACACTACTGGAATATGTGATGATATTTATGATTTATTGTATTTACTTGCTTTAGAAAGGTATTTTGATATATAACAATGGTGTCAATTTGTTAGGTAATATTGGTGATTGGATTCTTTTATATAAATTTTTCTTGTTATTTGCTTGCTATTCACATAATACTCTTTTCTTTTATTCTATTATTGCTAATTGTATTTGAATTAATGAAGTTAATTAATTGCTTGATTATTTTGCATCTTTTGATATATTTTTACTGTTAGATCAAATTGTTCGGTAAATTAAAACAACTTAAAGATTTTATTTATAAACATTTATAGATTTTGGAGTTTATTACTTTTACCTGTTTTTAGCTGATTGAAAATTTCTTTTCTCATCCGTATTACTTAATTTTCAGGTTTTATTAAACATTTAGTTTGTTGTTTTGTGATTCTTTAATTATTTTCAACATTTTAACATTTCTAATATTTGGATAATATTTGAATATACTTTAGATTTTTCTCTCAGCATATGAGGTATGAAAACTAATTAACATAGGATCATTATACAGTCAATTGTCATTTTTTTAAAAAAACTAAAAAATTAAGGCCAATTTCTTTCATATGTTATATAAAATAACCTACAGTACATATTTCTGGTAATATTTTGGGGAGCTTTGTTAATAAATGTTATTTGTTGAATATGTTTTTTTTTGTTTTTTTTACTATTAACTTTAATTAATTTTATCTTAGTGGTTTTGAGGAGTGGCACTCATAACATCTAAAGCGGTTAATAGTCAACTGGTATAGAACTGTTGGCGTCCTTATAAATAGAAAACGAACCAATCTCCCTGAGCAGTCGGTGATTTGCGCACTAACTTTACTGCCTCTCTTTCAATCAACCACTTAGTGCAGATTTATATTATCTTAAAACAAATACATACTCTCTACTATCAAACAGAGAAATAGTGTGGCAGGCTTTCGAGGGGGACACTAAATTACCATAAAATCACGTTCATACCTGCAGCCCCCCAGGCTGGGGTAGCACCACCCCTAAAATCTTAAATGGAAAGGGGGATCGAGTGAAACCTCATTTTAAAGGTCTTTCGAAAAACATTACATTTAAAATAAACAAAGACAGTAAAATGTATTGTTGGTCAATAACTCTCAATTTTCTAAAATATTCCCTTTATCATTCTACATAATTATTCTATAATTAAGAAATATTACCGGCTTCCGTTAATTATCTCGAATCCTAAAAAATAACAACAGGATGCAGAAAAGAAACGAGGTTTTCACTTTCGTAGAAAAGCTTTCATTGTATACACATCCCGACTGTCAACTCAGGAAAAAGCATGATTGATAGTTGTCCCATAATTCATAATTCTCTTTTACCCTTCCCGTCGTCCTTTTTCGATGCTTCGCGAAAAACCCTTAAGCTGAACAAACAGCACAGAACGATGACAACTTCCTTCCTCTTAGATGCGCCATATCCTATTCCATTCGGGACGAAGGTAAATTAGTATTTGATGTTGCAATGACGCAAGACTAGATAAATTGTAGAGAATAATTATATTAAGTTGCTAACAGTTGGTTATTTTTATTCTATATACAAAATAGGAATGTCAATATAAACTGCTCGTTAAGTATCAGTTTTACATGTCTATATTTCAAAGTTAAGTTTGATTAGATTTAGAAAATTTGATAGCTTGTTTCATTAAAGTTAAGAATCTATAAATAGCTTTGATTTGCTTTTTTGCATATTGGGAATTATTTATGCAATTTCTTAATTTTCCGAAAAGATTAAAGCCTATGTTTTTTCTAAATTTGTCATTTTTCAACATTCTTGAATTAAATAAATGAAATTAATGCAGGAAATTTAAAGCAATATACCAAATTTGTCAAAAAGGTTATTAACAACACACACAAATTAATCCAAAAAAATACGTTTGCTAAAATGGTAATATGTTCTATAAACTCCTATATACCTTCTACAAGTGTTTTGTACAATCTAGCTGTGGTTTTAAAGTTTAACGATAATTACCTAGGCAATTACGCCTTATTTTTTATTTATTTGTTCTTTTCCTGTGTTGTTAATCAATACCAATGTCAGCTACAAAACTCCAATAAGATGTTTTATGTTAGTTTTATTTATATTTTTATAAATAAGTTTTATTACCATCGAAAATATAGTAGAGAATTCAAAAGCATAAAATGTTATTAGCTCAAATCCTTATACATGTATTGGCAACTGAACAAACTAAACTTAGAATGAGTATCTTAAATATTTTTTCACTAAAATCATTAGAAAAGAATTATGAATATCAGTATCTTTATTCTACTTTTATGTGAAATTTGATTTCCATTCCCAAGAGTATCAAAATGCAATTAATAATGTGCAAAGGCTTGGGCAAAATGTTAAATATGAGACTTTCTTATAATTAACAAACTTGTTTTCAAGGAAAAAACTGCACACAACTTGCTCTATGAACTCTGTTAAGCGTATATTTAGATTTGGGAATATTTCGTTCGCTTGGAGTACCGTTTAAAATATTTCGAATTAAAGTAAATTAGACGACTCTTAGCCTACATCCATCCGCATATTCTCCAAGGACTTTCAAGGCCTATTAAAAATACAATATTATGCCGGGTGTTTTCAATTATCTTATACCCGGTATTCCTTATTTGTAATTATCATGTTCTCTTTTTCATTTTTATCTATGCCTTTCGCCTAAATTCTCAATTTATAATCTTCAACTTTTTAATGATCTTTGTAATTAATATCAGCTTTTAACAGTTTAAAAAAATTGTATGTATTTCTATAACATACCATTGATTAGGACAACGACACACGACATATTACTTATACACTCGTACAGTTGATTTTTAAAACACGATTCGCCTTTTAGCTTTATATTTCTAACCTAAGCTTAAATTCCTAAAACTTTTATTTAGGTCGCTCAAAGAAAAGTTGAACAGATATTTATTGACAGTGAATTTTTAATTGCAGATTGGATGCCAGAGATAAACCTATTGGACATGCTGTGGAATGGAAAGATGAAAAAATGTTGGGTCAAAGAACGACATTCCGTCATAAGGATCGACCCGCTATTCTGATGTTGAATTCTGTGCGCGAAGATGATGGAGCAGTATATTATTGTAGAGTCGACTTCAGGCAAACACCCACCAGGAACATTAAAGTTAACTTATCGATAATTGGTAAGTATTCTTTATATTTTTCAAATTGAAGTGGAAGTAGACCAAAATTAATTCGACATTTTCATGGCCATTTTTTCTTCTCTAGACGATGGGGTCATCAGGCTTTTGATCGGACGTTTCTTTCCATCGCCATCATTAGCAACTAGCACTGATGATGGATTTTTGGCTCGAAACGTTGGATGTTAAGTGTGTTATGTCATTAAATTTAGAATTTAAATTAAAGTTAATTAAGAATTTTTTGCCTATTTAAAAAAACAAAATTGATGATGGTTGCGAAGAAACGAAACGCCAGATTGAAAATCTAGCAGCGCCATCTTATAAAGCAGAAAAAGTAACAGCACGTAAGTGGAATTTATTTTGTCATATCACTTCAAATAGAATCAGAAAAAAATAAAAGCGGAATCGTGGGTATTTGGTTTTTTTGGAATATCTTTAGAAGTATTCGGAATTTTTAAACTTTTAAAACGGCATATTTATTGGCATGAAATTGCAAAACTTTGCTCTAATTTAAGCGACTTTGTATCTCTTATAGTTTCCGAGATCTCAATGATACGCCTCGAATTTGGGTCACCATGTTTATAATTATTAGGATTAATATGGTCAGGTTGATGTAGGTACCTGAATTTGTAATGGTGGGTTGTTTCAACCAAAACGAAAAGCTTGTTTTTTCTACGTTTATAAGTGATAATTTATGGATATACTAAAATGAACATGTACCAAAAATGTGTGTGATATTCCATTTTAAATTAAAATCTTAGAGAAAAATGGAAAATCTGGCAACATGCATAATATTTTAATTAAAGTCAGTTTGGTGGTAGCTAATCTTACTGATGAAGGTTTGATTATCTCCAAAATAATTGACAGTTTCTTCCTACTAATGATGTAGTCTAAAGTAAACGCTATTATTACAATTTATTAAGCCGCCATTTTCATTTCATTTTATTAGAAAGAAAACCACTGTGTGAAAAACTCTTTAAAGCTTTACATACTTTGATGTTATTTATTTATTATTAATTTATTAGTTATTCGATGTCGAATTAAACGTCAGAATTCGATTTCATTTGTGCGAAAATCAGATCCATTGATCAAGTGCAAATAAATTTTATTTGCGTTTTGTATCTAGGATCCCGACTCTATATCCGGGATTACGGGACAAAAGGGCCAAAATGCGGTTAAATGCCAATATTGAACTTTGCAGTTTATAAAGAGGGAAACTAGCATTAATTAATACCACATCCCACTTCCAATAAGCTCATTAGTTGGCAATTAAATCTTGTAGAGGTTTAGGCTCAGTTTTATTGATAGTTTATGTGGACCAGCAGTTTTATTCGAGTTAGTTAAACTAATTTGGCTGCATAACCTTGTTATCCACCGGATTTGCATCGAACTATGGCCCCGAGCTTTAACACTTGTGTGCTTTTAGTGCACAATAATTTATACCTGATTTATTCCCGCTACACTTTAGGACTGCTACAATAAATGCATATTGTAGAGGGTATCTGGTTATTTTTTAAACGGAGTCTACAAGCTTAACTTTTAGAGATATCAAAAAAGATCGTATACAAAAGTTTTATAGTTTTCTCTCTAAAAAATGCATATCAACCTTTTTTTACTTGTTTTAAAAACCACTTAGAAAACAGGGAAAAACTCCGCTAGTAGGCAGTGTATTCCTTTCTAATGATTACTTGTGTGCATTTTCTCTCTCTTTCTAACATATTGTCTCTTATGGTAGGGTTATTGTCAAATTTTTCGGTCGCCTTTAAAGATAAATATATCAAGCATGGTATTTTTATAATCAGCAGAAAGCTGCCCATTTATTATTTTAATGTTACTCCATTTAAAATAGCAAAGCCGATGTTCATATTTTTACTTTCCAATTGTTAACTTTTTTTAGTAAGTTCTGATAGTTCAAAGGAAACCATAAATCGTTTGTATACGCATTTTTTTTAATATCTCTATAAGTTGGACTTGTATACCCCGTTTAAAATATATCCAGACACACCCTGTACATATTCAATTATATATTAATTAATCGATAATAGACTTTTAATGATTTTGATGCCTTTTATTTGGTAATATAGAATAAAATGTAAAGGCAAAAACACAACAACAAACACCTGGATTATTTTTTTTACTGATAATAATCCTTAATCTTGTAGATTTTGTTGATTTTGATGAGTTAGTAAGTTTAATAAAACGCCTTTAATAGGCCGTTTCTGTGACATGTAAAACCTACCCTAATCAGCACTGAGGAGGAATAAATATTAATCGAAACATCAGTTTATTAAAAAAGGTGTTTTATTAAACTTAGATCCTATCCAACCTACTAGCTTCATTATATTTACTTAAAACTACGTGATTCATTTTGCTACACAGAAGCTTCTTCGAACTTTACGTCTTGAGTTTACGAACTTTAGGATTAAATGTCTATTTATAGAGGATGTTTTTTAATTGGGGGTTAAAATGCAGGATATACTTTTTTCTCCAATTCTAGGCCTAAAATTTTATATAAGCATGTGTCTTTAAGGCCTTTCTTTTTGAGATACAGTTAAGGTTTTAAATTATTTTCTGTTTTTATTTATAGGCCGCGTAGGTTTTTCCAGATATATTATTCAAATTTAGCACACATTATACTGTGAGTACAATCTAAAAAATACTAAACTTCTTTGTCCAGGTCGCGGCGTCTTTTACCCCTCCCCCCCTTCGAATTTTTACTACGGCAATTTTTAGGGGCAAATGGTTCTGATTCTTACTGAAAATTGATTACAAGTGGAATACCTCAAGGGTCGGTCTTAGAACCTATTCTTTTTTTTATTATACATTAATGATATCACCAACCTAAAATTTAATGGAAAGATTTTTCTCTTTGCTGACGACACAAGCATAACATGGAGTGATTTTGATACGTCTTTACATTCTAATATTTCCAATGACCTTACTATGATTAAAGCTTGGTCCGATTTCAATCTGCTTTGCTTTAATGTGGATAAAACGGTGGCCTTATTTTATAAGAGGACTTTACAACTACTTCAGCAACTTAACAGCGATATTAAATACGTTAAGACGGTTAAATTCCTGGATTTGAATATAAATAACAACCTAAAATGATCTAAGCTTATTGACACCTTAATTAAAAAGCTTTCTACCGCCTGGTTTGCCAGTCGATCAGTTTCAAAGGAACTGGACGTGTCTTCTGCTAGAGTTACTTATTCCTCTCTATTCCTCTCCACTATGACCTCCCCTTTTGGGGCTGCTGTACCATCGAGCAATTTCTTAGCATTTTTAGGCTTTAAAACGTAACAATTCGCTATTTGGTCTAAATAATAGAGCTCTCTGCCAATACTATTTCGAAAAACATGAAATATTGACACTTCCTGCGTTATTTATTTTAGTAACCTCTTGATGAGAAAACATATAAACACTTTCCTGGAAAGGCACTAACACGTATATCCTACCAGAAACTCTAGGCATGACATTTACCTTTCCATTCCTTCCATAGAATTAATTAATAATCAATTATTTACAACGCCATAAAACTTTACAATTATCTTCCAGTACATTTAAAAACTATCCCTATGTTTGTACTCTTTCGAAAAAAAAACCAAAGCGTACCTCATTGAAAGACCTTTTTACTGCGTTAATGATTTTTATAATGAATAAGTCTCATTAAAATGTTTTTTTTTTGTTTATTTATGTAAATCTTTTTAGGTGTCATGTTCCAGCTGCTGGTATTAAATTTAAAAATCATTTTATAGAGGAATGAACTATCTGATAGTCCCTTAAAATTAATTATTTTGTTACATATTAGATTGAAGTTATACATTTTCTTTTTTTTTTAATACACTTTAATTACTATATCAGTTCAGTACACTTTTTGTTCAACTTCACTTATTTTGCTTGTATAACAATATCAAAATAGAGTTAAGGTCGCGTAATTTTAATTTCAATGTTATTGTTAAGGTCACCTAGATTCATTGACCGCTTTAAGGTATATTTACTACTTATGTATTTGTATTGACCTATCGAAAAATAAAATTTTTTTTTTCGATTAATATTTTTGTTTTTGTTTTCATTGTTTTGTTTTTTTTTTCTTTTAAAGTTAATTTTGCTTTGTCCATAACATTGTAACAATTTTTCTGCGGCAATAAAGCATACTTTTGTTTGTTTGTTTGTTTGTTTGCGACGTCAATAGCCATTTTTACAGTAAATTCAAAAGTACTTCCCATTATATTGTGTAACTTTTTGGTTACTTAGATAATTTCGATATTTTATACCCAACTTATTGGAAGACGGGAAAAATAGTAAAGTTGTACTATGAATACCGCAACAATCTAAGGGGCCAAAATAATACGAAACAGAATAAAAAATTTAAATTTATTGTAAAAATGGCCAGCGACCTCTTAGTAAAAATTTGGAGTAACACCCTGTAGATTTTTACTTCCCTCGTAAAAAGACATGTATGGTAATCGTGAAAAAATTACCTTCCGAGATTTTTTCAGATCTTCACGTTTCAGGATCCCTAGATCCGAAAAACATGTTTTCTCAATTTCGTCGGTCTGTCTGTCTGCCTGTTCGCGGCATACCTAAAAAACTACTTACCCGATTGACTTCAAATTTTGTTAAAAAATAAAGGATTATATGGAGACCTAGTATCATTTCGGTAAAAATCCATAATATTTTTATCTATATATTTAAAACACTAAGGGTTGGTATTTTAATCTCCGTATAATTTTATTCGGTGGATATTTTCCATGGTTAGAATTGCCCCAACAATCGTTTCCACGGTAAATATTCGAAGAATAAAGTTATATAGGGATGAAAATACTGGCCCTAAGCCAGATTTTTCAGCAAGTACGTGACCAATTTACATGATTTTTTTTTAAATGATCGTCTGTTTACCGAGACCTTTCAGCACTATTTTTGTATTGTTTTATTGCGTATTTTTTCTTAAAATCAATACGTTTTTCTTCAATAACATTTCTGGACAATATGGTGAATGCGCCCCAATTATTATCATTACACTGGAAACTGATCGCGTCATCTAACGGAAAAGGCAGAACAAGGTCTGCCAGCCCAGCTAGTACATTTTAATGTTATTTTATTTTATATACATTTATCGAAGTAAGTTTTTCATTCATGAATTTTGAAAATCGCTTATTTTCTTTGCTGGCACTGTAGATTGTACAGGAAATATTTTTTTGATGTGAGAATGTTTGTATAATTCCCCGATTTCTTAGTTTAAGGCTTTTTTTAAATAAATCGTCAAGTGCGTACAGCGTCCTTAAAAGTTGATTAAAAATATTAATACAAGCATAGCCATGTAACTGTCAGAGTTTCTCACGTCCTTGCCAAATGTTGCGTTTCTGTTTAGAATAGTTGAAGTTTATTTAGTAATAATGTCCTATATAACAGTTCGTTATAAATAAATATTGGTTGCTAACGAATATTAATTGAAAGTTTTAGCGTTACAGATTTGAAGTGTTACGAATAGTATTTCTTTTCAAACCTTAATTTGTGACAGGTGCTTAAATTTGTAGAAAAAAATTACCTTTTGACAACATGTTTTACGTATGCACTCGACGATTCCGGAAACACATTTTTTATACAAGAGTGTGGAAAACTTCACTTTTCCCCACTCATTTTAGTTCGGAAAGAGCTACTTTTCCTCACAATCTAGTTTTTAGCAATAGTGCGGAAAAGTAAATCACCCCATTTTGTTTTTATACTTACTAATTTTAAATATTTAAAAATATATTGATATAATATATGATTTAAGAACATAAATTTGCTAGAATCCTATTATAATTTTCAACAAAATAGTAAAAAATATGTTAAAACGTGTTTAAAAAAAAATTTTTAATGGCTCTCGTATTATGCCTTATAAAATCAATGTTAAGCAATAATAAACGCCAGCTTTTTTATTTGGCAGTTTGAATCACCATAGACACACGTTGTCAATCAAAACCAATTTTGTTGTCGCTGATTTTTCTCGTAGTAAAACCTGAGTAAAAGTGTTTTTAATGGATTCTTCAGTCGAAGATTTGCCAGAGTCAGTTGGAAGCAGTTAAAACTGCAAACTTCAATCTGCTACCATCAAAATCCCGTCGTAGGTATGAGAAAGAATATATTCTGTTCAAAACCTGGTGTCAAACTAAAAAAGGCATCAAAACTTTGAAAAAGAACCCATTTTTTTGGCATATTTCGCCGAACTTTCCAAAACATGTAAGCCAAACAGGCTTTAGTCCAGATACTCAATGTTAAAAAGTATGATCAAACTCAATGAAAACATGGATTTAAGCAAGTTTTTCAAAGTCACGGCCTGTTTAAAAAAAACAAAATGTTGGATTTAGACCAAAGAAGGGGAAAATTTTTTCAAAAGAGGAAATTACTAAATTTATAAGTGAAGCGCCTGACGAAATTTAGCCCCATATTAAAGTTGCTACTATAATTGGTTTGACGGGCGCATGTCGCCGAGAAGAACTAACAAAAATGTTATTGGATCATATTAAAGACAAAGGAAATATTTTATTAATAAATATTCCAGACACAAAAAATTACTGTTCTAGTAGCTTTGTATTGCCTGAAAGCGGAGAATATTAAAAATTGGTCAAAAAATATGCGATTTTAAGAAAGCCAGAAACTCCACATAGGCGTTTTTTTTGTAAACTACAAGAAAAGAGCTTACACAGTACAATGCATCGGAATAAACACCTTTAGATAAATGCCATCAAATATTGCAGGTTATCTGAAGCTCCCAAATCCTAGTGAAAAATGTTAGCTATGAAAAAAAAATTTGAAAGAAAAATAAAAAATATACATTAAGGAAATTTGACATGTTAATAGATTATCTTGTAGCTGCATGTACCGTTGCAACGTATGGTTTTGTACATATCAAATCTTTTCAAACAATGAAACATATTTCTCTAAAAGAGAATGGTTTAGATTACGAAAAAAAAAGTATTCCTGATTCATTATTACTGGAACTAGACTGGTAATACAAACATATTGGATTAGGTCAGGATATAAAACCAACTAAATTTTCTTACGAAATATTCTCGGATACCTCAACGACGGGTTGGGACCAAAGTTGCATATAAATTATTAAGATATCAGCTGTATACTATTAAATTGTCTTTTGCAAAACATAACAACTATTTCCTGTATAAATCAGCCATTTCTTGTATAAATCGAGGAGGAAGCGTTAAACATCCATCTCTAAATAAGGCCACAAAAGAACTGTGGCAATGGTGTGAAGAGAGAGGGATAGTCATCCATTCTACAAGGAGATTCCCTTGGTGGTAGGGAAGTTATTTGGTGGTCTCTTTTAAGAAAAGGTATACCAGACACTGCAATTAATGTAATAATATCCTCCCTAGCAGAAGAAGCCCTGAAACAGTATTTGGCTTGCCTTAAAAAACTCTGGGACTTTTATGTATGTCAGCGCAAGTAAATCCTTATGAACATAATTTGCAAACACCTTATTTTTTTAATGGAAATTTTAAACAATGGAAATTCCTTCTCAGTATTAAATACCTTCAGATCAACTTTGAATTTGATATTTACTTCCATAGACCCTAGTGAAGTAAAAATATTAAATAGATTTTTTAAAGGTATTGCCAATATTCGTCTACCAAGCCCTAAATATGCATTCACATGGAATCCCGATCCAATTTTAAGATATTATACATGCCACAGTTTCCGATGTTCAGCCGCCACAATGCTTGCCGATTCCGGAAAAGGAATAACAAATATCAAGTGCCTCGGAGGTTGGAAATCTTCAACCGTGGCAAAAGGTTATTTAGAAAGCTCAAAAAGTTTTCAAAAGAATCTATCCAATAAAGTATTGAACTTTAATGCCATTCATTCCACTAGTCACCGACTTTCACCAGTGCAGTCTACCAAATCGACCTCTTCCAACCAAAAAGTTACCCCCTCGGCGACGGTTACAACAATAAGTACTCGTGAAAGAGAATTGGAAAAACCAAACTCAACCTACAAGTCCCCAAGTTCCTATCTAGCCTCTGCAATTATATTACTAAATGCTACAAACTGCACGTTTACTATTCATGTTGTTAATAATAATTAATTTGTGATTATGTATTTGATATAAATAAACGAATCGTTTTAACTTTTGGGCTTTTCCGCACGTTTGTAGAAAAAATAGTGTACCTTACACGTGCGTAAAGTGACTTTTCCGCACGCGATTAACGCGAACTTACATGCGGAAAAGTAGCACTTTCTGCACTTGTTAGGTAAATTACTATTTCAGTTACTCTACTTTTACATTACTATTCTTTTCCCAACTCTTAATTATCGGCCTATAGGCAACACAGCTGTCAGGAAACAAATGTTTTAATGGCATATTCTACCAAATATGGCCTAATAGATTTAACATTTCTATTTTATCATGTACTAAAACATTTTATGCATGCTCGTTTAGCTCATATTGGTTATGCCATTAAGGTATCTTACACGCGGTCTATGCAACTCGTTTACCCAAGGTAATAAGAAAGGTATATTCGTAAGATAAACGTCGAGGTTAGGACCGCAGTAATCTCTTAAGGAGGTATGCCAGAATTAGTTCGATATCGGGCGAATTTCATTTTCTTGCATTTACCTAACTTAAAGGCAATTTGTGGTTGGATTTACGACTTCGCCTCAAATTTGGAGTTTTAGGATATCCGATTTATCGCCCATATGTGCCATAAATCCAGAATCGAATTTTAATTGATATATATTTATTCGGAATGTGTTTTATTGAACCTGTAAGTTTCGCTAGGGCTGTGGGATATCAGTTAAATACGTTTTATTAGTATTGATTGGATGGTTGTTCGGTTTGTTCGAGTTGATCTACTAGATGTTTAAAAAATTTCTCGTAAAAGGGAAGTATTTTTTCAGATCCTTGGGTTTCAGTGGCCCTAGATGCAGAAGGACATGTTTTCTCAATTCCGTCGGTATGTTTGTCTGCCAATGGCTCTGTTCGCGGCATGGCTAAAAAACTACTTACCCTAGTGACTTCCAATTGCGGTCAAAAATAGATTTATCTCAAATTTTGCAAAACAATCAAGTAGGTATTATCAGCGAACAATAACAAGATAAGAAGGAGCACAGTCCGTCGGAACTTGCTACGATTAAAACGAATAAACGTTCAGTTACCGGGGTGATTTAAAAATGAGTTTTAAAAATATCTACCCATAATAATCCAGCTTTACGTGGAGCCACCCAGATGTCACGGACCTACATAGGATTGTATCTAATGACCTAATCACCATTAAATCCTGGTGCGATTCTAATCTCCTATGTTTGAACATCTCTAAAACGAAAGTCTTGTCTTATAAAAACACGCTGCAACCCTTTGACCTTAATGGCACCACTATTGATGTCGTAAACTCTGTAAAATTTCTAGGGCTTCTTGTAGATGATTCTTTGAAATGGGATCCACATATCGACGCTTTATCAAGGAAGTTAGGTTCTGCTTGCTTTGCGGTAAGATCTGTTTCCGAGGAGCTTAGCTTTTCTACCTCTAGAACTGTTTATTTTGCTCTTGTTGAGTCGAACCTCAGATATGCTATTCCATTCTGGGGTACATGTTGTGCGACTCAATTTGATCGAATTTTTATACTACAAAAAAAGAGCTGTTCGTTACCTACTGAGACTTAACAGTAGAACTCACTGCCGAGATTTCTTTAAAAGATATAAAATACTAACCCTTCCTTGCTTATTCATTTTGGAATCGGTTTGCTTAATTCGTAAGCACGCACCTGCTCTATTAGAGAGACCTTCTCACAACTACCCTCTCAGAAATACTGAGCACGATCTCTATCTTCCAACCCCACACTCAGAGTTAATTAAAAGATCAGTAATCTACAATGCAAAAAAATTGCATAATCACCTGCCATTTAACATCAAATCCATAATATCTCTGACTTCATTTCGCAAGGCTTTGAAATCATTCTTACTGGAAAGAGCCTTCTACACCGTGAACGAGTTTTACAACACATAATTTTATCCTTATGAACCCCTAGTGTGATAGTTGCCATTACCAACCATTTTTACCGAACTTTGTATATGTATTTTTTTAATTGTTTCGTACTTTTTTATTTTTTACTTTGCTTTTTAATTTTTTTACATTATATTTATAAAAATGTTTATAACATAGTACGACTGACAAAGTACATTTCTAATGTACTTCTTTTAGGATTCTATAATATTAATATTCTAAATTCCTGATTTAAATATTATTTTTCTATAATATTTATGATGTGTTTTTGTCTTGTTTTGTTTGCTAATTTTGATGTTTGTAAACTATTTTTTTACAACAGCTTTGTCCACAAAATTGTAAAATTTTTTTTGACAATAAAGCATTTATTTATTTATATTTATTTTATTAATTGCTATTGTGACCTATTTTGCTTTATATGTATTAAAAGAAAAAAGGGGATAACGTCAAGTTGTTTAATTGATTGATCTTAATATAATTATAAAAAGAACTCTTTTTCATCAATTCCGTCGGCCCGTCTGTCAATTTGACTAAAACACTAAAATGGTGGCCTAATAAAATATTTAAACAATCGGCCTGATAAAAACTACTTATTAGATTAATTTGAAAGAGGAGCGTGCGGTGAAATTTTAAGAAAGGGAAGCAATTTTTAGAAACTTACCTATTTGTAATGTAATTCGATTCTTCGATCATTTTTTGCAAATTCGTCAATGACGTCATCATAAAATTGTCGATGCTCCGACATATTTTGGAGAAGTTTATTGTCAATGGACAACAGCGATGTATGCGAAAGTCTCTCCTGCCCCGTTGAATTTCTCACAAAATTTTTTATACGTTTAAGTGTTGAAAAATTGCGTTCTATTAATGAACTTGTGGCAGGTATTGTCAATATTAATTCACACAATTTCGACAGTTCGGTGTAGGCATCTTCCAGCTCCTTGTCTTTTAAACATTGCATTAGTTCCTTAGCGTTATTTTTTGCGCTAATGTCATCAGTTTCGTAAATCACTTTTAGTTCAGATCGCAGTAACACTCGGTCGAAGAACTGACCATAATGAAGAAGAAGAGATTTAAACGCATCTTCTGGAAAAGTTTTTCCTTTAAATGCATTAAAATTGCAGAGCTCGAGGAATTTAAAATCATTTAAACCGTTAAATCTATAGTTTATATGTTGCTGAATTTGATCGATTATTTCATAAAAGAGGCGTCTGTATGATGTTTGAATCTCCGATCTTGTCTGTTCGACGACGCTGGGCTCGTGCATCTATACTTAACGTCATCGTTTTCTCCCAAGACAGGTCAAAGCCATCTCTTTTTCGGCTTAACATGGACTTAAAATAATTTTGTTTTTCAGGCAAAAAGCAATATCATTTATTTTATTTTTAAGTGTGTTCAGATTATTTGTTGCGTTTAGATTGACAAACAAAAATGTTTTTTGGCTTTTTCGCAACTGAATAAAAATATTTAACTTTAAATTAATTGAAGCAAATATTTAATATAAATACATACCTCAAAATTAATTTAAAGTTAAATATTTTTATTCAGTTGCGAAAAAGCCAAAAAACATTTTTGTTTGTCAATCATTTATTTTAGTTTATAACATATTAAAAAAATTGTCCGAGAATGGAAATATTTCTGAAAGTCCCACGTTTCATTATTTTCTATTATATTCTCAAATAGTTCAATCAGTGATTCACGATTTTCAGATACTGTTAACACAAGTCTTCCATTATAGTTCCACCTAATAGGAGCTAGTTTGGGTAATTGTTTGTGGACAATGGAGTCCAAAGCTTGTGTACTTTTTGCTGACTTGGAAAAAAAAGCAGCCATGCTACTTAAAGTAACGAAAAATACTTTATACTCTTTAATGTGATTGATGGACTGGGATAAAACTAAACTTAATTTATGAGCAAAACAATGGACAAATACAGCACTTGGAAACATTTCTCGAACTTTAGCTTGCAGACCCACTAATTGTCCTGTCATCACTGCAGCTCCATCACAGCTTTGAGCAACTAATTTTTTCTCTCCATTAATTTCTTTAGTAACGTTATAAACTACGGTATATAATGCATCGGCTGTACGATTTTCGGACAAATTCTTAAAACCTAAAAATCGCTCTTGAATACTTTCGTCTGTTTAAACGTAGCGTATTACTATAGATAATTGGCTAAAATTAGTGATATCAGTTGTTTCGTCCAGAACAATAGCAATGAACCGCGCCTCGCCAAGCTCCCGCTTAATTCTTTTTAGAATAATGGTTGCAACAGCGGAGATTAAATCATTCTGGATTCGATTCGACGTTCCTCGAAAAACGCTAGACTGCTCTAAATCGTTTTTTGAGCAATCATCATATTTAGCCATTAAACTAAGTAAATCTTGAAAATTTCCTCTATTTGAAGAAACCCTTGTTTCGTCATGACCTCTAATTCTCACTTCGTGCTGTCCGAGAAAACAAACAACATCGATAAGTTTTCTTAATATTTGCCTATTTTTATCGACTAGTTCATTGTGTTGGCGGTGACTAATTACCAACTGTTTATTAAGGGCGTGTTCAGTTCTGGTTTTGCTGAAGACTTTTTCTTTTATGACGACCTGCAAATGCGCTTTGGATATAATGTGTCTTTTTATAGCTTTATGGAAACTGTTTAAATCGGGAAAACTAGTTTTATTCCAGAGACCTTTTTCAATTTCAAAAAGTAAATATGGCCAACAGAATAATTTACTTATATTTTCACGCGTTGTTAGCCATTTAACTTGTTCGTATTGTTTTTTCGGATAAAAATGTCTAATACAGTTTTTCATTTTTGTGGCTAAATTTTTCATAGGCGGTTTTGCCCTTCCTTTGGAAATTATTTGAAGCTTATCAGCGAATTTTAATGTTGAAAATCCCTCTATCATTAAGACACACACCAAACATTCACACACACTCTTCCTACTAAATTATCCAACATTTTCAACGTTATTACCGAGAGCCGAAGTTGATGGTATTTGCATATCCACGTCCGTATTATTGTCGGCCATATCGCACCATGCACGACGCGACGTACGTATCACACAACACACGAATAGCCGTTCAAACAAAGGACCTACTCCAACGATAGCTTCCGCCCCCACTTAAAGCACGCGACTGAAATGCAAACAGCCGGTGGAAAGTTCATTAACATCTGGCTCGATTCACAGGAAATCAAGCATACAGGACTTGGCTGCAGAGAAGCTAGCGGCCCGCATAGGTTCTATTCGATATTCTATTGTGTCAAGGCCGCATTTATTATGGGCTTGATAATTGAGATAATATTTTAGCATTTTTAATATAAACTAAATTAATGGTTTCCCATTTCAAAAATTACATTTTTGAAGATGTTTTGTAATTTTTTTTGGGGAAGCACTGCTTCCCTTGCTTCCATCGACTGCAAGCCCCTGGTTATAGGCTCTTTCCCAACCGCAGCTGCCAATCATTCTCAGTACCTAAGTAAACTACGTCAATCTTCATCATCTTTTTTTTGCTGCCCGTCTGCGAAAATTAAATTTTAGATGTTATAAATAAACTTAATAATTCTAAATGTTTTGATATAGACGATATAAATACCACTATTTTAAAAAATGCTTTGCATATTTTTGCTCCTTTACTGACAATATTAATAAATAAATGGTTTGTGGAAGGCAACTTTCCTAATATCCTTAAAATAAGTAAAGTTTTTTCCGCTATTTGATAAAGTGATTGAAGCAGTTCTTAAAGATAGACTTGTCTCTTACTTGAATAAGTTTTCTTTACTGTACAATGATCAATTTGTCTTTATAGGTGGTAGGTCCACAACTGAGGCAATTCCTGAGGTTGTGAGCTACATAATCGAGGGTCTGGATGAGGATGATTTGCGAACAGCGGTTTTATGCGACCTTAGTAAGGCGTTCGACTGTGTATCTCACCCTATCTTGGTCGACGAGTTACAATTAATTGGGATAGATGGTCCACCCTTTCATTAATAAAATCGTATTTAAGGCACCGGTCTCGGTGAACGGCGAATTATCAAATAAACAAGTAATTGCCAATGGCGTACCTCAAGGTTCCATTCTGGGCCCTCTACCCTTTATCATTTAGATTAGTGACTTTAGTATTAATATGTTACCTTGTCCAACTATACTATATGCTGATGACGCAACTCTTTTAATTTCAAAACGCAAACATAAATTAAAGGTCACGGCACTTTCTTTGTCAACCGCCGAAAACTGATTTACCAGTAATCAGTTTAAACTAAATAGCAGCAAAACGCAAATAACTTGCTTTAGCTTTAATAATGGGTTTATAACGTGTGAGCATGTCAAGCTTTTGGGGATCATTTTGGATGATGGTCTGAAATTGCACTACCACATTGATGATTTATGTAAGAGGTTGAGTAATCAGATATATCTTTTAAGACAGTTAAAAAGATCTTTCTGTATGGATGTGTTCCTTACAGCGTATTTCAGCAATATTCATTCTCTGCTCTCTCTCTCTCAAGTTATGGAGCAATCATATGGGGTAGCTCATCGTATTACAAAACAGCTTTTAGGCTTCAAAAGAGAGCTATTATAGCAATTGAGGGAGTGGGCCCTCTTGTCTCTTGTAAACCTTTATTTATTAAATATGTTATCATGCCCTTTCCTTGTATATTTGTATATCAAACTTAAAATACATCGAAACTTCAGAACACTGCCTAAGCTTTCTTGCAATCATGGCCATAATACTCGACCTTCGAACATTCTTCTGTTATAAAGACGTCGCCTTACAAAGTCTGTACGTAATTATCTTCATCGTAAACTGTATAATGAGATCGGGAATAATATTAAGTTCTCAAACTTTTTGGTTTTTTAAATAAATATCAAAACAATTTTAATAAAGAACTGTTTTTACTCTGTGAACTTATATTTGTTGTTTTTAGTTATAGTTTTAGCATTTGTATTGTTTTTTAAGTATATATGACTTACTATTTTATTTTTATATTTTTACGAGTGTTATTTTTTATTTTTTTTAATTGCTGCCTTAATCTTTTTATTTATTTAATGAAATGCAGCATATTTGCTACTTTTTTAAATTTTTTTCTTCTTCTTGACTTACATCAATCATGTATATGTATGGATGTTAAATAAAGATGTCTATGTCTATGTCTATATTTGTAGTCATTTTTCTCTCAGCGTGTATAACTCTTTTTCCAGGGCCGAACCTAGGGTAACTGCCGCCCGGGTGCAAGAAGTAAATTTGCCGCCCACACTAATGTAAAAAAATTAGGTTGTCGATAGGGAAGGAGTTCATAATTTATCATGCTCAATAAACAGATAACAAATTTAATAGTAAAATAACAAAGTATTTATTAACAAATACACAAAAGAACAAAATAAAAATACATTCAGGAAAAAAAACCAAAATAACTAAACTTGTTTAAATGCTAAAATCTACTTTTCTCGCTTTTTTAGTAACAAATTCCCTAATCGAGTCGCCTACATCCAAGTTGTTAGAAAGATCTTCTTCAATACTTATAATTGCTACATTTGAAAGCCTGAATTGACTCATGTTGGATCTTAAGTAGGTTTGATTAGTTTTAATTTCGAAAATCACCGCTCTCCATGGGCAACAGTAACCGGCATTGTTAAAAATATTCTTAAAGCTACAAATAAATTCGGAAAGATGCCTTTTAAATCATTAACTACTAAATAAGTTAATACCTCTTCAGCCGACATATTATCTGTAGTAAGAATATAAATTGACAAAGTATCAATCTCATTGTAAAGGTCAATTGCATTTATGTCCATATATTTTGTTGCCTGTTAATTCAGTTTCCAATTTTTTACAATATTGCATTATTTCATCTTTATTAAACGCTCCTAAATTATTTAAAAAACCAAACGTTTTGTTATATTTGTTGAAATCTTAGAACCTTTCGTCTAGTTTTGTCGAGAACGTAAAAATAAAAATTAACTTTGAAATTTCGCTCTGGAGATTGGATAGGCGCATCTTTGTGTTCATAATCAAAAAAAACCTTTTTTTTTCTTGATCTAACTAACTCAACAGCTGGAAAACAAATTTTGCAGTCTATTTCTCCCGCAATTTTTGTGGCTTCATTACGCATTTCGGTAAAACCATTTTCAGATCTAAGGTTGGTTAAAAATATTTTAATATCTTTTATCATTCGCACAGCTTCTGGCAAAACAATGGTAGATTTTTGCATTATTTTGCTTACAACATTATCTCTAGATTCATCGCTATAAAGGGCAAAGAGAGCATCATAAATTTTTTCTAGTTCAAATCTGAGGGTTTTGATAGCATCAATTCGACTCTCCCATCGGATGTCAGATAGCGGCTTTACTATTAGGTTTTTAGCATTTTGCAGCGTCATTTACGACTAAATTAAGGCTATGTGCCGCACAAGGTACAAAAAAGGCACTAGGATTAATATCCAAGATCTTTTTTTGCAGACCATTATGTTTGCCTTTCATATTGGCACCGTTATCATAGCCCTGACCTCTCATATCAGCAATATTGATATCAGCTTCTTCTAAATATTTTAATAAAAAGTCAGTTAAACCCTGACCAGTAGTATTAGTAACTGGACAAAATCCTAAAAAATGCTCCCTGATTTCAACACTTTTTGAATGTTCATCAATAAACGCAACCCTAACAATAATAGTTATCTGTTCTTGGTGACTAATATCAGGTGTACAATCAAGAATTATAGAAAAATATTTACATAATTTTAAGCTGTTAATAATATTTCTTTTTATTTTTTCTCCTATGAGAAAGATTAGTTCATTTTGTATTTTATCACCCAAATAATTGGTCATTTGTTTGGTATTTTTTTGAACCTTTACTATGTGTTCGGCCATTACGTTATCAAATTTGGCAATTGTCTGAATAAGTTTCAAAAAATTACCGTTACCTTTGTCAAAAAGTTAGTGTACAATTCTTTCTAAAATAGATGTCCCCGTTGTTTTTTCCATTTGAATTAAATTTTGATTGACAGTCAACCGTAATACCTTTTTCAGTTGATTTTTTTTAACTCAACCCATTTTCTAACAGTTTCAAAATGTCCCCTTACTTGTTTCGTGTCTTTCTAAGGTTCGAGACAAATGTCGCCAGTCACTATATCCGTTACTATTAACAGATATCCCAAATAATTTACAACTAAAACAGTACACTGAGTTTTTGGATTTTGAATAAACAAGCCAAGTTCTAGGAACTTTTTCATTATTACTTAATGTTTTTTCAAAGTAGGTAGCGCTAAAAGATCTATTTGAATTATTTACAGGATATGTCATATTTTTTAACTGTACTGGTCCTATTTCAAGAATTGTTATCCTAATATTATCTGTTAATACGCGACACCAATAGGCTGGGTCTTTTAAGAGTTCCTCATTCACCTTACCAGCAGTTTCGTTTTGTATATTTGCTAGCGTGTTCGTCGTAGCTTTATTCGGCGTGTTCTTTTCCTTTACTTCGGTGTCCGAATCCGATTTACCTTCTTCGTGCAGCTTTTTCAATGGTTCTTCTGCATCCTCGCATCAAAATGTGCAGCATTTAGGTGTTTGCTACTTGAAGTTTTTTGTGAGTCATGTCCTAACTCGTAGCATAGAATTTTGTAAATCATTATATAGGGAAAAGAACTGTCGAACATTCACTTAAAACTTAATTATTTTTGTTAGGTATTGGATTAAAAATAATTTAATTCTTTTTGTATACTACATTCTACACTAGTTCAATATACCTTCTGTTTAACATCACAATTATTTGTATAACTATAATAACATAGAGTTTAAGGTCGCATAGTTGCAATTTTGATTTCAATGTCATCGAAATTATTCACCTCGTACATGTGTGTTTGTTTACTTTTATAAGGTTATCATGATTCATTTACTGTTTGCAATGTTATGTTATATTCTAACGTGTGTTTTACGATTTGGTAAATTGATAATTTACATTTTTAAAAAAAAAGCACTGACCTGTCGAAATTATTTTCGATTAATGTTTTGATATGTCTTATTTTTAGGTATATTTTGCTTTGTCCATAAAATTGTAAAATTTTTCTGCGGCAATAAAGCATACTTTTGTTTGTTTGTTTGTAGTTTGTGGTTCTTTGCTGGTCGTACACGTAAAAAACTTTTTCAATGACCCAGCTAATCATTTTTTATCTTTCTCCAACTTTCTTTTTCGGTATTGTGAACCAGAAAGTCTCTTTCGACCATCAGCCATCTAAATCATACAATTAAATTTCAAAATTCGAGTCAAAATTTAAAACATCGTTTTTTTTTATATCGGGAAGAACTGAATCATATTCTCCGGCATCTAACCTCGTCTTTCTATTACTAAAGTTGAGTTAGGATTTTAATAATTATACTTAGATGAAAATAGTTCAGTAAATAAAATACCTAGCTTTGAAACACAGACGAGATGCAAGACAAAAGACGCTTTATTATAATAATAATAATTTTAGAATTTACCATTCACTATTATTAATCACATTAATCACAATACTCAACACTATATCATAGAATAATAGAAATAAATTAAATAAATACTAATATTCAACAGGCAACTTAGGTGACTTGATTATAGTTTATTTGTTTTTAGTTTTTAACTTAAACGCATTAAAAAAAATTAAATGCCGACCCAAGTGATGTTTGCATACTATTTGTCTCACGTAAATAGAAAAACAAAAAATGGCTGATTTGCTGACGTTCAAATACGTAGCGACAATTCGGAAGAAATTATTATTCCAAGAAAATTGTACCTACCTACTCATTTTTTGTGGTTCGGATTCGGATTATGTCTTTTTTATCTTTGCCGCACGACCGCACGCACAATTTCGGCATTGTGTTTATGTGTGGAATAAAAACGATGATTCCTTGAAACGCCGATATCAATAAAACGCAAGTGATTTTAGAAAGTGTTTTGCATTTTGCGAGGTGCCTTTTTCATTCTTGATAATATAAAATTTTTTTGATGTTATTTTGCCGCCAGGTGTTAGTGCTGCTCGGGTGCCATGCACCCCTTGCACCCCCGGCACGGCTCGGCCCTGTCTTTTTCTATGATATGCTAAATATTAGCATTAAGGTAAAAAGGTCAATCAACACTTAGTTCGTGTTTATATAAAATTACAATATAGATTCTATTTTTAACTTAAAAAAAAAATGAGTATAACCGAACAAAAAATTTTAATTTATGGAGTATTAAAGTTTAAACCCTAAATAAAACAATCGGAACTGTACAAAGCAATACATCATTAAGAGTTTAGAACTTTTTTTTATCAGAATATACGAACGTTCCACCGAAACAATACGAATGTCTAAGTGCTTTAAAAGGGTACGTTGAAACAAATCCAGCGACGGGGCTAATTTAAATTTAGTGGACGTGAGTGGAAACTATGTTAGCATTTGTCCCATTTTTCACCGCGTAATCCTTAATTTATGCATTTGTCGTGTCGGGAGGATTTTAAACATTTATACTGTTACTACAGCCCCGAGTGGGGCGATAAAATGCTTTCGACGTTCAAAATTCATCTTTATGCATTTTAAATATTTTGCGTTGCTCTAGTCCAATGGGACACAGAAATCTTCTTTTAAAGGAAATTTTTGTCTTTTTCACAACGTAAAATGTACGTAAATATATATTAAACGTAGAGGAATTTTTTGTTTCAAACTTTCTCAAAAATTTTTAACGCAATTTATGCAGCGAATACCACATTTATACACTGAAAAATACCTCTAGAACGTAGAGAAAAGTAAAACTATATCTACCGGTATTTTAATTGCTTATTATAGAGTTTAATGATCAGTGAATTTGGGGTGGATTTGTAGTGGATAACGGCACTTTAACTCGAATCTTAACTATAGGATTAATAGGCCACTTCGTTTGAGGCACTATTTAATATATATATATATATATATATATATATATATATATATATATATATATATATATATATATATATATATATATATATATATATACAGGGTGTCAATTAAGTACTTGTACAAACTTTAAGGGGTGATTCTTTGACTAATTTTAAGATTAAATACGAACATGGCTCTGAAACGGCTTTGTTTATGAGATACAGGACGTCCAAAAAAACAATTTTATTTGGTTTTTTGCTTATATTTTTGTTAAGGAACATGACAGTTGGACAAAATTTGGGATTCTGGGTATATTGATGACGAGAAATTCAAATATTAACCTAGTTTATTATTTAATGTTAGAGGGCGCTACATACAGTGTTGTTCCTAAATTTAATTAACCATAACTTTTTTGTGAAGCCTTTTATGTCATTTTTAACTAGGCATACCTATTCTCCATTTAATTCTACATAAAAAAGGTGCCCTTAGTATTTGTCGCTAAAAGTAGTTAGGTTTGAAGTTAAATCTGCGTTGAAATTTTTTAAATTAGATCATTTTCGAGATTTCGAAAAATAAGCAAAAAAATATATCTTTTATTGATTGTATTATCAGGTAAAAAACTTAAATCATTTACAAGACTAAAACTAAACTAGTTAATAATATTATTTTACAATAATTGTTGAAAATTACCACCGCCTATTTCAACGCATGCAATAAGTCGCCTTAACATTGATTGCAGAACTCTTCCAAATATACCTGGCGTCTGATTAATAATGGCACAAGATTCAAATATCCTATGTCTTAGATCTTGTTCATTTTGGACTGGACTTATAAACCAAAGATTTCAAGTGACCTCACAGAAAATAATCCAAAGGATTCAAATCTGGTGATCTGGGAGGCCAGGCTTGTTGTCCAGCTCTTCTTATCCAACGGTTAGGGTAATTCTCGTCCAGAAATTGACGCGCAACGACTCTAAAGTGTGGCGGAGTTCCGTCGTGCATTAACCACATCCTATTTCTGGTTTCTAAATCAACTTCTTCTAAATAGTTGGGAAATTCGTGCTCCAAAAACCTTCGATATTCTTCGCCATTAAGCCTTTGTGGAAAAATGCAAGGTCCAATAAGCTGATCACCGATAATTCCTACCCAAATATTGGGAGAAAATAGCACCTGAAAATGATTTTCTCTGATAGCATTCGGATTATCCTCGGCCCAGATATGGTTGCTATGAAAGTTAATTATGGTATTTCGAGAAAACGAGGCTTCAACTGTGAAAAGCACATGGCTTAAGAAATCCGGGGTTCGTACTAATCTATTACGCGACCAAACACAAAAATCGAGTCTGAGGGGAAAATCTCTAGGTAATAGAGCCTGCACACGTTGCATATGATAAGGATAAAGTTGTTGGGACCTTTTTGCCAAACAAGTGTGTGTGTAATATTCAATTCAAGAGCTTTTTTTCGTGTGCTAGTTTGCGGGTCTTCTTCAATTCTGTTTAACACAGCTTCTTCAATCTCAACTGTTAGAACTGTTGCAGGCCTTCCTAGAACATCTGTTGTCCTTTTAAAGCTGCCAGTTTCACAAAGTCTTGCGTGAATATTAATACAAATTTGGACGTGTGGCACCACTCGTTGAGGAAATCGCGCCTGATACATTCGTCTTGCAGCTTGTGCATTACCGCGAGCCATTCCATAAGTAAAATGAATGTCTGCCATTTCTGCGTTGGTATATTGGTACATTTTGAACAAAACACACGATAAATTATTACTTATAACGCTAAAAGATAAAAAACTACTTGTTTTATTCTGAATCAACTGCCATGACTGATTCTGCTACCATGGAAACCTCTCAATTGTTTTCCAAGGCCTGCTATGGATTCACTTATACTATTTTCTCGTGTACTGCGGCTGCAGAGGAAAGATGCTGCACATTTTTACGATTTCATTATTTTTATCCAATTTTCATTGATTTGGTAATTGTGATATGTTAATGTGATAGAGTAACATAGCACATGGTTTTGAAAAAGTATTTTTTCGCTTATTTCTCAAAATCTCGGAAATGATTCAATTTAAAAAATTTCAACGAAGATTTATCTTCAAACCTTTTTTTATCCAAAACGGCTGCTTTTAGTAACAAATACTAAGAGTAACTTTTTTATGTAAAATTGAATGGAGAATAGGTGTGCATAGTCAAAAATGACATAAAAGGCTTCACAAAAAAGTTGTGGTTAATTAAATTCAGGAACAACACTATATGTGGCGCCTTCTAACATTAAATAAAAAACTAAGCTAATATTTGAATTTCTCGTCATCAATATACCCAGAATCCCAAATTTTGTCCAATTGTCATATTCCTTAACAAAAATATAAGCAAAAAACCAAATAAAATTGTTTTTTTGGACGCCCTGTATCTCAGAAACCTAACCTAAACCTATGTTCATATAAACTTTTAATCTTAAAATTAGTCAAAGAATCACCCCTTAAAGTTTGTACAAGTACTTAATTGACACCCTGTATATATATATTGGGCTGGATTTAAATTTCTTTTTCGCCAAGCTTTCTAATATTTGTTACCTCTTTTACGGTTGGAATATGAAAGGACTCTTATTTGTATATTGATTAAGATTTTAAAAATATTTCAAAAAAGAAAAAATGAAAAATGTAGTACACACTGTAAGGTAATTAAATATAGATAACTGCTTGCGAAAAACTAACATATTATGAACTTAACATCATTGATTATTTTAACATTCTGGCAGGAATACCTGTTCTCGAAGCTATTTTTACGCATTGAAAACGAAACAAATAACATTTTATGTAGTTTTCTTAACCCTATGTTAAGAAAGTTATAGTATGTTCTTTCAGAATAACTGAGACTTAAATAAATCTAGGATTTTCTATTTCTGTGCTTTTATTAACTATTTATAGTGCTAGAGCAATTAACATTGAACAGCTCTTAAGATATGTGTAATTTTATACGTATAAATTTAATTGAAAAATAGGTTTATGCCAACGGAAATTATTGCATTGATGATACTGACTATAGATAGATATATGGATTTGAAAACGTGAACATAAAGCTTGTAAGGATATGTCTATATTATTAAAACTAATATTACTATTTATTATGAGTGTTCAAGTTAAATAAATTTGAGTAAATAATAATAAGACCTTCTATGTTAGTTTTTCTATTCAGAGAATAAGACTTTAAATATATTTTCACTATCTCTAGAAAGATTCTCTTATTATAATTGGTTTCCTTACATAATATTTGTGTTTCACTATAATTAAATAAGTACCCAGATTGGTTTGTGAGTTCTGAGAGGGCGCAAGTATTTTTCTTTAACCTACTAGTTATTCTATATTTTAATTCTATGTTTTAAAACCCTGGATATTTGGCCTATATATACGCCTTCACATTCAGAACAAGGAATACTATACACAATATTTGATGACTTTTGTATTTCATCCTTATCTTCTAATTTAGTAAACGTGTTGCCTGCTATTGTATTATGTTTAAAGGCAATTTTAATTGATTGATAGAACTTAAACAACTTGGCTATTTTAGTTGAAATTTCTTTTATGTAAGGTAACGAAAAATAGTAACTAAGTCGGTCCTGAGAGTTAAAAGCACTGATGTCAGGTGTAATCTCATTATTTCTCTCTACATGCTTACCCGTTGGAGCGGTGTTAAATATTAGTTTTTTAATGGTTTAGGGAGGTATGAATTCTTTAAGAGAATGTCATGCAGTCCTTTCAGTTGTAGTGTCGTAGACTGGGGTGGGAGATTCTTTCAATGCGTGTTTGTAAAGCTAATACAAGGTTAATTTTGATTTTTTAGGGTGGTTGGAATGAAAATTAAGACATTTACCAGAACTGGTTGGTTTTACGTACCAGTCTAGTATAATCTGGTTGTCATTCCTAATTAGTTTAGTGTCCAGAAAATGTACACTGTTGTTGGTATGTTGGTATACATTATATATATATATATATATATATATGATTTAGTTTTCTTGGTCTATTTCTTGCAAATTTTATTGTATTTTTCAAAGCCTTTGATTTTTAGGCACTGTATTTGCAGCAAGACATTTAAGCAGTTCCGAATTCTGTGGAAAAACACAATTTACTGTGAATTATTTTATACGCTAATAAATTCAGTTTACGTAGCTATTACAAAAACCCTACATAACTAAACAGGGAAGAGCAGGAGAAAGTAGATATAAGGGAAATATTTTACTTCCTGCGTAACATTATGCAAATACAATATAATAAAAAGGAGAGCTATTGCCTCGATTGCCTATGTAACAAGGCCGCATTCCACATACGTCACTTTATATCCTGCATGGTTTAGCTAGAATTCCTTTTAAATGAGACTTCGAATTTATGGGAGACAATTAAAGCTTGTGTGTTACTATCCCGAGACCTATTCATAAACCAAACATACCAAATGTTGAATTAAATGCTTGGCTTAAACAGTTTACTGTCAAGTTCTGGAATATTGAACACACGACATGTATAATGGATTATCGGCTCTAATAGAGGGAGGTAGATAAATATTAATATTAGCTTTAGTGTAAATATATTAATAATAAATTCAAAGGCAAAACGTGCCTTTCTGAAAACTGAACGGTTTAACTTAGGATTTAAAAGGAAGTTCTGATTTTGACAGTCCCAGATAAATGATGTCAGGTCATAGATCGTTGATAAATAAGGTAAGAGAGTGTACTATTTTGCGTTAAGTAAAACCGTTAAGCTTTTACAGAGTCCCAAAGTCTCCAGTTTTTAATTGTCAATAACTCAAAACCAAATGAATTTTGACATATATTAGATTGTACAAAAAATTTTGTAAATTGTTAGTAGAATTCAAAAATTGAATAATATAGAGTGTGTCTTGTATAAAATAAGAAAGTTGATGCTCGTCTCGACAAAACGAATCACCCAGTAGATATAAAAATTACTTCTCTACTAAAAAAACGTTTGTAATTAATACTTATCTGTAGTTAATGAGATAAAGCAGCGTTCAAAGTTAAACAGTTTAACGTTGTCATTGGGGCAGAAATAGTTATATAAATTAGGTAATCGAAAATGTGATACATGAAAAGCAATTGAAAATCTTAACCTAATATTTTCCCCTACACCTTCACACAACTAATTCTATTTTACAAACTTTAACTAAATAATTTAATGAACAAAGAATAATTCCATTTTCCCCAAATGTCAAACAAAATGACATTAAAAAGGTCTTACTTTATCTCTTCACTCTTTGTTTAGCAGTAGAAATAACTAATGCTCGTTTAATTTGACCTCTACTACATAAATAACAAGTCGCTAAGTCACTTTGGTGCAAACTTGATCCAATAACAAAAGAAGTCTGAACGCTTTTAATTAAATTTTTGTTTCCTTTATAAAACAAAAGCCTTTATAGAGATAAATATGAAAATTAACACTTTTTGGCTTCAGAAGCACATAGCTTGCCTTCAATATAACATAGATTAATTACATGCTTATTACTGTCAATAACACAGCAAGCAAATATTGTGTTTGGTAATTAATTTTAAATCTTACATATTGTATGTAAAAACAAGTAATTTAGAAAAAACTAAAACTAAATTATACATTTGACACTTTGTATTTACCTTTTATGGACATTGAATATATTGATATAATCCAAGAGTTTAAGTTAGTATTATATTACAAAGTTAATTCCGGGTACTTAGACACAACAAATATAGGTACAGCCCTTTTATCAGAAAAGAGAAAAGTAGCGCGTTGCTGAACCCTACAATATCATGTTTCGAAATCTAAAAAAATCCGATAACTTCCGAAGATATTTGGGACAAACCGAATTTTATTTTTTTTCTGACTCTATTTGAAAAGATGTGACAATACAAATTACATATTCCCATTACTACTTTTCCTGCTCTACAAGTTGATGTTATTAGATTTTCAATCTGACGTTTCGTTTCTTAGTAATCATTATCAACTTTGTTTTTTTTAAATAGTCGAAAACATTTGTTTTACTCCTAAAAAACTCTAATTTCAATTCTAAGGTCAACGACTTATCGCTAGTTATATTTATCCGACGTTTCGGAAGAAAAAAACACATCATCAATGTTATTTGATGATGATTACGAAGGAACGAAACGTCGGATCAAAAATCTAATTATGTCATCATGTAGGGGAGAAAAACTTGCATAGGAGTGTTAATTTTATTTTGATTTATCTCGTTTATTAAAATCAGTAAGAATATAATTCTGAAAAAGTATGTTTACAATTTCAAGAATTCCTAGTTTGCAAGATGGCCTAATTAAATTTTTGACTCTACGTTTTCGCTTTTATTGATTTTTATTATCATCAGCTTTTTTTAAATAACTTTTTTAGCCCTTTTAAATAGTTTATAGTAGTAACAAAATATTTTATTTTACTACACTAAGAAAAAACTCATTGAAACAATTTTTTTAATCTGATGTTCAGAAAGTACTCCCTCATTCTCTAAACGAAAATTTATTTAAATAAGTTGGTGATGATCTAGAAAAGCGAAAACATTGAATGAAACATACATTTTCGCAATTATTTTATTTCTGATTTTAATAAAGAAGATAGATCGAAATAAAATTAGCACTCCTATGGAATTTTTTCATCCCTATATGATGACCTAATTAAATTTTTGATCAGACGTTTCCTTCCTTCGTAATCATCATCAAATAACATGGATGATCGTTTTTTCTTTCAAAACGTCGAATAAATGTAAAAATCGATATGTCGCTGGATTTAGAATTGAAATTAGAGTTTTTCTAGGGATAAAACAATTTTTTTCGACTATTTAAAAAAAAAGTTGATGATGGTTGCTAAGAAACGAAACGTCAGATTGAAAATCTAATAACATCAACTTGTAGTGCAGAAAAGTAGCAATAAAAATGGCAAATTTATATTTTCATATCTTTGCAAATAGAGTCAGAAAAAAATAAAAACCACATCGGGAAAATTCGTTTTTTTCAAAATATCTTCGGAAGTAATCGGATTTATTTAGATTTCGAAACATGACATCGTAGGGTTCAGCAAGGCCCAACTTTTCTCTAATTCAATCATCTTTGTATCTCTTCTACTTTACGAGATCCCTGTACTGTGCATTCTTGTGCATTATTGTTTTCATCCTATGATGTTGTTTCGAGAATAAGTTACTTTGTATCTAATTCCTAAAAATATGTTGAAAACCACATCTCGATATATTCATTAATTTTTGAAATATAAGTCTTTAAATTTGCCTCACAAAATTGCCTTGGACAAACTTGTCCAGCAATGTATATTGATTTACTTTTATAGGAAACAAAAATCTCGAAATACTTGATTAAAATCTTTGCCCCAGAAGATCTATTAATAATAAAAATTCAAAGGTCCGCTCGGCAAGTAATTACCAATTTTCAGAAGTTACTTCTGGAATATTAATTACTTCTAAATTAATATTAATTATTATAAATTGGAGTTTCCGACGGTTGTGACATCTAGGGTTAAGGCAATTTTATTGAAACAAAACCAGTGACTAAGGACTTGAGAAGGGTTGGAGTTTTCCAGGGTGCAACGGAAGTTCTAATTAGATTTTTGAACACGTGCTTTACTAATTAGCTCAAGCAAATATACGATTATGTAAAATTAAAAATATTAAATATTTCTGGTACTGTATGTAATACACATGAAAATATTGCCAAACACATTGTTTCATTGTTTTATTATTAGTTGGACTTAGATTTGAGAAAAATTGTTTTTGAATCGAGTATATTTTTAATTTCTTTTAATTCATTGTACTCCGAAAAATCAATCAGGACAATATTAAGCTGATCAGCAATAAAAGAAGTGGCGTTATTAACAGTGACGGCTCGTACTCTAAAATTTAGGGTCGGCGGAGGCTCAAGGCTAATCAGGGGCGGTTTAACGGTAATAGGGTAATGAGGTAATTACCTCCCCTCCTCCAAGTCCTGTCAAACTTCATGTGTAATTTACATATTTTTACGTGAAAATTACGATTAAAAACTTGGCTAGGTAACACTATAGCACAAGAGCGACTTGTTGGATTGGGTTTGTTGCATATCCATAGATAGAGTATTGATGTAAATATAAACAATGTAATTAATAAATTTGCTGCAGGAAACAATTGGACGTTATTCCATAATTATGTATTAGAGGCTGTTTTTTTTTACTTATGCCACATCAAGTAGGGGGATAAAAAATATGGGTATTTATGGTGTTCTCATGGTAACTATTTATAATAAAATATATTAGCACACTTTTTAAATTAACCCTCCCTCCAGAAAAGTTTCGCGTCTATATATGGTCAAATACTAGTCTCATTTTGTTCCGTTTATTTCTTCAATGATAATAATTAGGTAGGCACAGCGGAATATAAATTTAATAAATAAGTAAAAAATGTTAGTAAAACGCTCTAGTCAGTCAATTTAATTTTTTGATATTTTAAAGTATCTTTCCTTAAGAGGAAAACAAAATAAATATCAAACAAAGTGAAGGCAACATGCACATCCAGAAAAGTATATTGTCCAGCAAGAACCACGATGCGGCCGGCGGACTTATATAACAAATTGCAAATGATATTTTAAAATATTCACTTCACATTTCGTCACCACATTTAAAAATGTAACATGGAGAGAAAATAATTAATATAATGTATTAACCATCATTAGTCTTGACTAATGTAAAAAACTAACAAATTAATTGTAAAATGGTAGTATTCAATTGGGAAAAATTCCGGGGATACGGCTACATCGAGAAGAGGCGGTGTTGGTTTATATAAGCTACGACGAACATTATAGCCGAGTTTATAGCATCGGGATGTATACAAACGTACTACGTACCGCGTGAATTAGTAAATGAAGTCTATCATGTGAGATGATGGAATCGGCTGGCAGAACCACCGTCTATAATAAATATATTAGAATATCTGTAGGCGGGGGCGCGCGGACTGCTATTAATGGTGTTATTTGTATGTTAGTAAGCAACGATAATAGGAATATCTACCTATTTTGCTATGTGCCCGGAAAATAATAAACTACATTTTGGTTTTGTCCGTTTTTAGGATGTTTGCAAAATTATCTTTGAAAAATATTTACTTTTTTAAAAAGAGAAATTTCTCGGTATATTTTCTGGTACGGCCCGGCCGACCCTGAGAAGCCGTCATTCATTATTACTTAATGGTTTGAACAAAATGAACGATATATCAAAATAGAGTTTAGTATTAGTAGTAGGAAAGCGAAATCGGATGATCAGATTTAAAAGGCTTTGGTAGGCCTTCTGTATTTTTCGACACTTCGAATCGGCCCGTTCTTCCAACGAATACTTATTTCAATAAAGAGTTATTACCTTTTCCTTAGAGTGACTGTTCCTAAAATGTTCCTTCTTAGTCTGCTGACCTATTGGAGATCCCGTGGAATAGGGTTTTATTATCTTTATTATCTACCACATATGGGAAATATGTTTCTTGTTCAGTCCTAGGTAGGATTCTGGGTCGCATCTTCATATGTTGTACACTAAGCACGATCGGTTACTTTCGTTCTACAGTCGCAAAGCGTTGGCAAATTACACTCCTGTACAAAATTAACGCGAGAATATATTAAATCATACAAACCTCTATTATTATTATTATTTTTTTAACTACACTTAATTTTTACAATTAATTTTGATACATCTTTATGAACATTGGTTACACTTGAAGTCAGAAAAACTATTTGGGATACTTTAAAAGTGGATTGGCTACAAAATGTCTCTATACGATTTGAAATAAATTTATTCTTAAGACCTAATAACAAAATCGTTTAAATTGTAACGATGAAAAAACAATAAACTGGAACCCTAGAGGCTAAATAATGGTTTAACTGGGACATTAGTAGCGTGTTTTGCCTCCTCTACTTCAAATGACAGCACTTATATGCCTAGGCATGCTTCTAATTAAATTAATTAAATCTTGAGGAATTTGTCCCCATTCTATGATAATTACATATTAAAGATCCCTTAGGTTGCGAAGGGCAGGTATATGACCTTTCACACTTTTTTTAAGAAGATCCCATACATGTTCTATTAAATTCAGATCCGGGCTTTTTGGTGGTCACTGTATAAATGGTGTATAAACTTGATTAAGATAATCGAGTACCTTACGAGCCACGTGTTTTTGAGCGTTGTCTTGCATAAACAGGAAATTAGGTCCCCAAAAATAACCACCACATGTTCTGTTACAATATTCTCAAGATAGTAATTAGCATTCATGGATCTCGTACGGTTAGGAACCAACTCTGTGCGAGATGTTGAAGGAGACGCAACATAACAGAGCCCCGCCGAAAAACTGCAAGGAGCAAGCCTTTCTCCTGATCTTCGTCGTACTTGCTCACGACCATTTGGATGTTTTAGACTAACCACAGTTTTATCTGTGAAGAAAATTTGTTTCTTATCGTACTTATCATAAAACTAATGACAGTACTCTTTCTTAAAGCATATTATCGTGCATCTCCGTCTTTAGCGCATCGTTTTTGCCTTAGGCTTCTAGAATGAGTTCCTACTTTATTCAAGCATCTTACCATACGACTTATTGTTAAACGATGTTTGCCTAACAAATTTTCAATATTATTCGGAAAATATCCCTCTTGCAATAAAACTGACGCTCGCACTATCTCCTGTTCAGTTAAATTTCTATGTCGATTTATTTTTCTACGTCTAAATTAAACAGTCTTCCACAAAAATGTAACAATTTATAAACTTACTTTTAAAGAAAATTTATCGCAAGTTATTACACAAGATTGTTTATATTCGAAAAAAAATCTGTTAATACTGTAAACCTAATTGAATTGTTTTCATTGCTCTCATCCATAAGGGAACAAAATATGCATAGCCTACTATTCAAATACTCGATAAACCTCAAAACTGACATTAGATACAGGTGAATTGATTTTTTTGATAATTTCATATTGTTGCGTTAATTTTGTCGATGAATAAGTCTCAAATATTTTTAGACATATAGGTAGGCTTTATTCCAGCATTGAATGCTATATAATTATTATAATAAGAATAATTGTAACTTGAATTCGTGGGTTATGGGACTGCAATAAGGTCTAAAGTGAAACCACTATTTTCAATTGCAACGTTTCGTGTTACATTAACACTTTTTCAAGCTCTGGGGACAAATGAAAAATGTGTGTAGTTCCTACGTGAATAAAATGTGTATATGTTTATTTATTTATTGTGTAAATGTCCATTATTGAGGTTTTCACACTAACTCAAGGTAAGCCTATTAGATTGTTTTTCGGCTTTTAATCTAATTTATCTAATTTGTCCCCAGGGCTTGAAAAAGTGTTAATGTAACACGAAACGTTGCAATTGAAAATAGTGGTTTCACTTTAGACCTTATTGCAATCCCATAACCCACGAATTCAAGTTACACTTATTCATTAGGGACACGAAATGCCTATCCAAAATAAGAATAACGTGGGTACATACAAAACTTTATAGAGAGATAAAGACTGTCTATTTAGTATGCAGTTATTGGAAATTTTGTTAGCTGTTGCAGATAAAAGAAAAAAAAATACAAAGGTTTTTTGGTTATATTTTGGTGTGTTATAAAATATTTCCTATTTTATTATTTCTAAAAAAAATAAGAGCGTAGCAATCTTGCACCCTACGGTTATTAACCAGAGCAAGGGTTGCAACTAAATAAGCTACGTTCATGTATGTATACAGGGTGTTAGGGATTTCACTACAAATATTTTAACATAGGATGCAATAAAATTTTCTTATAAACCATCGGTAAGTTCGAAAGGGTTTTCGAGATATTTAATTTTAAAATGTTTAATTTTGGAGAAGCTTTCCACTAATTCCAAGACAACATGGCAACATTGCTATTTGCTTGGACATTAATGTGACGACAATCTCATCACCTGTGTTTTATCAACAAAGAAGTAGAAGGTTTGAAAACGATTCAATTATTTTATTTTGATTATTTTTTGGAATGTATAAACTAATTTTTTAATAAATTGTGGACTGTTAGCATAATATCGACGTGTAAAAAAAAATAGTAAAAACCTGTTATTAAAACTTTTTTTGTATAAAAAAAAAAATCTAAAATTGAGAGATCTGGAGATCGTGGAGGCCATCTAACATGTCCGTTGGTACCTACCCATCTTTGAGGAAAGTTATTATCAAGAAATTCCCTTAAGAGCCTAGCACACAACTACTAGTCCGCTGGCTAATACCACAACTGATATTGAATTACACTGTTAATTCCAGAACATTCGACAAAACTGCGAGTACATGATGAAAAATTGCATGGATGTTTGTATTCGTGCTTATAATGAGACTTATACATATATTCAAATAATTACATACAAAAATCACTGATATATTTCTCAAAATTTTCCTCTAGAAAATAAGAAAAACCTAGATTCCCAACATGGAGAAAATCAGCAAAACATACAACACATGGCAAATATCCAAGACTACAGTTTTTCCCTAAAATATCAATGTTGTTCAGCAAAATCTAATATGACTTGTGTCCTGTAATTCTTGAACTGGTCAAGTCCCTGCAAATGTTAGTTTTGTCAAAAATGCAGGTAATAAAAGGCCAGTTTAACACACTTATCTTTATTAAAATTTAGTCTTTTTATCACACATACATCGACCCTAATGAATCCTTACATGGAAAAGGTGTGAAGTTGACATATTCGTAAATATTAATAAAGTTTTGCTTATAAATAGTTGCAGTATCACGGCGTTCGATAAGCTGAAGGGAACATACCCAACGCTCCACATACATATTATATTTGAATAATTGAAGACTGCTGTTATTAATTCCTAACCTTAATATAAAACGAGTTTATAATTATAAATATAAGTAAAAGCTTCAAAACTCTATGCAAAGTTTCGGCTATTAACTCTATTTGGTCACTTTAAATTAGACATTGTTAGAGCCGTTAGAAGAGACTGCCCAAACTTTCAAATAAGCCACTCTACCCTGGGCAATAAATTAGGGAACTTGTTAATCGTCCGTGGCATTATAACCTCAGAAAGATAATTTAGTAACCCTATTTAAAAGATGTCTAGGAATTTTAATATACCTCTACGGCACCTCTTTAGCTTTTTGTATTACATAGCTTATGGATTAAGTTGGTATCACTAGACCTTAAAAAACAATCAATACCTCATTTAGTGAATTCTCATACTACACCATACTATACCTAAACTTATATAAAATTATACAATTCAATTTGTCAGAGCGACTGTCTCACATCATCGAATCGTTATGAAGCTATCGAATAATCTATAAAATTATCTAAGATTTTTTATGTAGTGTGATGTTTATATTGCGCTTTATCCTACAAGAAGTCCTTCATTCTACTTAATCATGAATTAAATCTGCCGAATTTTGTTTTATTCCGGGCAGGCCATTTGTTTTAAAGAAATCTGAAAACAGTACTATTGACTAAATATTGATTCATTATCGTAGTTGGCCATACCCACTTGCGGTACATCAAAAAATATATCTCAACGCAGACTCAAGGGACTGGCGTATTAACCAAATACTCAAAAAACAAAACACTACTTGTATTTTCGAAGAAAAACTAGTAGCAATTTACACAGCAGCTTTTGGTGTGGGCTTGCCAATGACGCAAGGACGCTTTACTTGTGTCATATTTACCGAATATATGTACAAGCAGGCCATGCAAATGACACATGTTCACCAGTGATGATTATTTATCAAGTACACCAGTCGTTTGATTCGGCCTTCAGATAACAGATGCGTATGTCAATAGTTATGAAAGGCAAGGCGGCTATGAAAAACTAGTCTTATATATATATATATATATATATATATATATATATATATATATATATATATATAAAAAAACAAAGCCGTATAAAAATAGGAAAACCATAGAAGAATACCGGAATACATTGAACAGTGCATGCACTAGAATAGATATCTTTAAGCTACGAAAACGTTTCTTCACGATTTCTAAATGTTTTCGTACCCTGCGTCATAGACGTTTACCAGCACAAAAATACCAGGATTTAAAAAGCAAAAGGGATACATGCGCACGATAAACAATTATCACTTAATTGTTGTCTCATTAATGTTTCTGTGTGTAGGCTGTCTCAAAAAAATATAAAGAACAAAAATAAATACATGAAAGAAATTCTTTTGTCAAAATGAGAGTCAATTTATAATTAAAAATTAACCTTCCGGAGCTCGCGCGGGGACTGTCAGTCCGCAGGCAATTATTTTTGCCGATAATTTCAGTAATCGTCCGCCCGCGGCGCTGCCTAATTAAATACCTTTCTATCGCGACCTCTTCACCGGTCAGTGCTAGTAAGTGTATGGATTGGTGCGGTTGTTCGCCTAATTATTGGATTTGCGGACTGTGAGTCCGCACGCGAGCGTTCCATCTAATTATTTTCAAGAATTTTTTGTTTGAATATCTATAATTAAAAGGTAAGTTTAAGCTTATATTTTGAAAGTTTTAGTTAATAAATACACGATTCATAGATGGCGTGCTCTTGGGAGCAAGAACAAGCCCGCTTGCAAAAATTAATGGAGGAATGTTTAGTGGAAGATGATGAGGGGCCTGAGGAAGGATACGAGGACCAGGAAGATGACGGGGAAGAGGACAATTTGGAGAGGCTAGACTTGGATACCGATACTGAGCAGGAAATTTCGGACATAGAAGACACCTCAACACCTAGGGGGGCATATTCTATGTTTATAGGAAAGGATGGAACCGAGTGGGAGAAACATGTCACAAATAAAAATGTAAGAACAAGGGCAGTCAATTTGATTAAACATCTCCCTGGAATTAAAAGAACTGCAAAGGATTTGAAAAGTGAACTGGAGATTTGGAAGCATTTTTTTACCAACGAAGTACTGAATTCTATAGTCGAGAACACTAATAAACACATTGCCATAAGTAGAATCAATTACGATCGCGAAAGAGATGCGAAAGATACAGACCTCATAGAAATTCAAGCTCTGATCGGGCTACTTTATTTATCCGGTGTCCTAAAATCAAATAGATTAAATGTTGAAGAAATATGGACACAAAATGGTACTGGTGTGGAGCTGTTTCGGCTGACCATGACCAAATGTAGATTTCGATTTCTTCTTGATCATTTACGTTTCGATGATCTGGCTACAAGAGAAGAACGAAAGCAAACCGATAAGCTAGCTGCCATCCGAGAAGTGTTTGATACTGTTATCAACAACTTCAATACAGCTTATACACCATTCGAATGGGTCACAATAGATGAGAAGCTGGAAGGATTTAGAGGTCAATGTAACTTTAGACAATACATTCCAAGTAAACCTAATAGATATGGGTTAAAAATATTTGCAATGGTAGACTCCAAGACTTTCTATACGTGCAATATGGAGGTTTACGTAGGCAAGCAGCCTTTGGGACCATTTCAGGCGAGTAACTCACCATCTGCGGTAGTACAAAGATTGTGTCAACCGATAAAAAGAACTTGTCGTAATGTCACTGTCGATAACTGGTTTACCAGTATGGAGCTACTGAATACCCTTTATTCGGATTTTAAGCTGACTCTATTAGGTACAATTAGAAAAAACAAACGGGAATTGCCTCCGGAATTCTCGAATCCGCAGGGTCGTGCTCTTTTGTCATCAATGTTCGGCTTTCGCGCAAACTGTACTCTAGTATCATACACACCAAAAAAAAAGAAAAATGTGCTGTTGTTATCTAGCATGTATTTTGACGATGCATTAAACGAATTAACAGGAAAGCCAGATATGATAATGGACTACAATGCATCTAAAGGGGGGGTCGACTGTGTCGATAAATTATGTGCGACCTATAATTGTGCGCGAAATACGAGAAGATGGCCCATGGTTGTGTTTTATTCGCTTCTAAATGTATGTGGAATAAACTCATTTGTTATTTATTCAATAAATAATCATGCTAGTGAGTTACGACGAAGAAAGTTTATACGATCATTGTCTTTTCAATTAGTGGAGAGTCATATTCGTCGTAGAGTAACGCAATCTATTCCTAAGGCTATGTAACTGAGAATAGCGGAAGTTTTTGGATTGGAAACCCTCGCACCTGAACCCGTACCGGCAGGACAACGTGGACGTTGTTCGTACTGCGACCGAAAAAAAAATAGACCGTCTCGTTTCTTCTGTATTGAATGTCGCAAATGTATATGTTTAGAACATTCACGCGTGATATGTCTCGAATGCCACTCACATTAATGTATTTTTTATTTGTTTATTCGTTATTTTGTTTTATTTCATGAAAACGATCATTCAGTTTTTATTTCCTAGCAAGTACAAATTCTTTTAAGCTGTTGAGATTAATGTATTTTATAAATAAAATCCTAAAGTAAATGAAAGTCAACTTTTATTACTATTTGTTTGACAAATAATCATTAGGAAGCCTTGTATATGGCTGCGGACTGTGAGTCCGCGCGCGAGTGTTCTATCCCAATATTGGAGCGCGAGCTCCCAAAGGTTAAAAACACTTTTAATAATTAGGTATTTACCTATCTAAAATATTAAAAATACTTCTAAAAAATCTAGCACCAATTGACAAGATTTCAGATGTTTGAAAATATTAATATCCATTTTAGTTTTATTAACTAGACCGATAATAATAGTTTATGTAACCAACTGAATTAAGAAGTAAACTTTGAACGGCCATCACAGAGGGAAAAAAATAACTTAATGCACCACTTACATGTAATATTTTGTCTATGATCATGTTATTTTGCAAAAAAAAATAGTAACTTGCGATAACTTGTATCCAGGATGATACCATCGCCGCCGCCAGCGCCGCACAGTGGTTGATTTAATATGAAACAAACAAACAAAAGTATGCTTTTCTGTCGCAGGAAAATTGTAACAACTTTATGGACAAAGCGAAATTTACCTTAAAAAAACAATAAGAAAACGAAAATTAATCGAAAAAAATCATATTTTTCGATAGGTCAATGCAAATACATAAATTTAAATATAATATTCGTTATATTCGTAACATTGCCGTTAAGCTGTTAATAAATCCAGGTGACCTAACAAAAGGAAGTAAACAGTATATATGCGAGGTGAATAATTTCGATGACATTGAAATTAAAATTACGCTATTTTGTTATCATTATACAAGCAAAATAAGTGAAGTTAAACAAAAAGTGTACTGAACTAATATTGTAATTAAAGTGTATTAGAAAAAAAAAAGAAAATGTATAACTTTAATCTAATATGTAACCAAAATAATTAATGTTAACGGACTCTCAGACAGTTAATTCCTTATAAAATATTTTCAAATGTTATGCAGCAACATAACACCCAAAAAGATTTAAGTAAATAAGCAAGTAAAATCATTTTAATGAGACTTATTCATTATAAAAATTATTAACGCAGTAAAAAGGTCTTTCAATGAGGTACGCTTTGGTTTTTTTTTCGGATGAGTGCAAACATAGGGATTGTATTTAAATGTTCTGGAAGATGATTGTAAAATTTTATGGGGTTGTAATTAATTGATTTTTTTATTAATTCTGTGGAAGGAATGGGAAGGTGTATGTCATGCCTAGAGTTTCTGGTAGGATATACGTGTTGTGGCCTTTCAGGGAATGTGCTTATATGTTTTCTTGTCAAACAGACGGTTTCTAAAATTAATAATGCAGGGAGTGTTAATATTTCATGTTTTTTGAAATAGTATTTGCGGTGCGCTCTATTATTAAGACCAAACAAATATCGGATTGCCCTCTTTTGAAACCTAAAAATACTAAGAAATCGCTCAGTTGTACAGCAGCCCCAAAAAGGAAGGCCATAGCGAAGATAGGATTCGAATAGAGAGAAATAAGTAAGTCTGGCAAAAGACACGTACAGTTCTTTAGAAACTGATCGAATGGCAAAGCAGGCGGTAGAAAGTTTTTTAGTTAAGGTGTCAATATGCCCAGACCATTTTAGGTTGTTATTTATATTCAAAACCAGGAATTTAACCGACTCAACGTATTTAATATTGCTGTTAAGTAGCTGAAGTGGTTGTAAAGTCCCCTTATAAGATAAGATCACCGTTCTTTCTACATTGAAGCAAAGCCTGCAAAGCAGACTGGAATCGGACCAAGCCTTAATCATAACAATGTCGTTGGAAATATTAGAATGTAAAAATGTTGTATCAAAATCACTCCATTTTAGGTTGCTGATATCATTAATGTATAACAAAGAAAAAGAATAGGTCCCAAGACCGAACCTTGAGGGACTCCACTTGTAATCAATTTACAATCAAAATCAGAACCATTTGCCCTTACAAATTGTTGCCTATTCCCGAGATAAGATTTAAATCAATTTAAAGAAATACCACCGATTCCATAAAAATTCAGCTTGTTTATCAAAATTTCCTGACTAACACATTGCATAGTCACAAAAAACTGAGGCGGTCGGGTGGTTGTTATTGAGGGATAAGTAGATTTCGCTAAGCAACGAGAACATGACATCACTGGTGCACTTGTTGGGTAAAAATCCTAACCAAACCTTTCAATCATTTTTGATAGCACTGGTAGTAGAGCAATTGGGCGATAATCGCAAGAGTTAGTTTTTTCGCCTCCTTTATGAAGAGGAATAATTATAGCTATTTTAAGGCAATCAGGGAATATACTTGGCATGGCAATAAATGAAAAATATAAAAATAAGCTAGATCTTTCTTAGATTTCCAATAGTGTTGTCTAAGAACGCATTTTCCTTTTAATAAGTTCGTAATATAGGCAAAATTTCAGATAAAATTTGAAATTTATATTTTAAGTTTATATTTAATTTAAAATGTTTCCGCAAAACCTATTACATATTATCATTAGATGCAATATTAATTTTATGCAATTTAATTATAAATGCCCAGGGTCATGTCATTTACACGATGCAATCTACTGAATACCTAGTGTTTTTTTTTAACTTATATGATTTTAGCTATGTAATAATTTTAATTAATTTTCATGTAAATAATATCAACTCACTAAAATAAAACGCAAAAACTTCTAGCTAGCCACGATAGGTAAAGATAAACATATCGATTTTGACTCTTGGATACTTGAAAGCACTTGATTAAAAAATATACAAATTTAAAACATTGGTATGAGCAAATACTTCAAAGTAACCGCTTTCCTAAAAAAAGGAAGCGTAGGTTTCCACCCGAAAAAATCTAAAATTTTAACTCAAGATGACATCAACATGTTTTTGACAGAAGCTCCCGATCATGTTTTTACCTGTTAGTGAAAATTGCTACAATCATCGGGACTGCGGGAGCTTGCAGACGGGAAGAATTACCTAATCTTACATTAAACAATATTCAAGAACAGGATTCTATGTTTCTTTTTAAAATCCCCGACGACAAAACCCATCGCAGTAGAAATTTTGTTGTTACTGGTGACTATAACCTAAATTTAATTAAAAAATATGCTTCGTTACGTCCCAAAGGTACCTCTCGTCAAAGACTTTTCGTTAACTACTAAAACGGATTGTTCAATGCAATTGTATTAACAAATTTGGGAAGATGCCAGCAGAAGCTGCAGCATATATAAAGTTGCCTAATACAGAACAATATACAGGGCACTGTTATAGGCGGTCATCTGCGACTATATTGACGGACGCCGAAGTGGGCATAACTAATTTGAAACGCCATGGAGGATGGATGTCTACTAAATTAGCAAAGGGATATTTCGATGAGTCTGTAGAGAACAAACCAAAAATGGCGAATATAATTCTGAATTCAAAAGATGTTCCCACAGCTTGTTCATCAACTTTCTCACTACATCCAGCTACCTTTAAATCAAGCACAATTTTTCGAGAACCGTGTCCCACCACGTCAACAAAAACCGACATTCAAACAATGGAATCTGAGGAAATTAGAATTACGCCAATTGGGGTCAATAGGGATAATATGATACCAAGCAGAAGCAAGCAGTTGGAACCGGCCATCAATGTGGTCAATGCAACTAATTGCACTTTTGTTACAAAGTATTAAATTATTAAATAAGCAATAAAATGTAAAACTTTAAATAAATTATTTCCACACGCTTGTAGAAAAATAAATGTTCCTAACGCGTGTGGAAAATGTGTTTTCCGCACTCAACTGCTTATCCAAACTTCGCTTCGCGTTGTTTGGTCAACGGCAGTCTAGTGAGGAAAAATTTATTTTCCACACTTGTTAGGAAAAATACTCTTTTAATTCATTGTGACACCCTTATTTAATGATTTTAGTTTTTTTACACTATCATAAAAAGAATTTTATACTTTATATGACGATTTAAAAAGAAATGTATACTTTACTGGCCAAACAACTTGGCGAGAGGACAACCATAATTTAATCAAAGTGAAAAGTCTAAACCGCATAGAAGCGTTTGAGATGTGGACGCTGCGTAGACTCTTGCGCATCTTTTGGGCCGCGCACTTCACAAACGATGAAGTTCTAAAGTTGACTGGTTTGAATCGGCAACTGCTTAACATCATTAAAGAAAGAAAAATCCAATATCTGGGCCACATTTTCAGGGGAGCTAAATACTCCATCCCTAAACTTATTCTACAGGGTAAAACCGAGGGACGTAGAGGCCCGGGACGCAAACAACATTTATGGCTCCGGAGCATTAGAGAATGGTTCGATGTAAGAGGACAGACATAGCACAAGAAGAAGAAGACTGTTTACCTTGGGATACTAACTACTGATTCGAAAAGCGCTACTCATGACGCTTTCAAAAATATATGACTTGATGTGTCTGTAATGCAACGTTTCGGATTTTTTGACATTTATCATCATGGTTTGGTACATTTTTAGACCGGTATATCTAAGGTATTTTGGTACTTTCTAAAACTCTGCCTAAGCCATATAAAAGACAAGATTTTTAGTGCCAAAAAGTAACAATTTTAGAACCTGCTGTTTCAAAGTCTGTTTGTTTATAATAGAGAAATCCGCTTTCTGAAACCTTTAAAGATAAAAATGGTCAAATATGACGTGGACCCACATTTTGTGATGTACATGCGGGACAAGAAAGGATCTCGATCCTAGGAGGATGAAAAGGGGTGAAATTTGTTTTTACTATGCGAGATGTTCATCGTTATTTACGATATGAATGTTACTGATATTGCGACTAAAGATGCAAATGAGTTTGATAATGCATTGATAGTCGTAATATGGGTTTTACAATACTAATATTGTAAGAAATTTTGTATACTTTAGTCAAATAATATATTAAATGTATGAAATTAACTTGTCAAATTTGTTTCAAAATAACAGTGACATCTTTTCTGATAAATGAACAAACTACCTGATGTTTTAAAAATTAATTTACCTTAGGCTCACCCCAGTAACCATCGCAATAGTTATTTACACTATAAGTGATGTAAGTAACATTTGCGAATTGAAAACGAGTTTGCGCTAGCAAAAAAGTTCGAGACTGGTTAATGTACTTACATCCCATATAGTATATAACATTTTCCCCCTCCCTGAATTGTACGTTTACAAGAAAATGCTGGATATATTTTTGGATTTTCATTATCATTACATTCGATTGCATTCTCATTAAATAATAAAGACAGCCGTGATCCGTTGCCAGAACAACATAAGCAGTTTTTATTTTATCAACAACGTCAAGTTGACAATTCATAGCGAAAAGTTTGAAGAAGTCGAAATGTTTGTTTCTGTGTGGACAAAATGGATGTTTCAGACATAGAAGAATCAACGAATATTTCTTGTTTATCTTTACTACCGGAAAAGTCGAAAAAAAGATATGAAGCAGCATATAAATCCTTTAAGAATTAGTGCCAAAGCAAGACGGCTACTACAGTCTCAGAAACCTTGTTTTTGGCGTATTTCCACGAAAAAAGTGTTATATTGAAGTCCTCATCAAGCTTATAGTGTGAGTATTCGATGTTGAAGTTCACCCTTTTTATGGAGGAAAATAAAGATATTTCTAAGTATCCAAAACTTCGAGCAATTTTGAAAAGAAAAAATGATGGTTATAGACCCAAAAAATCGAATGTGTTTTAGGGAAGATGTGAATAAGTTCATGCTTGAAGCCCCTGATGATATATACTTATTGATGAAGGTCGTAATGGTAATGGGAGCTGCTGGAGCGTGCCGATCTAATGAACTCTGTGAAATGAAAATGAACAATGTTAAAATAAGTCAAAAAGTCATAATTGTGACCATTCCCGACTGCAAAAATGGAATGTCACGTACATTTGCAGTGACAAAAAGTGACGACACTCGGGTTTGTCGTTTCAAAATAATTAAAAAGTACATTGATACAAGATCCCACATGACGACTATTAATCTGCGCTTCTTTATGCGATATCAAAATGGAAAGTGCTTAAACCAACCTTTTGGGAAAAATACGTTTTCGTCTATTCCAAGTAAAATTGCGAAATTTCTAGAGTTTGAGAACTTCAAAATGTATATTGGACCCTATTTTAGAAGAACGTCGGCAACTTTATTAGCAAATACTGGAGTTGATGTATTAGCTATCAGGAGACATGGTGGATGGAAATCCGCTACTATTGCGGAAAGTTACGTAGCTGAGAGCCTCAATAATAAAAAGGAAGTAGCGAAAAAAATTTTATACAATAAAACCCAGTCAGAAGTCTCTTGCAGTGCTTCAACAGTGACAGAAACATTGGTTAGAAATGAAGGATCTGTGGAGTCAGAAAATGTAATACAATCGAGAAGAAACGAGAAAACGTGTTTCCAAATTTTGTTATTAATGTGAATAATTGTACCATTAATATTAATTTCAATTAATATCACCGGATTATTGTAATATGTTAATGAAATCAAAAATTAAAGCTACTTATAATAATTTTATATTATTATTTCCCTAGGGATGTAAGTTCACTTACATCCTGTCGTTAAGGGCAACCAATACCTTGTTGAGTAACTTTCACTTACGTCTATCAAAGCAGTGTTAAAATAGGTTGCTTACAATACAGGGAGGGGGAAAACTTATATTATTCGTATTTTGGATGTCCTAAGTGAAACAAAAACAATTTCCAGCTTTTTATGAATTAATGGAAACTATAAGTCTACTTTGACTGGCCTACTATGTGTATCACCCTGTATACAGTAACTAGTAATTCTATAATGCCTGTGTACTAATTGGTAGCTTGTGAGAGCACTATTCGGCGAGGGATATTTATCGGGCCAGTCCGATTTTCTTTTGTTTCGTTTAAAATCCAATTAAGTGCTGCCTTTAACTTATTGAAGCGAAACATAAGCTATATTAAATCAGGAAATCAATTTTTTAACGAGAAAGATGATTGTTATAAACTCTTTTTGATACAATCTTTAAAAAGCTCTCTTTAGCTGTTTGTGCTTTTCATATTAGCCATTTTCTAAAGCTGTCGTATTTATTGGATATTTAAGTTTATTTTACTAAAGTATTGCGTTATTGCGAGAATTCCGGTTGCTAAAAAATGATTAATAAAATAGTTAAGTATGATACACCTTGCCAAAATTACATTAAGCGACACCATGAATGCATAAGATATCAACTTAACAGTAGTTGCACCTAATGTTTTTGTACAGAGTAGCCCGTTTAACTTGGAACACTACCTTATGTCAGTAGGTTTACAGGATGGAGCGAAAAGCTAAATACAAAATTAATTGAGTGTTTAATTGATTTTATTTTCGTATAAACAGGGTACGTCGATTTCCGTAGACAGGTACCAACTTTCTTATTTTAAATGGTACACCCTGTATATTTATGTGCATATTTCAATCATATATAACCCAATGGCTTTGTGACGCAAAGTTTCGGATTTCTGACATTTATCTTATTATTTGGTAATTCGTATTTGTACAATTCTTACAATGAGTAACTGACACAACTTTTTTATTGATGTTTTATAATACCCACTTTTCGATTGTCGTTGTAGTTTTTAAATGACAAAACTTTTAAGCATCAGTGTCTGCTTGTATATAATAGAAAAATCTACTTCCTCACTGATCACCATATTTCAGAAACCCTTACAGATGAAAACGTTCAAATACGGCGTGGACCAACTTTTTGTGATGTACAGGGTGTCCCATTTTGGGTACTCTTGCAGGATATCTCCGTTATTTTTATACATAAAAAGTGAAGGTTTTCGCGACAGGATGCTACTTTTTCGTAAAATTAAAGATACCGTTAACAAAATTTTCATAGCCCTTTTAGTTTTTAAGATACAGGGCTTAATTGAAAAGGTTGCATTTTCAGGCTCTTCTCGTATATATCAGATAACTAATCAAAAATGTGAAAACTGTTTCTTTCCCGTAGAACTTAATTATTCCGCCTTCAGAATTAGTATACAGAGTCAGGTCAAAAAGTTATCGGACCCTACTTTATTTTTTAAATGGAACACCCTGTATATTTATAGACTATGAAATTTGTCTTTTTTTACCTTTTCAAAAATATATAATAGTATGCAGTTTTTTTCAGAAACGCACAAATAAATGACAATTTTCTGAAATTAAATACATAATTTAAGCGTAGGCAATGAATAACAATAATGAATAACAATAACAATAATAAAAATTGAATACCTTTCATATAGATATCTTCCTATATAAAAATACCTATAGAGTTCTTTAATAACAGCAAGTTTGTAACAATAGTTGTATAGCTTAAAGTAACAATATAACAAACACACAAAAATAACATTGTTAAAAAAAAAGAAAAAACAAGTTTTCAAAGGTTTTTTACATTGACGACCATTTTCTCTAATGCAGAATTGGCACATTCTTGTAATTCTTTGAATAGCGTTAAAAAGAACCATTGGTCTCATTCGCAGATTTCGAAAAGCTAAATAAATTGCCTCTCGAAGTTTTGCTATGCCGTCATATCGTGTTTTATATACTTCATTTTGTATATAGCCCCATAAAAAAAAATCTAAAATTGAAAGATCTGGAGATCGTGGAGGCCACATAACAGGTCCGTTGGTACCTATCCATCTTTGAGGAAAGTTATTATCAAAAAATTCCCTTAAGAGCCCAGAGTTGTGACTTGGGGCACCATCTTGCTATAGGTAAACAGCATTATATTGGGCTAATGGAATATTTTCGAGCAGTTCTGAAATACCTTCCTCAACGATTTCTAGGTATTTGCGTGATGTAAGACCTCCTTCAAAAATCTTATAAACTATATGTTTGTCCGAAAAAACCCACTTCAAAGCGTTCTTGTTGTGTCCTTTCAAACATTAAATGCTGATTTTCATTATACCAGTTACTAGTATTGCGACGATTAAAAATTCCCGCACTTGAAAAAAAGCATTCGTCTGACCAGATAACAAGTCAGCCAAATAAATAGTTAGCCTCGATTTGTTGCAAATACCACTGGCAAAACAGTGCCAGACGCTCGGCGTCGCCAGAATGCAATTTCTTCAAGATCCTCTGACCGTCAGTTTTTAGCACGCCAATTTTCTTCTCAATTTTTCAACATGAGGTCGAAGGTATTGCTTCTATATATTCTAAAACATCTATCTCTTTTCTTTCCCTGTTCTCTTTGTTGTATGTTTTAGGAAGAGGGTGCAAATATCTCTAAAAGTGGTTTCCTTCTTTCTGGATTACTAACAAGCAAAAACTTCTAATAATAATGCAGATTTTCATAGCCATAATAGCTTACTTACCTTTGGAAATATAATTCCGGGGCTTCTTCAGAATTTTTATTACTCTGTATAAAACATTCCAGCATATCATATTTGGCTGCAATTATTCGAAGAAATTGATAAATATCAATTAAATTAAAATACCAAAAGAACGTTTATAAACTGCTTGTTTAACCAGAAGTCGATCCAAAAACCGATGATATAGACAAATATTTGACATTTATTTTTGTTTGTTGTCATAAACAAAATCCATAGCCTACTATTAAATTATGTATTTAATTTCAGAAAATTGTCATTTATTTGCGTGTTTCTGAGAAAAAGTGAATACTATTATATATTTTTGAAAAGATCAAAAAAAGTCAAACTTAATAGTCTATAAATATACAAGGTGTTCCATTTAAAAAAATAAAGTAGGGTTCGATAACTTTTTCACGGAATTGAGTTCTACGGGAAAAGTTTTCACATTTTCGATAAGTTATCTGATAGTTGAGATACGAGGGGTACCCGAAAATATATGTATATATATATATATATATATATATATATATATATATATATATATATATATATATATATATATATATATACATATACATATATATATATATATATATATATATATATATATATATATATATATATATATATATATATATATATATATATATATATATATATATATATATATATATATATATATATATATATATATATATATATATATATATATATATATATATATATATATATATATATATATATATATATATATATATATATATATATATATATATATATATATATATATATATATATATATATATATATATATATATATATATATATATATATATATATATATATATATATATATATATATATATATATATATATATATATATATATATATATATATATATATATATATATATATAATAGGACTTGAAGAATACCTCCTTAAAGGCAATAATAAGACTCATTGAGGACTTAGAGTAGCTCGGGGAAGTGTAAACATAGGTGTGAGCCACAATAGACCACAGAGTCGCAGTGGAGGGTCGGTTTGATCCACTCACTTTTAACCTAACCTAACCTAATCTAGTCAAGCAAAGCTAGATGCAAGAGTATATTATATTCGGTAGCTTTTTCAATGACAAGGTAAATTGTTTGTATGTGGCCAGTCGTCCCAAATCCCTTTCGAAAACCCGCCTGTTCGATAGGTTGGTAAAAATCCAGTTTTTTGATTGTTTGTAATTATCTTGGTCAATAGCTTATAAAGGTGGGATGATAAGCTTATGGGGCGGTAGTTCCCTAAGTCTTTGTTGCCTCCTTTTTTAAATAACAGGATTACATCTGCGTTTTGCCACTGGGTTGGTATTTGCCCCTTTTCGAGACATTTGTTCAGGAGTATCTGAACTACCTGTAATAATACATCTCCGCCCATTCTTATCGTTTCCGTAGTTATTTTGTCTTCGCCTGGCGTCTTTCTTTTTTTTCCTCTGGTTGAGCGCTATTTTTAATTCCTCCAAATTTATTTCTGGCATTTCCTCGGAGCCAATATTTATTATTGGGTTTACGGAATAAATATTTTAGGATAGCTTGGGATTTATACAATTTTTGATAGAATTCTGCTATTACTTTTGGAATATCAGTTTTATCTGTCACAACTCCTCCATCCTTATTTTTTACTGCGTTGATGTTTCTTTTACCTTTGGCCATGTTTGTTTTTAATATTTTCATTTTCTTGTTGTTTTAGATGTTTACTTGAATTTGTTTGTTGTTAATTGTTGTATGTAATGTAATCTGTAGTATAACGTTCGATTCCCTTTCGTTTTTTGAAGAGTTCTTCTCTAGCTCTTATCAGTTTAGCGTTTTTGTGTTGTTGTGTATAACAATATTTTTTTTTATCTCAAAATACATTTCTGGATCATTCGAATTTCTTCCTTTAAGAAGGTAGAAAGAAGTAAAACATGTTTTCAGGATTTTTATACTTAATATATTTTTCACTAAATAACATCATAATTCGATTTTTGTAGTCAGTTTAAGTAGTAACTGAAACAACCTTAATATATCTTAACTTATCGTAGCACCAACTTGAAATTTGCGGAAGGATCGCTGGCACATTTTCTTTAACTTTCCTGGTAGTTGGAGTCTTTCTTTAATGTTGCTCATTTTTGGTCTAAATTTCTGGCACTTTCTCCAAAGACCATATTTCCAAATTATTTTTGACACGTAGTAGCAATGTATATTTTTAAAAATAGTTATTCAGAATAACGCATTAATTTACAAAAGCCTACTGCTTTTGATATTTTGGTAATAACAAACCAAATGAAAGTTGTTAAAGAAAAACAGGAGACAATTTTTTATACGCTATTAGATTTTATTTATTTAAAAACAGTTTTCTGTTATAAAATACTAGTATATAATTTGTCACGAAACGATTTCTATTAGATATTCTGACATGTTTTCAGGTCGCGTGTCTAAAAGTCACTCATTTTGTAACTTATATAAATAGCTATACCTAATTTGTCTAACCCCATAATGCTATATAATTTAGGTTTTTAATAGTTAAAATTGCACATTGTATTATGTTTATATATTGGTTGATAAATATTAATATTTTATAACATAATGAACAGTAATATAAATACAATTTTCTTTTTCTTTTCAGTTCCCACCGAAAAGTTAAAAATAATAGAAGGACCCAACGACAACCATATAAAGGACTATAAACTGGGGCCGTTTAATGAAGGATCTTCAGTAAATATCACTTGCGAGGCAACAGGAGGTGAGCAAATATTACAAAATCTTAATCACTGTTTATTCAATAATTTGTTTGGAATCAGTACTTAAGTACTGATTATTTTATTTTAGAACAATAATTTTAAGAAATGATTTTTTGCTAATATAATTTTTCCTCATATATTTACCTCAATTGTCTCGTGCAATATTATGCAGTGTTTTTATTTATATTTTTTTTTAATAAAACAATATATCTACGTCAATGATCTGGGTGGTCCCAACACATTTACTTACACACGTTCAGTTCCCATTTTGATTCAGAATGCACCCAAAACATATAAAGAATCCATTTTTTTATCTGATCTGTATATTAACCTGTGCCTATATTTTTTAAGTTTACGCAAATTTAATAATTGAACGCCCTTTATCTGTATGTTTAAAATACGAAGTGATCTTTTCCTAAAATAAATTATTTAAACCGCTGGCTGCTGGCGGAAACCCACACAAAAATGTGTAAGACGCAGGTCCTTATCAAAACTACATAAAATATGAAAAAAAGTAGGTTTATAAACCTATTATATACATTTCAACCAGACTAATAGATATGTTTCTATAAATTGCCAATTATACAAAGATAAAATGTATAATTCACTTGGATACTGGATAGCTTTATTTCATCCCAAATCCCTACAGAAAACCAGTACAAAGGGCGACAAAGACAAACAATATATTTAATCCCGTAAAATAATTGAATATTTCAGCCATAATAAATGAATACTTCAATCGTTGTCAAAAAACAGTTTTAGGTTTTAGTTGTTATGTGGTCTGTATTGTTTTAATTCTAATTGGCTGTAATCCATTACCCTTAAATAAAATTCACTTTCAATATTCAGTCGTTAGAAACTATTATTGTTCAATTTATTAATCATTTAATTCACTATAAATTATAATTTATTTATACTTACATTTATTGCCGATTTTAAAAATAATCGACTGAAAAAGTGAGTGAGTGTAGATATAACAGGTACTTGGTAACTATTACTGTTAAAGTAAAATTCCATTTGGGGTCAAGTGGTTACAGCCCAGAAAAAGTTTTTCAGCAGATACACAAATGTAGAGTAAAACGGGGCAATATGGCAACATAAAATTTAAAGGCGCACATTCTAATAACTAACGCTCCTATCTAAAATATGAGGACTGCACCTTAGAGCTTACATATATAGGTATGCGTCGTGAAACGCTCGTTGCCATATTCCTACAGACAACAACGTTACAAGCAAAAATGCCCAATGATATACTATTGCCATATTACCCCCTATCATGGGTAATATGGCATCATATATTGGGGGAATATGGCAACATGGTATTTTCGTAAGAATTAAACTATTTCATGAGATTAAAAAAAAAATGTATTCTTTACAATATGACATATATATTAAGTAATACATTGAGATAGGCTAATAAAACTTATGTCTTCCGAGCTCTAGAAATACTCGCTAATGGAACACAATCTGCACAATACATTTCTGATGAAGTGCATATCTCGTGAACCCAATCATGACATTTCAGACATTCCAACCAATCACATTTGGGACCTTTTTTATCAAAATAGTATCCACCACATTCTGCACAAAATTCTGATTCATCATATTCTAATTCGGAATCACCGCTCTCTGTTGTAGGTACTTCTAATTCACTTTCTGACGAACTGGTATCAGTAGGACTTGCACTAAGTTTTTCCTTTTGATAAGTAATTGTCTTCTTCTTTCCATTGTTCTTTTTATTGGCCTCTTCTTTTGCCATCTTATCTTTTTTGCGTTTTAACTTTACAGCTTCTTTTTTATTATTAATTTCTTTTTTGTTTCGCTTTTCTGCAATTATTTCTGGGGATGTAAGTAACTCAGCATGCTGTTTTCTCTTTTGACACCCGCTTGGCCCAGGCATAACTGGAATAGGTGCAATATCTTCGAATGATATGTCGTTATTCTCAATAATATTGATCTCATCATTAGGATTATCTGCAGGGACATTGACATTTTGTTCTAAATTAACGTTCCTAGGAATTGCTTCGGGATTTTACGGGATAAAAGCATGATCGGGAATTATGGTTGAATTAAAAGGATAGATACCACAGGTTCTAAAACCCGAAACCCCGTTTTAAACAGTAGCTGCTTTGCACCACCCAATGTTTAAGAGTGCCGGAAACTGTAACCTACTTAATTTGCGACCAGGGTGATTATGTATCCAGTTATTACAGGCTTGTGACCAGTAGGTTTTTAGAGGTTTAAAAAACGATCTATCTAGTGGCTGCAACCAATGAGTCGTATGGCTTGGTAGAAATAACATGATGACGTCGTTGCTTGCAGCTAAATCTAATAACTCTACATCTGAACAATGCGAGGAATGGCCATCAAGAATAAGCAATACTTTACCTGGCTCCTTTCTTGCAATAAAGTGTTCTCGAAGCCATATTTTAAAAATGTCTGTTGTTACATAGGCCGATTTTTCATTCATTATAACTCTAGCACCAGCAGGCAGACCATCTTCAAATTCTTATTTTTTCTTTTTGCCTTTAACAATACAAACGGGAGGAAGGAAATGGCCTTCTGCATTTACACAGGCTATTACTGATATCGCCTCCCCTTTCTCAGCACTGGTGATGCAGTTTATGGTTTTGGCACCTTTAGTAGCAATAACCTTTCCTGGATTATTGTTTAGTTGCAACCCTGACTCATCAATATTAAATATTTTTCTCGGAGTGTTTATTAAATCATTATCTGTTAATATTCACTGCAGAAGGTCGAAGTATTGTCCGCATTCGTCTTTAGACATACCCCGCGCTCGCGCTACAGACATTCCCTGTGCTTTGCGAATTGACAGTTCAGGAAGTCTCTGCATAAACGAGACAAGCCAGTCATGACCAGCTTACTTTTTATCGATATTGAATTTATTTTGAATATTATTTTGAACCGCAAAAGAAAATGCAATTTTCTTCACATCAACTGATGTAAGTGCAAACCCATGCTTTTCCATAGTTTGAATGTATTTTACCCAACTTGCTTCATGATCTGAACTCAGACAACTTTTGCGAAGCAAAATTAGCTTTAATAAGGATCCCAGATTGCATTCTTCTCATGAAAGTACCCGCAGGAACATTGTACGTACGGCTAAGTTGTCGAACTGACCCCCTACCATTTCGAAGGTTTTCAATAGCATTCCGAAGATCTTCTTCTGACCATAAAGCCCTTACGTTTTTCCGTACATAAGTTCGAGGCATCTGAAATAAAACAAAAAAGGGCAATATGCCGCTGCTGAAAATTATAACATAACTAAAAAGGGGTAATACGCCGCAGTTAAAAATTATAACGCATATGAAATGCACACAATGAAACCAAACAAAAAATTAATCACAACGATTATTTAAGATGCGTATAAAGGACTGTGCCGCCAAAAAAAGTAAGGTTATGAATCATATTTTGCCATACTTCTATCAAAATTGTTCAAATTTACTTGAAACTTACTTCACCACTATATATATCTTAATATTAGAATTTTTTATAAACGGTATTTACCTTTATACTGATGTTATTCACTAAAAAACGAATTAATTTGCTCTGTAAATGACTCACGCGTGCCTTCTGTCTCACACTACTATACTAAAAGGAACATGGTTGCCAACTATTGCCTCGTAAAGAAAATATCGAACTGCGGCGTACTACCCAGCGCGGCATATTCCCCCACTTTACTCTATAGGACGTAGACCAAGGATCTTCAACCTTTTTTTTGTGCAAGGGCCAAAAATCGATTTCACATCATCCGAAGAGCCACAATGGTTTCGTTTAAAGATAAAGACTATAATACCCGTATTCAACTAGCAGGAATTGAAAGTCTGAAGCTGCGTAGACAAAATGCATTACTAGTATTCTTACATAGACTAATATCAGGTAACATAGAATGTAGTAGTTTATTATTGTCGATTATTTTTCACCTAGCACAGAACAAATTCTGGTTGTCAGGGTTTTTGTGATAGATTGACAACAAACTACAACGACAATTTTGACGGCATTGATTGGTTTAGATTTAGTGTTGATAGTATCAAGCAGCCAATCAAACATAGATATGTTAACGATGCGTAATACCTTACTTAATTTCATTTCCAATATTAGAAATATATACAAGTTTTAGTATGAGATGTTTTCTTAAATATCTTGTTTATATACTATTTGGAGTTTTCTCCTGTACTCTGTAAATAAATAAATAAACTGGATCATAATCTAGTATCTCTGATAGAAGTAAGGATTTCTAAAGAGATAAATTCCAGATAAAGTTAATGTACCCATATTTCAAATTGAAATCTTCAGCTACTCCATTTCAAAATGTCATTATTTTGAAACTGTTACGTAAACTATTGAGTTTAGATGCAACATCGATCAAATTCTATCCGATTTCGAGTATCAAATTCCTTTAAAGCCCATGTTCGAACTGAACCGCTGAGTTGCAAATTTGATTGGAGACTGAGTTTAACTGAGTTAATTAATTGTTAATAAACCCTGAAAATCGTCTGGCTTAATACGTTCTCAACAGATTGCTTTTGCAAACTATTGATGATACCGTGCACCGAACTGACATATTTCAGCGAAGTTAAATTTAATGTTCTAACTTTTCAAAATTTTATTATTAGCTAGCTTTTAGAGGCTTAGGCACATGTCAGTTAGTTTGTTTGTGTCGTTTGCAATTCTTGAGGTTATTTCTCACAGTCGTTTGTTTGATTGAAAGAAAAATAAATCTTACAAAGTGCGGTTTGATTTGATTAAACAAAATGAACAACAGATCTATGAGAATTGGGTATTAGCGTTAGATCATTACCAATGTTGGGGGTTTCCTCGGAAGGTGACAATATATGATTTTAAAAAGAACTTACATATCGGACTTTCATTGCTTTTGCTTCTTACGTAACTTTTCCACTGATGAGAATATTTAAACGTCATTAAGAGTAAACTCAATGCTGATAGCGATAGTATGTGTTGCGTAAAGCTCTTCCCACTAATCACAAAACTCAGTAACGGTCGCTCTACATTGGGTATTCTGATATTTGCTTTGATCAAAATTGTTAACTACAGGGTATCCCACTTTTGACACCTTTGTGGAATATCTCGCTTATTTTTGAAGATAAAGAGTTACGGTTTTCGCGACATGCCGCTATCAAAATTTCCATAGCCCACTTGGCTTTTGACATACGAAGTGGACCTGAAAAATATCACTTTGGTTCAACCCTCTTCCAACTTTGTCCGTAGAATTCAATTGCATGGTCTATTTTTATCTCCCTTGTAGAAGGGAAGTATTGTAATCGTAAAAAATCACCACCCTCCGAGATTTTTTTAGATCTTTTACGTTTCAGGGTTCTTAGATGCCGAAAACCATGTTTTCTCAATTCCGTCGATCGTCTGTCTGTCTGTCGATCTGCTTTTTCGCAGCATAGCTAAAAAACTACTTATCCGAGTAAAAAATTAAGGGTTATATGGGGATGACGTGGTAATATTTTGGTAAAAATCCAATAGGCACTACGGCAAAACAAAAAATTGTTACTAAAAAGCTACTCATTCAATTTATCTCAAATTTTGTACTAAAGTCAAGTATTATGTAGAAATCAACTGGTAGTATTTTGTTATCAATCCAAGATGGCGGAACAAAATGGCGACTTAATAAAATATTTAAAAATACCGTAACTTATTGTTGCGTAGATATGAGCTAGTAAAATTGTGGTTCTGATTCAAGATAGCAGAACAAAATGACTGTCAAATATAATATTTGTAATCGTGAAAAATTCAGTGTCTCAGGTTTTATATATTTTATGGATTTAGCGTCCCTAGATGCAAAAAAATATGTTTTGTCAATTCCGTCCGTCCGTCTGTTAATTTGTCTGTCTGATTGACTTCAAGTTTTAATAGAAAATAAAGAGTCGTATGGGGATGACCTGGTAATATATTGGTAGAAGTCCAGTATGGCCAAACAAAATGGTGGCCTAGTGAAATGTTAAAAAAATATTATTAAAAACCTGGTTATTCAAGATTGCACAAAAATCAAGTATTATGTAGAAATCAACTGGTAAAATTGACGGCTACATAACATATTTAGAAAAATTCAGCCTGAAAAACTATTTAATCAACTGATTTCAAATTGTGTGCCATAACTAATTTTGGTATAAAGAGGAGCTAGTGAAACTGTGGTACTAATTCAAAATGAAAGAATCAATCTCTCAGGTCTTTACATATTTTCAGGTTTTAGCGACCTTAGATGCCAAAAAAATATATTTCATTAGTTCCGTCGGTCCAGCTGTCGGTTGTCTGTCTGTCTGTCAGTTCGTGGCATAAACTATTCGCCAGATTGCCTTCAATTTTTAGTCAAAAATTAAGGGTTATATGGGGAAGACCTGCTGATATTTTGGTACAAATCCAATATGGCGAAACACCCTGTATATTATTTTTATATGTATTAGAAATTATGTGGATTTTCCAAAAATATTTATTTCTATATTCCTTTCATTTCATTTCTTCCTTTAAATTATTAGGTAGTAGGCTAGTATGCATTAGATATTTGAACAAAACTTGCCATTATTTGCTGGAAATCCATTTTAACTAAGTAAACAAGAACACCTGTTTAAAATTTCCACTTAATTTATTTTACAAAGAACACAAAATCTAAGAATTGTTTGGGTAACACTGTGACTTCATCAAAATTAATCTAATAAATAGCTTTAAATAATTTATTAGGCCGCCATTTTGTTTTGCTGAGTTGGATTCGTACCAAAATATTACATGTTGATTCCTGTAACACTTGACTTTTGTGCAAAATTTGAGGTAAATTGGATAATTTGTTTTTCAATAATAATTTTTTAAAAATTTCACTAGGTTGCCCTTTTGTTCTGCCATATTGAATTTTTACCCAAATATTACCAGTACCTACATAACCCGTAGTTTTTGACCAAAATTTCAGCATAGTTAAAAAATTAATTTTAATTCCTTAGCTAAGCCGCGAACTGACAGACACACAGATCAATGAAAATGAAAACATATTTTTTGGCATCTAGGGACGCTAAAATGTAAAAATATGTAAAACTTGGTCTGGTTATAATTTAAACAGTACCCTAAAGACTTTCTTGTATGAGATATCAAAAAACTTTAAATACAAAAGTTTTTTTATTTTTTCCGAATCGTTAGAATCTATAAGAAAAACAAACAAAAGAGGATCGGAAAGTTAACAAATGAGCATCAGCTTCGTTATTTTAAATGGGATACCCGGTATATTTTGCGTTATCTATAAAGATCCTTTCTTTCTGATTTCAAAAATATATATTTTGCCTACATCTTGATTAGTAGTTTTTACAATATTTAATTTTATATAATATATAAAAGTAAATGCACTATACTTTGAAATTCATGCAATATGCGACTAGTGGCCTTTGATTTCAATAGTTTTTTTTTATTATGGCCGCTAATGTCAAATTTCGTGAAAGAAGAAGTTGATATAATGGTGTTTTTCGATGTGGAAAAAGTATTTATAACCAATATGGGGTTATAATTATTTTAATTAATTTAATTGAAGTTACGTCATATTTAGCAGAATTGCCAAATAATAGAGCTCCTTGTAAAATATTTTTTATATACATATAATATACAGATACAAATTTTGAAGAAACAACAAAAACTTTCAAGCCAATATTCATATGAATGCAACATGTGAATAGTAGGATTTGATTTCAACTAGATTTTAATTACGAATGAGGGCTCATCATGTCGTGCAAGAAGAAAATGTATGCAACGGTGTTAAAGAATGAAAATAGCAGTTAAAACAAAATAATTTATTTATAATAATCGGTTAATTTATCAATTCTCCGCCATTCGCAACACACTTTTGAAGGTTTTCTTGATATTTGCGCGTAAAGGAGTGGTAGATATAGTCGGGATGTATTTCGTTTGAACGTATGATCTCTTCTAAAATTTCGAGACGCAATTCATTTATATTTTGTGGCCTATTATAATATATTTTGTTTTTTAAAAAGCCCCATAAAAAAAAACCTAAAGGGGAAAGGTTAGGACTGTTTGCAGGCCAAAGAATATGTCCTTGCCTCCCAATCCACAAATAATATTTACCATTAAGGTAATCTGTTATTGGAGCACTGTTGTGAGCTGGAACTCCGTCTTGCTGCCAAATTAACTGGTTGTATGTCCCAACAGGAAGGTTTTCTAAGTAGTCCTCTATTTCATTCGTCAACAAATCCACAGATTTTTGGCCGTTTAATGTACCATCAATTATAATGGGGCCCAAAACTTTATTATTTAAAACTCCGCATTACACATTTAAAGACTGGCGGGCTTAAATATTAAATACTAGTTTTTTCTTTGGATTTTCAGTAGCCTAAAAACGTTTATTTTTACGATAGAACATACCTGCCGTCGTAAATACAGACTCATCTGTAAATATAATTTTTGTAAAAAAATTCGGGTCATTTTGCCGACGAGCTAGTGTCGCGACAAAACTCGACTCTTTGTCTCTCATTTTCTTCTGACAAAGTTTTGGACAGGGGTGAATTTAGATGGCTTAAAATTGTGTCTTTTTAATATACTGTTTATTTTCCATTTAGACGTTTCAATAACACGAACCGCATCACGAATAGATGTGTTTTCTGTAACAAAACAACTATTTTATGCTAATGAAATAAAATGGCAAGATCATTTTGCCGCAAGTCTGTCGCCCACCTTATTGAAACAAAAACATAATATCAGAAGTATAATATCGCCACAATAAATATGTGTATTTATCTACAGTGCTGGACAAATGAAACCGGACAAGCGGTAACATTCAAAGTGGAATATTTCTAAAACGAGAAGCTGAATAGGTATTTATACAGTGTGGTAAATAAAAATAAAAAGACAAAATGGCAAGCAAAAAAATATGATTACCACTCTGTTTAAATACCTTTTTAGTTTAGGTAAGATTTACGTTTAAAACTATTAATCCGGAATAAGTTTTGCGAGAGCCTTCACTGCGCAAAACAATTAAAGAAACGCCTAAAATTTCGTCTAACTTTGAATGGAAATTTCTCGAGTATGGTTGATCGGATTTTGATGAAGTTTTTATCGAAATTTAGGTTATTTCCTCGTGAATATTCTTTTGATATTAAAATTCAATGTTACTTTGTTCTAGGCAATAATACAGGGTGAAAAAGAAAGACATGTTTTATTTACCAAAGTTTAAAACACCCTGTAGAATAAATCAGATGGACTCAAGAGATCTAACCAAAAGAATGTTGTAGCCCAGTATGTTTCCAACAAATCGTTTTTTTATTCGTAATTTTTTTCACGATTACAAACATTTCATTTGGCCGCCATTTTGTTCCGCCATCTCGAATTCGTATTACTGTTTCACCAGTTCATCTCTATACCATAAATAATTATTGCACAAAATTTGAAATAAATCTATTAAGTAGTTTTTCAGGCTAAATTTTTAAATAATATGTTAAGCCGCCATTTCGTTTCTTCATCTTGGATTCGTACCAAAATTTTACTAGTTAATTACTACGTAATACTTGATATTTGTGCAAAATTTGAGGTAAATTGGATAAGTATGTTTTTAGTAATAATGTTCTTAACATTTGACTAGGCGGCCATTTCGTTTCACCATATTGGATTTTCACAAAAATGTTACCAGGTCATCCTCATATGACTTTTAATTTTAAGTCAATCGTGTAAGTAGTTTTTGAGCTATGCCGTATATAGACAGACCCACGCGCGACGGAATTGAGAAAACATGTTTTCCGGCATCTAGAGACCCCCAAACGTAAAGATCTGAAAAAATCTCGGAGAGTGATTGATTTCACGATTACGATACTTTTATGAGGGAAGTAAAAACAAAATATTTCTGGTGCCTTTACATACAATAAAATTTAGTGATCAAACTGTCAAAACTAGTGAACCACACTTTCGAAGCAAACACTTTGAATAATCAAATCAAAGTAAGAAACTACAAACAAGTTCGAACTATGGAAACGAAACGTGAAATCATTCCGTTGTAGGAATATATCTCACCTCCAGCCAGCCAGATATCATATAATCATTCAGTGTTGGCTTTGTCTTACTACTATGCAATATTTAAAAGCAGCCCCAGTACAAATTCGACGACGGAAGACCAAAGATAAAGGTAATTTTGAACTTGACAAGAAGCGACAAAAATTAAATGCGGCCGCCAATCCACAAAATGCCGTCCGTGTTGCTTCTCTTGTCGGGTAATGCTTTCTATATCGATGCGAGTTGGATTACCAAAAGTAATCAAAGTAATCAATGTAACGATATCATTTTGGAATCGGTACTCGTTACTACCAATATCGGTAAGTAACGAGTACTTGAGTACCGACTAGTTACTTTTTCAACACCTCTAGTCAGAACGCGAGATTGGAAATGATCGACGTGGTGCTAATACGCATCTATAATAGGGATTTCCCGTGTGGAATCTCTGAACAAGAACGTGTTTAATTTTTTTTTCAATCTTTAGAAATAATTAAATAAGGCTTGTGTTTTATGTTATATTATTATATAAATTGTACTAGGCCAACTCCTGCATTAAATCCATTAACTAAACATATATTAGGCATTATGGAACCGAAAATTATGAAACGTGTCGATGGCTGACTGGTTGTGACAAAAAGTGCCTTTTGTTTCTCTGGCCATGGCTTTTTTTTTCTAGCGAAGAAACCGTGCGGAATGTATTTGCATATTTACATAATTTACACAAATTAATAAAATTCATCGGTAATAAGACAATCCCAGAAGAAGCTTTCGATTCTTTAAAAAATGTATATTCAAGTTGCTTTGATTTTCCTTCATTGCGATCTGAAATGTCAGTGGTTTACAACACATCAGAAGGCTTGGATAAAAATAGTGCTAGTGACTTACGGAAATTTCTTAGAAAATGTGGATTAGACCAAGCTTTTCTTGAAATTCTGAAATTATATTAATTAATACTTACTATTCTCACTACAAGTGCAACAACAGAACGTATTTTTTCCTCTCTTAAAGGAATTAAAAACTTTGATAGAGACTCTACAGGACAGGAAAGGCTTTCTGTCTTGGCCTTAATATCAATCAAGAAAGAACTAGTTTGTTTTTATTTTTTTATGACGTGAATATTAAAATATTATTATGTATTTATCTTCTCGAATATATCCGGAGTTCCTAAAAAAGTTCAGATTTCAACAAAAAAATATAGAAACTCATCTCTTTATGTAAGCACAATTCTAAGAATATGTACAGTGCCCAGAAGTGCTATTTTTTGCAGTGTGAGGCATGATGGTTGCCCGGGTATCAGGTTTATCTACTTATCTATACCGTTACTGACAGTTCCCAATGCTCCAATCACCACTGGTACAATCCTCGATTCGACGTTCCACATTCGGTTTATGTCTATTTCGAGATCTTTATATTTACTAATTTCCTCGACTTCTTTCATCGGAACATTCGTATCTTCTGGAATAGAAACATCAATCAACAGACAGGTCCTGTGCATCATGTACCATAATGTCTGGCCTGTTTGCAATGACAGTTATAGCAGGTATATCCCACATAATAGCAACTTCGTCAATATCATTGCTAACGTGCACAATACTATCAGCAGTATGCAAGTAATAGTTGTCCGAAACAGGGATCTTATATTTTTTACAGATAGTCCAATGTGTGAAACATGCAACTTTATTATGTCTATGTAAATATTCCTATGGCGCCAGCGTTGAGCACCCAGCTATTATGTGACTAATGTATTCATCTGTTTTACCACACATTCTGCACTTTGGGTTAACATTTAATTTAAGTATATTTTTTGGATGATATCTTGTATTTAATGCTTGGTCTTGGGCTGCCATTATACGACTTGCTGTTTCTCCTTTCAAACCTGAGCACTTTAACCAAGTTAAATCGTGTCTTTATCTATTTCTGATCTATTTAGTTGTTTAAAGAATTGACTATGCAGAGGCTTTTTATTGAGTTCATCCTTTTTTAATTTTTCTGTAATTTTTCTGAATTTTCCTTGAATGTCTTCATCCACTGGTCTGAAATACTTCTGTTTCATTAATCTGCTTTCTTTCGCGACTGAATACTTTAATTCAGTAAATCATGTTCTTGGAAGATTCTGATGTATTTGTCCTTAGATCTCGTGATATATATATATATATATATATATATATATATATATATATATATATATATATTATTGTTATTATTATGATTATTATTATTTTCGTGGCGGTATTTTCATCTAGGTCAACTAATGTTGAAAGTTTATACATTCCGTGGATATGTACTATCAAAAGGAGAGTTGTGTTACATTGAAGAGTTTACGAAGACTCGTAAAACTGCCTCAGATTTTATATATTTATAATAATTATTATTATTATGATTTCTATTATTATTATAATTATTGATTATTATTATAATAAATATATGTATATATATATATATATATATATATATATATATATATATATACTATTGAAACTGTTTATTTTCTTCCAGTAAAGTACCCCATCTAAAATAACACAATTAAAAAATTCTTAGCCCACATTTTTCACAGCTTCCCATTTTGAAAAGGTCTGGATATGCCCCTGATAAAATACCTATACTTTAATACAATAAATGAATAATATCGTTTATAACATGACACGTTTTACTTCTAGGTCGGCCTCTTCCTAAAGTCACGTGGTGGCTTGAGAACGCGTTACTTGACGAATCCATGGAGTATATCATATCGAATTCCGACGATGAGGAAGAGCACCAAAGAATCACCAGAGTACGAAATGTTTTAAATATAGAAAAAGTAGACAGAAAGAGCTTAAGTTCAGTGTTCACCTGTCAGGCAACAAACAGTCGTCTGGTCCATCCGATTTCTAGTACCATCACTTTGGATGTTAACCGTAAGTGTTAAGATATATCCTGACTTTTCACAATTTCATTTAACGTGATATTTAAAGTTTGAGTTGTTCTGCATTTATAGCATCGAATAAAACCGTAGTTTATTTACTCGAAAATCTATTGCCGACTTTAGTTTCAACGGCTGTTGGTAAAACCTATCAACGTGCTTTACCGCTTTTGATATTCATTTATAATATTGAAATATACTCAGTAAAATCAAAATAAACGTAACTTTATTATGTGAATTTTTAATTGAAATATTTAAAAAAAATTAACCGACTTAAACCAAAATCGCTAGTAGTAAAAAATAATATTTTATTTATTCCTTAAATATAAACATTTTGAAGTCGACGCCTATTGCCTCTCATAGATAAGTTTATAACTTATAAAGTAATTAAAAATATCAGTAGTGATATACTTCTACTTTGTTTTGAGAACAGGTTGTGCACGAGAATATTTCAAGTAACTACAAAATTATTTAACGTAATCGTTATAACAAACTAAAAAGTTTAAGGACAAACATTTTTTGTCCATAATAAAATAAAATGTTGGAAAAATAGTAATTGTTCCTTTAACTTCTGCACCTTTAAGAACATTTCGATTATATCTGAGATAAAATGTCAAACATATATTATTTATTCTTATTGTTTTTATTTGGTCTTATGTTTTTATGGGCAGGGAAACTAAATGTATCCTATGAAAAACACCTTGATCTATTTTTTATATTAGTTAAACCTTAATAATATACATATATCGATATGTTTCCTTAAAAAGCAACAGTAGATTCTAGCAATTAAGTAGCAGTTGAAAATTGTGAGAATATTTTCTCTTCTCCTGTAAATTTCATGTAGGCTTTAAACCGCTTTATCCAACACATGTAAAAGTTATATTTTTGTTGGCATTAAGGTCGGTGCATAGAAATTCTTCCAACAGCAGGCAGGCTTGTTAAAAAAATTATCGCAACCGAACCAATGTTTAAACTCCCAAAACGACAAAAAAAAAACTAGAATAAATAAAGCTCTCTTTAAAAACAATCCAATTGGAGTCCGTGACCAAACTGCGTTAAAACCGTTGCTAAAAAGTCGTGAAAAAATCCGTGTTTGATCAGTGCATTTAAATAATGAGGTTAAATGTGTGGAGTGCCATGACTAAATACTTTTAAAAACAAATGAACAGGGTGTATCAGTATAATACGTAATGGCTGACGTAACTTGGGCAAATTGCAGTTTTCTAAATTAAGCGTAATGTCTAATCCAATCAATGAGAGTTACTATTATGATACACGTACGATCGAAAACATCTAATAATACCTCTAGAATACTAATTAGTATCAATCGCATATATACAGTATGTCCTTGATTAGGCTGGGTATGTTGATAAACATTTGAAATTACCACAAAAATCATTCTGGATAAAATTTTTTGCTTAATAAGATATATAAATTACGTTAAGAAATAGTTTTTTTTAAACAAGAACGCCCACAAAATTCTAAAACGTCAATTACTTTATTTTTTTATTTTAGAGGAAATTGTTACACTGGAGAACAAATCTCAACTTTTTGTTTCTTGAACAAAACTTGTTTATTTGGATTCAACCCAGGTAACTAAAAAATACCTATTGAAGAATTTAGTTGGCTCGCAAAAAAATCTGAATTATTTGTTACAAAATTTTAATATATAGGCATATACAATGAACATACAAAATACAGATAACAATATATTCTTGGTTCAAAAAACAACAATTAAATAAGTTTAGACACCCATTTTGCGTTTCTTAGCCTCCATTTTCTAAACAGCCTCTGGGGCATATCTCGTAATAGTACAGCAGTAGTCGACTAACATCTCACAGTTCCATTTTCCCTGATAGCTTCTTTCCGTGTTTGAAATATCCTGGTGGAACGTCTCACCGTACGCGTCATTTACAGCACCAGAATTTTAGTAGGAAAGTAATCCAGACTAGAATCCAGGAAATGATCAACGACATATTACACCCTAGGTTTTGGAGACACACAAGAAGTTAGCCAATCAGTGTTTATAGTTGTCTGCTTTTATGTTTCCCAAAAAAATTGTTGCAACTATTTTAAAGGCATCCTAAGCGTCTTCTTTCCTTCAAATATCGAATCGAACTGCGTATCTCCGAAAAGATTCCAAATCTGGGGACTCACAAATACTGCCTCTTTAATTTTAGCGTCACTGATTCTAGGGAACTTTTCTTTTAAATCATTTTTTTATATGAAGTGGCGCCCAGTGGAACGGCTATATGAAGACACCGGGACGTTGTAATTTTTTACAAACTACTCATATTTACATTGATGATTTAAATAAAAAAAAGTTTTTTCATTCATAAAAACATAATACTATATATATTTTTTCACTTAAATTATAAAAAATATTTTTTATAAACTGCAAATGTATAGTTAATAACTTCAAAGCCCAATTCTTGACATTAATTAATTTTTCGATAGTTTCACTTAAAATAAACATGTGATTGACCATGTTTTTCTGCAAATTGAAGTTTTTTTACACATTAGAGTGTGGCATATATACTGGGTGTTTATATTTTTATTAAATGTACGTTTTTTTTGCACTATTATAATACTTATTATTTATAACTTTAATTAACAGCATGGAAGCATTAAGAATAGGAAAGTGTAATAATAACTATGTAAGTTGGTAGGTTATATAATGTATATTAGTTTCTCTGGGATACTAATAAGTGCAAACTGCAATCTGTAGCAAAATTTAGTTTACTAATTTGGTTTTATTTTGTAGTTTTAATTGTTTAAAATCACTGTATAAATGTTAGAATATAGACAAAGTTTAAATATATGTTTGATGTAAACAATATTTGGCGGACTTTAAGAGCAATTAATACTAAAGAGTGTGAAAACTAAAATCTAATTAATAAAATTCTTGTAACTGAGTGACAGACAAACCAAAGGCTAAACTGATGGGTCTTAAATGAAATTTTGCAAAGGAATAATTCTATGCAACGACTTTTAGCGACATTTGCCATAATTTGCATGTTTGAAGTAATATAAATTACTCCAAAAGTTCTAAAGCTTCAGGCAATAGTTCTTTATGTTTATTGGTTTTATTTGACCGTAAACTCGAAATTACTGGATCGGATTGGAGTAACATATTATGAATAATATCTTAGTTGTTTGCTATTCTTGAAATTTTTCTGGAATAATTCTCTCTGTAGTCTCGAATAAATTTATGATTGGCTTCCTGTACCCAGAAGGCCAATGGGAACGATAGCGTGTTGGATTATCTCTGCTCCATGCATAAGTAGTTTATGCATCGAAGCAGGCATGTAATACCAGTTATATAAATTGACATATAATTCTGCAGTCTGATATGAGTACTTTTTAAATTTTTCTGTATTTATTTTTATCTAGTTATTTCAGAGGAAAGTTGATAATTTGAAAAAAATATTCTAGCTGTATTTCCATCATTGCTAGTACCCTTTCTTTGTTTCACAATATCAACTAGTAAGCCTAACTTGCTTCTAAATTTCTTTTGAATCTCTTTTTTTCTATTATCTCGTTGCAGTTTGGATTCAGGGTTTCAAACAGACCATGTTTTAAATGAAATATTATAAGATATATGTAGAAGACATTCAAAATACCGAATCCAAGCATGCAACGATGACATTTCGTATGAGTAACAGTTTTCATTAATAACTCTAGTATTAATTGCTCGTAAGTTGTTCATTTCCTTGGACGAAGCTAGAGATATGTAACATCTCATTGAAGATTGCGTTTTTGAAATTGTATTGCAAATTTTTCCGTCAATCATTGTTAGACAAAGTTTGTGGGTGATGCGTGTTTCACTGGTACAATTAGATGGATTTAGTAATGCAATTTGAGAATTAAGATGTTTTATTGTGTCATTGTTGATGTCGTTAGTATTGATACTAATTGTAATGAAATTGGCAGGCACATTCTTGTTGATGATGGTTTATCATTATTCCATATAACGGTGACCGAATCGTATAATTTAATAGGAACCAAACAACAATTAAATAAACTTCTGTCATCACTAAGTTCATTATTAAAAGAAATTTTGTACTGTGGTTGGTCGGAAGCTCCATCACAACCCCATTTGGAAATTAAAACCAAATTAGTATACTGTTTTTGATCTACAACTTCAAGAAGACGTTCAGAAATTTTGTCTAATAAACTCTGTAGATTTATATCAACCAATGTATCAGTTATTTTTATTGCTTCTTTGCTGGGATAACATTAATTTTTAGCTTTTTGAACTTCCTATTTCTGTAGTTACATGCCGAATAAAATTGTATTGACATTTTATTAATTTTGCCGTGACCAGGACGTTTAATGCACCGTTTTTCGTGTTTTCCTAAGCTTTCACAAAATATTTTTATACGTTTAGTGTGTTCTGGATGTTTTTTTAAAAAATCTACGACAAACTGAGCATCTTTAAATTTAAATTGATTTTGCGCTACTAAAGCTTATATGTTCCCTTAGAAAATTTCGCACATATTTCGTATTTCTCCATTTTTGACGCTCACTTAGAGAATTGAATTTTTTTCTTGAATTAACGCAGCCACCACCTAATAATATAATACCTTTAATATAATAATTATATAATAAATTATATTATATAATATATAATACCTTTAAAATGATTTGCTAAAACCTCAAAGGGCTGGTCTAACCATTTCATATTTTGTTCTATAAAGCGTGACTCGGCTCTACAGGACATGGTCCACTTCGAATATAATTTCGCGAAGAAATTTCTGATTTTTTTTCTACTCCCAAATGTAAATGATCAGTATTAGCTAGCTCTTTTACTTTCTTAATAGCTGTTGAACCATTGTTAAAACCTATATTGGCATCTTTCAATATCAGAAATAGGTCACGATTTGTTTTAATGAAATCCATATCAACTACCTTAAAGAAATATTGCAGTAATCATAATAGTAAAATTATTGAATAACATCTTAGTCTTACCAGAGAAAAACACTTTAAATTGATCTACACAATGAAGTTATCAGAAAATTTGCGATTCTAAAAGCATTAGAACATTTATTTGACAACACAAATACGTTTGCTCTATCAACTATCAAAAAATAACGTTTTATCTATACGCTCAATTTTTATTTATTCCATGGCTACTTTGATAGCAGACCGTAGCAGATAAATGTTATCTTTTTGTGATTACTATACTGCAGCAATTATATGGATATTATTTGTAACTTTGATGCTTGTATGTTTTTATCTAGTTTGTTAATGTTATTAGCATTTTTCTGATAAACAACGATATGTTAATTCAAAAATTTTAGAAAACATTAACTAAGGCTTGGCAATTATGTAACAAAAATATTCCCTAATTTCAAATTTTACTTAAAGTTTTGGTTTATAATTGCAATTTGTTGGCAGCATATTTAAAAAATATCGAAATTCGTGATAAGTTACACTTGTAGCAAGAATTTAACGAATTAGGATACTTATATTCCAAAATTACAATAAAATAATAATAATTGGATTTTTTTCTAAATATATGTGCAAGTTAAATAGTAAAAATATAAACATAGTTCTGTCCTCTATGTCTCTGTTTTTATACTCAACCGTTCCACTGTGTGGCGGTAGTAATATCTTTTCAGGGGAACTAATGGCGCGCTGGTTACAGTTTTGTTTCCTGGCTCAAAAAACTCTCTAGGTGGTCAAATTTACTTTCTGTAGAACTTTGATTGCTCGACTGTCCCAAGCAAAATCGACACAACTTTTAAAACCCCACAAATTTGCCATTTATCTCTTTCATATTGTATGGTCTTCAATAAAATAAAAATGGAGTAACACAGCTTTAAGACTTACTTTTGAGGAATCAATGAAGTCTCCAGTCTTTTGGATCATAGTCCAGATTTAAAACTGCCATTAATCCCTCAATGTCCCTACCCTCTACCCGACGCCATGTGGATAAGCTCTGCTATAGTTCTTAGTACGGTCTACTCTCTGATATTTCTCAACCAGGACATTTGTTTTGCTACCTATGCCTCTTCTGCCTAAGCCTTCAATCTTTCCTTCGATTTGTAGTTGGGGCAGATTCTCACTATGTGACCAAGGTAACCAGTTTTTCTTATTTTTATAATTGTTAGCAGTTCTCTTTATTTTCCCATTCGTCTCAGAACCTCCTAGTTTGTAACCTTGTCTGTCCTTTATTTAGCGTTGTTGATTTCTAGATCCACGTCTCCACTCCATATACAGCTATTCTATAACAATGTCTAATTTATATTCGTGTTTCGACATCAAGCAGTGGTTGCCGTACTATGAGGTTTTTTCTTGGTCCATCCAATAGCATCTCGCAGCAATTACATGTGAAATGCGTTGTAACCTTGAAGCGACCAATAAACGACAAGCTTTATATTAAATGCCAAGCTGCAAATAAATTTACCGGCAATACTTTTTAACGAAGGCAAATCTAACGGAACGAAGAGCTGCAAAACTATACAATTGTATTTAATGGTGTGATCGTGGCTTCGGAAGTCGTAAATGCGGTAAAACGTTGTGTTAATCTGTATTGCCAAAGTTTTATAATTTTTTTAAAGTGTGAAAACCTCTAATAAAAAAAAACCAAGTTAAAACGGCAAGCGTGACCTTTAGCGTGTATCGAAACAAGGATCTAGCCTGGGTAAATCATATATATGAAAGTTTAATTGGAAAATATATTCAAGAAATAATTGGATATGTGGTGTAATAGAACAAATGCATTTTTTTTGTTTTTCGTGTATACTTTTTACATGAGATGATTCGTGGAGATAAATTGTAGACATTTTTGAGAAACGCTATGACTGAAGATCGCATTGTCCATGTTGTCTATTGAAAAAAGGCTTATTAGTGAGTTGTGACATACCAAACTTTAATGAGAAAGTGATAGACAAATTTGCATTGAATAAAAATTGAAGGGTCGATTAAATTTACAAACATTGAATTGATTAAGTTGAATTTTTATTAAATTAACGTACGTGTTTATAGTTTTTAAGATAATTTTTTGGAACGTGTGTGTATCTGTATGAAGTGTGATTAAAAGTTGGTAGGTTTTGGTATTTTTGACTTGTTGTGACACATCTTTTAAAACCCCACAAGTTTGCCACTTATATCTCTCATATTATATGGCCTCCAATAAAATTTCAAATTGCTATACATTTCTTTTATGTGGACTGAATGACCAGTTGGGACTAAAGGCAACTTGTTTCCATTATGGAGTAACAAAGCTTTAAGACTTACTTTTGAGGAATCAATGAAGTCCTCTCTTTTGGATGAGAGTCCAGATTTAAAACTGCTATTAATTCCTCAATGTCCATACAGGCTTCTAAATTGTTTTCGATGTTAAAAAATGTTGTTAGGTTTTTCTGACAGCTTAGATACACAAACACTTTTACTTCATCTTAAAGTAAATTCTATTATTGCAATCGAAAGGCCAATAATTTTGCTTTTTTTTAGCAATACTAAATCCTTTATAACGTCACTTAATTCACTTTGGCTTATTTTGTGAGGCTTTTTACTGAGAAGATCACAGGTAACCATTTGATCATCATCAGAATCAAAGATATATTCCTAAGGTGGATTAGGCACAGGCAAAACGAACAGTCAGTAACTTGATCTTTCGGTTCTCGCCAGATTATAGGAACAGCGAAAGGCATCTTAGGCTTTTTTCCACTTAGTCAGCCGCGAATGTTGGACGCACATTTGTTGCAGCAGTTATGGAGAGCCCATTTTTTATCCTAGTCTCCAACTTTGCAGCAAAAATACAACTGGTTTTTTTATTAAAGGGTTAAGAATACATGTTTGTTATGGCGTAAAGTCCTTATGAACTTACCAATACATGCGAACGGCAGCCAGTCATCTTTTCGGAGAGCTGTAGGTTGCAGGTTCTGGGGTACACCTTTCGAAATTAAAATGGGCGCCACCTAATTGACTGTGACTCAATTAGGAAGAAATTTATATTGATATTTAAATGCAGACAAAATACAGATTTGGAGGGCTTTTCAATAAAACACTATATAAAGTGCAGACTGTTAAATTTTAATGATCACCTTGATCTTTTGTTTCTTTCTTTTTTTAAGAGTTGTTTTATAAAATAATTTTTGACGTGTGAAATTTAGCTTACATTCAAAAATTCAATTGACTTTAAGATATAAAAAAAATAAATCAAGAAAATGTAAAATATATATAAAATATATCAAATATGTCAAATGTGATAGAACGTTATTACCATTATAACAACCTATGAACATCTGGCGAAATGTTATGACACAAATATCTAAATATGAAAATTAAATTAAATAGCGCACAGGGAATCAAAAATTTATGAATTTTCTTTTACCACACTGCCGCAAGGAAAAAGTTATAAAAATATAAAGTATTTCGTCAAGGCTGTTTTATAAAAAATAGGTTACTTACTTCCTTTCTCCTACCTTATATAAAATTTATAAATATAAAAATTAAGAATTAATTCCTCGTACTCTTACAGAAAGGAACTCCAAAACCATTGTAGATAGAAATTATTTTAAGACATTGTTTGTCTTAAAATAAAATCGACATGGAATGTGCAAAAACAAGTTATTTACAACACAACTATTCAAAGATATTGCCTTACCTCTAGTCATCTAGAGGGCTCCTTCGACGTCAACGGTCACCAACAAAGGGAATTTCCAGACATCTAGAAAGGCTTCTCGAGGTCCGACAGCCAAAACCAAATTCAGGACGCCATTCTGTTTATAAAAGATAATTGCGATTTAGCTCACAGCAGGAAACTAATTTGAAAATCGACTTACCACGTGGTTGATCAAATGTGGAACCAAACAAAACGGGACCAAAATTTAGGGCCAGATGATGTCCATAAATAAGCCTTAGGCTTTCAACATCACTGCACTTAAAAGAAATTACTCATGACATACTTTCATAACTTAAAAAAGATTGGTCCATTAAGGCACTTTTACAAAGCCGGACACATGTTGCACCTCTAAGGAGAGCAAATAGAAATGGGCGAGAAATCAGCTCCAGAAAATTTGTAGAAGTTTGACATTCCCCTCCATCATTCTTCCTCACTTTAGACTTATGCCAACCTAATGCCATAAAATAAAATAATAATTACAGTAGAGTTCACTGCTGGCGCCACTAGTTTAGGGGAGTAACAATCCGATAATATTCGGTGTCCCCAAATCAGGTTACTAATTGGCTTAAAATAATGAAAAACCATTAGCAAAATGTTCATTAAACATTCTATACAAAGCAAACATAAAGAAAAGCAGCTTGGATAAATGAAAACAAAAAGCTATGTAAACTGAAACTTTCTAATAGTTCAAGTGTTCTCAAAGTGTTAAATTGATATTTACAAGAAAGAAGAGAGTAAATATGTTTATCATAATTTAAGTGAGTGAAATGGACTGAAAGAAGAAACCAAAAAAACAAAATATTTTATTGTGAATGAAAAAATTGTTATTTTCATTAATAAAGAAGGCCAGTATCTTATTAACTAAAACTGGTTATATATTCAAAATATGTCACTTTCAATAGAAACACCCTATTAATAAAGATTCTATTAACTTTCTTTTATAAAGTGTATGATATGTAAATTTGGAAAAATCCAACTCGTAGAGTTATTCGACAGGATGGTGTTAAAACACTGTGTAAATCAGTAACTATATAACTAGCCAAATTTTGTAATTACCTCACTGTCACTATAAACTAAATAATTATACATAAATTTGAAAATGTTATATTGTTTCACAAAATTTACTTCTCCACACTCGCGACATGTTGCTCAAAATTCTCTAATTTCCCTAATACTAACAGCTCTGGATCAACTGCTTGTTGAAATACATTTAACTAGCAATGTAGGATTTATATTATATGTATTTAAACCCCACATAGAGTACACCTGGTATAATAAATCCAGGTATTTCTCATTTAATGGTCGAACTTTCCCATAAATTACGGGCAGGTAGATATTGATACTCTAACTTTAAATTCAATTCATCTTAACTTACTACTAACGTAATTTTAAATCGATATTTTCCACAATGCACGAATACCGAACTAGAGCCCAATTGATTTTCTTTTCGGCGCGAAAACTGAGATGAATTTACTCGTCTAGTGGAACAAAAATTTAGAGCTGGCAAACAAATACAAGAATTCGGAGAAACCCTTCGAGATTTTAATCAAAAGCTTTGATTTAAATCCTAGCGTGAGGCGTAGCGATTACTTAAATTAAGGTAATACATGAAAAGCTCCATTGCGTTTGACAGGTTATATATTTCGATTGATGAAAACACAGGGTAGGACTTGTTTTATAAGCTTTTATTTCTTCACTTCAATACCTATCTAGGCGTTAAATGTTGTAAATGGACTTGAAATTTGAAACATATACATACTTCCGACGATAGTATATTATTTGACGTTCAATAAAAGTTAAGAATAAATAGTAACAAAAGAAAAGCCAAAAAAATATCGCGCTATGAATGTTTACATTAGATACAGGTTCCGCCATCTATGAGCTGGTAGCAGAACCACAGGTGGTTGATTAACGAGCGTTTACTGTGTATAAGCTCTGCTATAGTTCTTAGTACGATCTACTCTCTGATATTTCTCAACTAGGACAGTTGTTTTTTACTTATGACTCTTCTGCCTTCAATCTTTCCTTCGATCAGTAGATGGAGCATTTTATCACTATGTGGCCAAGGTAACTAGTTTTTCTTCTTTTTATAGTTGTTAGCAGTTCTCTTTCTTTTCCCATGCGTCTCAGAAACTCCTCGTTTGTGACCTTGTCTGTCCATGGAATTTTCAGTAAGCGGTCTACTTCTATTTTATTTAGCGTCATTGCTTTCAAGGTCCTCGTCTCCACTCCATATATAGCGATTCTCTAACAGTGCATAATTTATTATCCGCATTCACTCGTATATTCGTGTTTCGATATGAAGCAGTGGTTCCAGTACTACGAAGTGACGTTTTTTTGTGGCCCATCCAATAGCAGCTCGCAGCAATTACATGTGAAATGCGTTGTAACCTTGAAGCGACCAATAAACGGCAAGCTTTATATCAAATGCTAGGCTGCAAATAAGTTTACCGGCAATACTTTTTAACGAAGGCAAAACTAGCGGAACGAAGAGGTGCAAAACTATACAGTTGTATGTAATGGTGTGATTGTGGCTTCGGCAGTTGTAAATGCGGTAAAACGTTGTGTTCATTTGTATTCCCAAAGTTTTATAATTAAGTTCTTATGTTCTAATTAAAACGGCAAGCATGACCTTTAGCGTGTATCCAAACAAGGATGTAGCCTCGCTAAGTCATATAAATTAAAGCTTAATCGGGAAATATATTCCAGAAATAATTGGATATGTGGTGCAATAGAAAAAATGCATTTTTTTTTGTTTTTCGTGTATGCTTTTTACATGGGATATATCGTGGACACAAATTGTAGACATTTTTGAGAAACGGTATGACTGAAGATTGCATTGTCCATGTTATCTACTGAAAAAAAGCTTATCAGAGAATAGTATAATACCAAACTTTAATGAGAGAGTGATAGACAAATTTGCAATGAAGAAAAATTGAAGGGTCGATTAAATTTACAAAAATTAGAATTGATTCATCCGATTTTGTCCAAGTTTTTATTAAATTGACTTACTTACTGTTTATAGTTTTGAAGGAAATTTTTTGAAACGTGTGTATCTGTATGAAGTGTGATTAAAAGTTGGTCAATTTTTGTATTTTTGGCTAGTTGTGAAGCATTTTAGTCAACTAGCTCATTCTAAATAAAAATATATTCGCAAAAAAAGCTAAAATGGTAAAGACGACGAAAGAAAAAACGTCCCCCTCTCTTGCTTGTGCCCTTGTGTTTACTTGCAAGGGAAAGATCCTCCAAACAAAATCCGCAATTGGATCACGTGACATATGGGCCAATAGTAACGTACCATATTCTGCAAGCCATTTAATTCTCGGTCCGCCCTTTTCTAATACGTCGGAATATTTGCAAAGATTTTATTTATTATTATTTATTTATTTAAGTTTTAATTATGGTTTTAATAATAAACCTGGTTCTAGCCCGGGATAGACCCCCTAATGGTATCAAATATAAGAGGAGTTTTCGATAAAAGAAACTAAAAAAGTCTGGCTCCTTGTTTTAATATTTAGTATATAAATAAACTTTTTTAAAAAGATTCGTAAGTGTCTAAAAGGGTTGCATATTATAATAATGGTAAGATGAGATTGTGTAATATTTTTTATGGAATATGACATTTTTTAATTTTTTTTTAAGTTTCATGAACAACATTTTATCTTACCTATTTATAGATTCACATGGTTGTGTTTGGCTGTTTATTGGTAAATATGTTTGCTCTATAGCAAGCCTGTATATTTCAATTATTTTATTAATGTTTGTTCTTCTAGAGAACCGATAAACTTATAATTGCCTTTTCCATTTTCATTTCTTATATCAAAATTGCTATTAAACTCTTTAAGATAACTGTAGATTTCTTAAAGAATAAATAATTTATCAGAATGTTACGGGACAGCGTCGAGTGTATAGCTCGATTTAAATCAATTATTTTATGCTACATTCAACGAACCACGTCCGATCTTTGCCTAAACCTTGGCGTTGTACGAATCTGTGATCGTGGTTGATTTGGTTTAAATCATTCAGGTCATTTTAAATTCTTGATCATTGATTGGGGTCATTCTTCTGCCATTATTTTCCATGGAACAGTGGTCAACAACGTGCTTTCTGCGTTCGCATATTTAAAGCCAGCTACTGGATTTGTGACTGTGTCTTCATTGTTTGAAAATACATAAAAAACAAAACACTTGATTTGGACGAATTGTTCGCCGAGGTCAAAGAATACTTGATACGAATGGCTCAACCGGGTCCTCCACACTATGCGGACGAATGAACGAATGGGCGCATAGTGAGTAGCGGGCTTTATCAAAACATAAATTCACACGACATTTTATCGAGCCTATTTTACCCTACAGGACATAGACGATACAACAACCCACAATGTTGCTTAAAGAATAGGTACAACAATTTGATGATAAATCAAGATCATCTTTATACTTGCACCCTACAGGTCGGTCAAGGTCGAGTAAAAGTGCAAATATTATCGTACATGTACGTTAATGGGTTATACAAGACCCAACGTGATTCGTAGTCAAGCAGTACACCTTAAACAATCATCACTTTACAATATTTTAATGAAATAATGTAGTCTTCACCGCTAGAAGATACATATTTTTCAAGAAGTGAATAAAATATTTGATATTGACTTTTGTTATGTCACAAAGCGAATTTTCAGCTTAACAGCCACTTGAACACGTAGACTATATTTTTTTAAAAATTTTTAACGTCAAAAAAAAACATAAGCGTTTTGTTGTCTACACGGGTATTATTTTTAACTTTTAATTATTCAAGTTATTTTCAAAAGTTTTAAGGAATAAATTGCCTTTCAGTATTACATTGTTAAAAGTTTGTAAAATATTAATGAGTTCAAAGCTTTCCCTTAAAACCAAGTTTAAATAATTAACTAACTTATGTCAATCTTTGATCTCTACTTTAAGCTTTAGGTATATTATATAAATTTAAAGTTTACTAGGGAATTCAGCAGGGCCATTTAACGTTAAGTAGGGTTTTCTATCAATAATGTTTTAGTTATTTATGCAATACATTGTGGTTCTGGGTAGATGGGTAAAAAGCTATAAAAAACATATTTTTAATTTCTCAAATCAGCAGGTAGGTGAATGGAAGATAAATCAAGACAGCATGCAAAATTTCGGTGTTAAAAATTAATAGCAAGAGTGAAAACGGTGAATAACACACATACTAGCAAAAGTAGGAAAATATATCTCATAAAAAGTTAATAGCGAGTCGTGGCACCTATCGAGATAAAAGTCTTTATAATTGCTTTTGGAATAGTATTTCCTTCTTCCAAAAGAGGGTTGTTTCATCTTCCAGTTTTGCTAAATTAAGACTTTTTTTTATATTTGTTGTCCTAAATATGATCATAAATGTTCTATGTTACTGAATTCGGGGAACTGAACTTAATTCCGTTACAGAACCTCAAATAAACTATTTTTGGTTTATAATGTTATTGTAACAATCGATTACTGTTTGTTCAATTCATGCTTGAAGCCTATTTTTTTACTATATATTTTATTTCAATGTATAATTAATGTAGCGACACTCCAGCAAATCTGGAACCTTGGTTTTTTATTATCATTATAATACAAGCTGTCATTTTTAAACAATTTTGTATTTGATAACCCATGTGTTTGGGGAACGCTGTTCCCAAACACCTAATAATACTTAGCGTATTTAATCTAATAGAATATACGTCCGGTATATAAAGAAATCAATTCAAATAAAAATGTACCCCTGTTAACATACCACGATTTCTTCATAAAAATCAAAATCTTACTTCTACAATCTCCTAGCGTATAGTTCGCTAAATGTTACCGCAAAGCAATTCCTCTGAAAGTGTCAACATGAAATGATTTAAACGGAAACACATGAACATCTAGTCCGTTTGGCATTGAAATTACTGTTCCTGACTTTCTTTGGGAGAAATAACGTAGTACTGTCACTTTCTAAGGTCACGAACAGCTACTACTATATATTATCGTGTTTTTGTATTTTCCCAAACATTCTAAACAAGTACATTTGGTGTTATATTTCCTATACCTTAATTTAACTGTTCCCTTAAAAATGAAGGGTAAAAATTGATATTTTTGACCCTTTGAAGCTGTAAATGCCAAATAACTTAATTTTAAACAAAACAGATTTCATATTCCTATTTTAGTTTTTATTTATCTATCTCTTGACAGCAATTAAGAGATCATGGTTCTGGAATTAGACTGTGTCAAACTGGCATTATTATCCGACGTTTCGCCATCAATTGCACGAGGGATCTTCATGGATCTTTACTCCACGGGATCTGAACACTAATTGTTCTGACTCTGCTTTATTTCCCGACAGCAATGTTAATACTTTTTGCCAGACCTGAGGTTGGTGTGGGGAAATAGATAACTCAAAAACTTAGATAAGAAAGTGAAAGCCAGATTGTTTAGAATTAAGTCGTTTAGGTATAATAAGTATAATAGAAAACTTATTTAGAATGTTCAGGAAAATACAAAAATGCAATAAAACAGTGCATTATATTTAGAAAACGTATTCATCTATGCCCTGTGCCAAAATTTTTAAGTGATCTATTTATTAGTTCCCCATATAATTCTAATTGGCCACTGAGTTTGACTCAACCTGTATAAATCGTATTACATGTGTACGTGGGAACCGTAAAGAGAGAAGTTTCGGGTAAAATTCAGTTTTTTTTTAATATTTACACAGATTATGAAACCAATCTAAATCGCTTGTCCTCGCTTCGACTCTGCAGGCGGAGGTGAATGAAAAGAAACATCGAAAACTCGAAAATCTCGCCTTTTATTCCCTGTTCGTCGATGAGGCTGCAAATGACAAATCGCTGGCGTTCCAATAATTGTAGGCATTTTTCATTGTTTCCTGCCAGTATATTGTTAAATTCTCGATGGTAGGATTTAAAGTGGGGGATTATATTTGATTTGATTGGATGAGCCTTTAAGACGGAAAATACCTTTCTTTGAATTACTGAAATAATAATTTAGAAAGCTATCTTGCAATTTTAAGTGTTATCCGTGTGACAGGAAAGAAGTTAGTGCTGTTTCAAATGGGGTGTATGGTCAGTACTGGCCATCCGGTCGTACGTGATGGAATCGGATGTTTCGATGAACAGTTTCTAATGGGGCTTCATTAACTCATACTATTAGCTACGTCAAAACCCTGCTGCGTAAGAGTTTGTGTTCTCGTTTCATTCTAGACATTATGGATACAGCATAGAGATAATAACAGGGAGACTATTTTACATAGAAATATATGTCTATGCATAGAATAAAATGTATACTTGCTCGTAAAATTAAAGTTAATTTTTAAGGTGGTTCAAATACTGTAATAATAAGTTCTGTAATATTTCATTACCTATACCGTGTGTAATCGACACTGCTTTTCAACCGCCATTTTGTTATTTTTTAGCTGATCGAGACGAAATTTGGTAGTGTCTTGGGAGATTAGAATGACACCTATATAGTATCATATTAAAAAATCAACTCAATCCGCCATTTTGAAATTTTGACAGCTATTTTTACTTTTCAGTCTAGTGTGCCGTGATGTTTCTTGAATTACTTTAATATGCTTAAATATCAATATGAATCTAAGGAATACTATAAACACATTAAGTCATATTAGTAATGAAAATAAAAACGTTTAATAAAAAAAATAAATAAATAAAAATTACCCAACACAAAGCAAAAATAAACATATTTTTCTAAAATCTAGCCACGAATCAGGTTCGCCATTGACTTCATGGCATTTTTTCACGCGAAAAACGTTTTCCTCTACAATATTTTGAAGATGTTCAACTGTTAAACTATCAAACTCTTCTCGAATACAGTCTTGTATAATTTCTAAAGTTTCCGGGGGTGTGTTATATATAGTGTGTCCCCGATTCGCTTCTCTATAAAAGGATCTCGGCTCCTATTATACCTACAGCAAAGGTTGAATGGGGAAAGTTTTAGAGGAAACTTATTGCATTCGATATCCGGCGTCAGATTTACGATCCATCAATTGTTTTTGGCAATATCGGGGAAAAACCGAAAATGGCGGATTCCGTTTTGGGCCAGTATATCCAGAACGGTAAATTTGACAGCTGCCAAAATTCGGCACATTTTTAAGACAAATAAGATGGCGTATACGACACGTCTTCATTGTTTTTTGTTAACCCGCAACCCGCTTCAACTTTCATTTTTCTTATGGCCGCCATATTGGATTTTTCGATTTTTGTAAAGAGCCTAAAATTTCCAGTCTAGTGATATCTCACTCAAGTGCATTAAACATTTTAGTATCATCGAAATATTAAACTTTGTAAAGTAAGGTTTCAATTTTTTCTAAGGAGGCCATGATTTAAAGTAATGTTAGCTCTCAATGCTTTTCTAAGGAGCTTTTATCCCAATAAAATCATAAATCTGACACATAAATCGTCAAAACCTATAGAAAATGGCCGGCATTCTGTATTCAAATGAAGAAAAGGTTGACATGTTAGCTCTGTACTTTCAATCATACAGAAACGCCGACGTTACCTCAGCAAGGTATTTGGAGATGTACCCCGAACGACGGCAGCCTCATAAAACCCAATTCAGGCAAATCGTAGTTAATTTAATTAACCATGGTGCCGAACAACCTAGAAGCGGATACAATAATAACAATGAAAATCGAGACAGAAACATTTTACAAGCTATCAACGAAAACCCTAGTGCATCGGTAAGAACTGTAGCACAGGAAACTAATGTGCCAAAATCAACAGTACAGAGAGTTTTAAAAAAGAATAAGTACCATCCATACAAACCGATAATAGTACAAGGACTTAAGGAAACTGGAAGAAGATCTGGAAGTAACGTTTGGTGTGGGATCATTGGTAAGTTAATCTAACCAATCTTTTTTAAATAAGCACCAAATGATGGTCAAATAATAATCTTTTTTTTTTTTCGTTTAGTTCTTTAATGATACTAAAGAGTATAATCTAATAAAACAAAGTAACACGTTCTACTCTAGTCAGCCAGCTCACTTTTTTGATATTGTATTACATTTTTATTCAATCATTTTGTATTGTAGTTTCGAAGAACCTACCATTTTAATCAAATGTCGAATTATTTTTCGATTTTCATTATGATTTATAGAAAGGCGTTCAGCTGTATTTCCGAATAATTTAAATTGTAAAGCGCAAGGGGTTTGTTCTTTTGATATTTTATGCTTTATTAAGGCACGGTGTACTTCTTTAAGATTATTATGTCACTGAAATAAATTGATTTAGTATTTTCGAAATTAATATGCAATACCAACAAAATAATTTATTACGGCTATTACTTCCCGCTAACTAAATATGTTTTTCTTTTTCATAATAAAGCTGAATAGGTTTCAACTGTATACAAGCTCATTCATTACGGGATGTTTCGATACTTATTTTTGGAAAAAAAATATCTACTTTTTAATATTAATAAAGATAATTTTCCCTTTATAATTTATTGTTTCTAGTGCCACCCGGCCGAGCCTGCCGCCCTTGACTATTGGACACTTATTTATAAATTATTAATCATTTCAGGAAATCGACTTATTGGACCATTTTTGTTTGACTACAATCTAAACGGGCAGAGGTACCTAGAGCTTTTGCGAAACCAGGTTGCACCAGCCTTACAAGCTATTCTAACGGAAGATGAATTAAGAAGAACTTGGTTTCAACAAGACGGATGTCCGGCTCACAATACCATTCAAGTCAGGAACTTCTTAAGAGAGCAGTTTGACGAAAAAATAATTTCTTTAAATTTTCCAATATCTTGGTCTCCTAGATCCCCTGACCTGTCGCCCTTGGATTTCTACCTCTGGGGTCACACGAAGAATGAAATCTATGAATTTAATCCCCTTGTGACCATAGAAATCTTGAGACAAAGAGTTCTGGACACATTTAGAAATATTAACCGAAATACACACCAGGGTTGTATGAAAAACAGTCACCAATTGTCAAAAATGTCTCGATGCAAATGGACGTCATTTTGCAGATTTGTAAATTAATGTTACCCACTTACAAAGTAGTTAAAGTTCATTTAGATTTTTTTAAGTCGTTATTTACGTTCGTGTTACTTTTAATGTACTTATTAACGTAATCTTGTGACAAATAAATCATGGCCTCCTTTAAAAACATTGAAACCTAAATTACGAAGTGTGATATTTTGATGACACTAAAATCTTTAATGCACTTGTAAGATATCACTAGACTGGAAATTTTAGGCTCTTTCCAAAAATCGAAATCCAAATCCAATATGGCGGTCATAAGAGAAATGAAAGTTGAGGCGGGTTGCGGGTTAACAAAAAACAATGAAGACGTGTCGTATACACCATCTTATTTGTCTTAAAAATGTGTCCGAATAATATCACATTTTGTCAGCTGTCAAATTTACCGTTCTGGATATACAGGCGAAAAACGAAATTCGCCATTTTCGGTTTTTCGCCGATATTTCGTAAACTTATTGATCGATCGTAAATCTGAAGCCAGATATCGAATGCAATAAGTTTTCTCTTAAACTTTCCCCATTTAACCTTTGCTGCAGGTATAATAGGAGCCGAGATCCTTATATAGAGAAGCGAATCTGGGACACACTGTATATATATATATATATATACACTACACAAAAAAAAAGTCGAGTGGTGTCAGGTGCGGGAAACGGGGAGGCGACCGAACTAGTCAATTATTTGTGATAAAACGTCGTCCAAACCTGCTGTACGTACTGCAAAGTGCAAATGATTGATCACTATTTGCGCATTGTGTGGTGGAGCTCCTCCTATTGAAAATAAATGTTTTACTCTTCCGTCAAAGGTTAAATGTCCTTGAAAAAAGGTTGGTCCAATAATACGCGTGCCTAATATCTCAGCCCAAATATTCACACCAAACCACTCCTGGAAATTTCCTCCTTTCATATGGTGTTGAATTTCTGTTGACCAGTAAACATATTTACTTGCTCACTCCTTGTCGACATAACCTTTTTTGTTTTAGATTTAAAAATGAGATTTTAAGAAGAAACGAATAATCAAAGTTTATTTAATAGTATATAATAATTTTCAAGCTGAAAGGAAGGCTGCTAGATTTTCATTTGTTTTGATTTAGACATTCCTGGAAAACTTGATGTTTTGAAAATAATATCGTATATAAACTTTATTGAGTTTTGATAATTTTTGTGCGAGTTTTTGTGTATTATGGTTCGTAAGTGCAAATTAGGCAAACATTTGGTTTAATTAACTCCTAAAGCCTCTATTCTCAGGTAAGTCAAAATGTTATTGTTTTGTCGTTTTAATTGACGTACACAGTACTCTTCTTTCTAATATTTATTCATTTGTAAAGACGGTTAATTACTTTAAGAATTAATAGGACCTCCAATTGCTATTTTATCATTCTTTAAAAAATCTAAAAGTTTTAGATTTTTTTTTTTCGTTTTCAGATAGCTGTTTAATACTATCAGCGCTACCCTTTATAATTAAGAAACATGTTTTTATTAAAAAAGTTTGTATTATTTCCACGTTTTTTTATTTTTTCTCCGTTACTAGAGGGTCTTTGGGAGTCACTCTGTATTTTGAACAAACAGTATTTTATATACTACAAAAATAAAGTAAATTCTATGTGTTTCGCACTTTTTTCCAAATATTACGTTTTTTTTTTTTGGTATATAATAAAATAAAATAAGATTCTGACTTCCACAATTTTTCGATATTAGTACATTTACCTTGGATTAAAAATTTAGTGTCTTGTCAAAGTGTTTATTCTGACGTTTATCAATCAAATCTATCAATCACGGCCTACCTTAAAAATTCTATTGTCTAACGACTAAAATCTGCATTTTTAGGTGAAATTCAATTTTACACAATTTTTGAACCTCCAACAAAAAAAAAGTTATTAAATGTCTTGTAGAAAAATAATCGAGCTTTTGATCTGTCCAATCCTAATTCTTGTTAAATAATGAAAAAAGTTGAGCGTCACCAGTTTATTGACTGCTTAAACTGGAAACCTTTAGATTATATAGGCACTTATTTGTCCCCGGTATTTCCAATTATCCAAACCAAATAGTTAAAAAAGAGCTGTGAGCTATATAAAACAACAAATGAACACAAAGAAAATATCCATTGAGTAAGGTTAGTTTAGGTTAGCCAAACATTTTTTAAATGTCCATTATTTAAAAAGGTATTACCTTTTTAAATATTATTAATTTATTGGCCTCGGTACTAGTACCGGGAAGATATTATCAAAAAATTCCTTTACCTGTGTTGACGACACAGTATCAAACACAGAACTTCGTTCGTTTAAACCTCCCTTGATTTTTGATCGATATTTGAAGGCAATCGGGTTTGAGCTATGTCTCGTACACACAGAACGAGAGACCAATGAAAATGGAAAAGCATTTCTTAAAACGCAAAGTTGTGCATAAATGTCTAAGGGTAATTTTTTCACCTTTAGGATAATCCCTAACCGGTCACAGTTCATTTTAACATATTTTGACAAGCGGGGAATTAAACGTAATTTGATACAATATGTTCATTAACCATTACACATCTTCTCTGGAAGTGAATTCTTCTTTTTATTAAATAATGGTTTAGATAATAATTGTTAACTCCACTTAAAACCCTTTAAAGAAGTGAATTTTACTCTAGCTTTTCAATAAAACAAAAAAGAAGTAGAACAAAAGTAACCTAACCGAGAAACAAATACCCCTGACTATAAATACCAAAACAAAACGGTAAGTGACGAATTGTTTTCAAGTAAAAACTTGTCGTAACAACCAGCAAAGAACATTTCGGAGCCTTATCAACTCGAGGGTACTTTGTTTTCTTGCCAGAAGTACACAATTCATTAGGTTGATTTCAATTTGTATTCATTTATATTCTCTAGCACGTGCGTGATTGTAGGAAATAGAACGAATTTGTAGAAATTCTGGCGAGATACGAAGTGAAATTACGGTCATTGCTCGGTCCACATATATGCAAATCAAACATGCAATTGTACAATGTAAAGTGTTGCAGCCTATAAATTAACACAAAAAATTATTACGTTTCTTTATCGTCAGATTGAACATGTAAACTGAACACGTTATCGAGTTATGTGTAATGCGACAAACAAAACGTAACGGGATTTATAAATGTCAAGGAAAAGTCGTTGGCATGTTTTTACTTCCCCATATAACAACCCAATTTTAATAAATCCACCCTATTATCGCTAGTAAACTCCCTAGCGCTTAAATTCTTGCCGTTAGTTTACGGTGGTCTAGTTATCCGTATATTATATAGTACAATTTTGGTTCTTACAAAAAAAAATTTTTTTAGGTTTAAAATTAAGCTTTCCCTAAAACTTTAGCAAAGTAAAATATTTTGCACTATTTAAGATTAATTTACTAAAATTCAAGGAAGTATATTTTTTTAAGTAAAACTTGCCAATTTAATTCACTACCACCTACTTAAGGTCATGTATAGTCAAAAGCAGTGTTATCGTGCGGGTCATACGATTTATCAACGACAAACTTTTTAAGTTTGTTTTACTTTTATTACCTGTAATCATATCCTCCGCATAAAACCGGGAGATAAATTAGATAGACCTATAATATTTTCATATGAAAAAAGAGGATAAACATATAAATACCAGCAGTTGCAAAAATCTTTGACCGATGTCACTTCAACACAAGTCAGTGACAAAATGAGTAATAGAAAATAATTTTCAGGTTTTTTGCATCCACAAGCGAAAAAAATGGTATTAAATCTAATAAAATATTACGAAAATGAAAATTCACCGGCCAATATCCATGAGACAGTAGCAAAAGCTCTGGGAATCGGTATATGGACTGTGCAGAAAATTGTGCATGAAAAAAAGCATAATTTACTACCGAAGAGAAGATTAAGAAATGTACACGAAAAAAGCCGAAGACAAAAGTCTTAAGTGACAACGTAAAAATGGATGTTCGTAATGCAATTTACGATTTATACACATCAAAAACTAACATAACCCTTCAAGTTTTAAAAGAAACTTTAAAAAATCAAGGCATATTGGAAATTAATAAAAATGTTGGGTTTTCGATATAAAAAGGACCCTAATCGAAGATTTTTATGTGAGTTGCCACATATAGCAAGTCAGTACATCCAGTGTTTAAAGAAATACATGGAAAATGTTAATTAAAAATTTAGAAAAGTGGTATTTTTAGACGAGACTTGGATATTTTCTAATGGAAGTGGTTTGAAATCTTGGCAGGGCGAGTCTGTAAAAAGTGTCACGAGAAAAAAGGGATGTGGGGCGGGAAAACGGTTCATCATTTTGCATGCAGGTTCTTCAACAGAATTTCTCCCAGGTGCAAGTTTACTGTTTTCTTCAACGTACAAAAGTATGGACTACCATGATAATATGAACTGAGAACTGTTTGAAAAGTGGTTAAAAGAACAACTGATTCCAAATTTAGATGCTCCATCTTTAATCATTCTGGACAATGCATCTTATCATTCAAGAATCTTAAATAAACAACCTACTTCATCCTGGAAGAAAAGTGATATTTATGACTGGCTAATAAAACAAAAAATCCTTTACCCAATAAGCTGAGACTAGAACTTCTTTTAATGGCAAAATCTATTAAAAAACCAACAATATATACCGTAGATGAAATATACGGGAAAACGGACATGAGTTTTTATGACTGCCTCCATACCATTGCCAGTTTAACGCAATAGAATTAATATGGGCTGGGGCAAAATCATATTAAGAAAAACACGTGAACGGTGGTCTTACACCAGATGAAGTGCAAATTGTTTGGCAAGATTCATTAAATTATATTACGCCGGAGTACTGGAAGAAATCTGTGGAACATGCGGAGAAATTAATATGGGATTGGTGGAATCGAGAACGAGTTCTAGATGTGGAAATAGCACCAATGATCATTGCGCCATTTGAGGACGACTTAGAAGACGAGGACTTTTTAAGTGATGATGATATTTTTTAGTCTATAATATTAAAAAGTTTCTGAAGGATTATATTAGTCTTTGACGTGTATAAATCATAAATTGCATTATAAATACGCATTTTTGCATTGTAACTTTTTAATTTTTTTATTAATTATAAGACAAAATTTGATATATAAAAATCGGTAAAATCCCTTTACCAGAAAGTCCGAGCTAACGAAAAATACAGGCTATATATATATATATATATATATATATATATATATATATATATGTCCCTTAATTTTAGACTGAAATTTGAAGAAATCGGATAAGTAGTTTTTTAGCTATGCCGCGGACAGACTGACGGACTAGGGACCCTTAAACGTAAAGATCTGAAAAAAATCTAACAGGGGAACTAATAACTTATTTTATCTTGTGTTTTTAACAAAAGTGTATAATATTTTTGGAAAATAAAATTTCTTTGGTAACACAATACAAAAAAACCAAGTTTTCTTTGCACAGAGGTGGCCTGCATTTAAATAAATTACACTGTATAAGTGGTTAGATTTTTTAGGTCAAACGGGGCTCATAATTTTTGGTGATTGATAAAAAAGTCTCACTTTCATTAAGTGGCTGTGTAAACAGAACATATTCTGATTGTTCCACTGATTCGAACCAAAAAATTTTAACCATACATATTTAACGAATTTTCTTATTCAATCCCTCGGCATTTAGTATATAAAATAATATTAAGTGGCTATCTTAGTAATATTGCGTAATATAATAAAAAAAAAACTATTCTCTTTCTCCCTGTAAATTTGTAAATAGCCCATCAAGATTTAATAGCTCGATAAAAGAATCAAACAACATTTTGGTATTCACTGTGTTTTCTGATTTGATTCATAATGTTGGTGACCTTTGGACCCGCACGATAAGACCGCATTCGTCTTTAGATATTTTTGTAGAAAAAACTAATTTCCGTAAACTTTACTAACGAGAAGTATACTTTATCAGATTCAGGACATTTTAAAGTTGAAATTTTGCCCTATTTAATATCACTAAACTGAGATGAGAAAGATGAGTAGTTTTTAAAGTGTGCCGCGAACTGACAGACAAACCGACAGGTGGATCGACAGAATTGATAAAACATATTTTTTGGCATCTAGAGATGCTGAAACCTGAGAGGGTGATTTTTTCAGATTAGAAAAAATTTTATTTGGCCGCCATTTTGTTCCGCTATCTTTAATTAGTTAATTTAATTAATGAAGTAAATTAAGAATGACAGTGACACTTACCCCGCGCAACGCATATGTGAAGATTTTTTTAAAATGGTTACACTTTATGTAAGTTTTGTATAAAGATTAACAGAACATTGCCTTGCCTCATAAATGTAGTAGAAAAGGCGTGTTAGGGGGTAAAACGAGGTCGATTTTTCGGCAAAAGGATATTATGGCTTATTTTCGATAATTTTTGCTATCGTATTTGGATTCACCATCCCCAAGAACCCCTTAAACCACATTCTCAAAAACCGATTATGGCAGAAAGGAAAAGTTAATTATATATATATATATATATATATATATATATATATATATATATATATATATATATATATATATATATATATATATATATATATATATATATATATATATATATATAAGGGGACTAAATACATGATACTATAGGTCGTAAAGGTATACCCTCTTTATGGAGTTTTGGTAACCACTTTCTCAAAAAAAATCAATTATAGCATTAGCCGGTAGGGCAATTCAGCTATCAGATGTCGAGTTTAGGGAAAACTCAATTAATAAAGCCAAACAAGTTCTTTTCGAAAATAAATATCCCCAACAATTAGTAAATAGAGTATTTAAACAAAGAATTAACAAATTTTACAATAAAACGAACAACTCAAAAGCCAACACAAACAAAACTAATAACTATTTAACACTACCATACATAAAAGGTTTATCTGAACAACTTAAACATCTATTTAACAAATATAATATAAATGTTGCACACAAGGGCTTCCATTTATTAAATCAAAATTTCACTTCTCTAAAAACCAAGACACCTAAAATGAAAAAAAGCAATGTTATATATGAGATCTCGTGTGGAGATTGCGCTGGAGTTTAAAACAACCAGCCAATATTTAGGCAACAAACCAGCCAATATTTAGGCTCGAGAATTAACTCTCATAAATATGATAAAAGGAATCCCACTGCCCTTTCTAAACACGAAATCCAAAAAAAAACATAAATTTAATTTTAGTGAAACTAAAATTCTAAAAACCGAAAACATCAAACGCAAGCGGGAAGTTTACGAGTCTATTGAAATTAAGAAAAATAAAAACTCAGTAAACGACAAAAAATATATCAACCTTGTAAGCAAAATTTATTTTGACATTATTTAATTATTTCCTCACATACATTTGAAAAACTTAAAAATAATAATCTTAGACAAAATAAAATTACTTTCTGAACCGCCCGGTAAAAACTTAAAAAACGTCAAAAAACAAAAAAACCATAACATTCTACCTATCATACGTATCTGCTCTTCAGTCAATAACTGTTCGTCGTCCTTCATGTATGTATTGTTAAAAATGTTTGTCCAAATAACGCTATTAGCGTCGTGTCTTTTGTGATTTTAAACACCTTTGGATAATTTAATTACTAATATACGTTTCATGGTAAGTCTGTCTTGTTTTACTAAAGTGTGTAGGTTCTCTAATTTAAATTATTTTAGAAAGTATTTTTGAGAAAGGCACGGAGCCACCTGCCGAAACGTCAAATTTAAAATGAATAGATGACTAATAATTTTTGAGAACTGTTTTAATGCTATGAACTTATAACCCAAGAAAAATCTAGTAACTATATATATATATATATATATATATATATATATATATATATATATTTATCTAATTGCAATAACAACTCAAAAAGTAGTTTTTTTTTAAATTCTGTGGTCAACATGACCATCTTCCAACACAATACACTTTGCAACAACCCTATATACCATACATACTGTCTTTTCAAACATTTTTATTGGCCGCTATTTTGTTCCAATATATTGGATCCCTATCAATATTTTAACAGTTTCTACCTATGCCACACTGGATTTTGGTCATAATTCAATATGAATTCAAAAGGTAGCTTTTACATTGACATTTTATTACGTCATGTTGAATTCTCACCAGTTTATCCTTATATCATATTTAATTTTTCTCCAAAATTTACAGTCAATTGAATAAGCAGATTTTTTTACGTTGGTTTTTTTAACATGTTATTTTGCCGCCATTTTGTTCCGTTTTCTTGAATTCGTAACACAACTTTACCAGCTTGTCTCTATATCACACTTAATGCTTGCACAAAATTTGAAATTAATCTAATAGGTAGTTTTTTTCACACTGATTTTTTAAATATTTTATTAGGCCTCCATTTTGTGTTGCCATCTTATATTCATACCAAAATGTTACCAGTTCATTTTTATGTAACACTTTTTGCAAAATTTGAGATAAATTGGATAATTAGTTTTTTACTAATAGTTTTTTAACGTTTCACTAAGCCGCCATCTTGTTCCGGCAGATTGGATTTTAACCAAAATATTACTAGGTGATCCCCATATGAGCCTTAATTTTTGTCCAAAATTTCTGATGAGTAGTTTTTAAACTAAGCAGCGAACTGACAGACAAACCGACAGGTGGATCGACAAAATTGATAAAACATATTTTTTGGCATCTAGAGATGCTAAAACGCGAAGATACGTAAGACCTGAGAGGGTGATTTTTTCAGATTACAAAAATTTTATTTGGCCGCCATTTTGTTTCGCTATCTTTAATTAACACACTTTTACCCCAGATAAACCTACACCAGATGCGAAAGTGCCTATCTAACGCATGCATACGAATGTCCAGCCATCTGAGACATAGTAAGAGGTCTAGTTGATATTTTAAATCCGCACGGAAAAGTGCTTGCTCGATCGGCGATATCGATAGTGCGAGAGCTTATATTATTATTTGAATTTTTCAAACATTTATTTTTTATACAGTTTTATTTTTGTGGTTGTAAAAATGTCTGGATAAAAGTGTCTTTATTTACATTGTTTAAATAGAAGTGAGAGCAATAAATCATTGTTTAAATTACCTCAAGATCTCGCAAGGCAGCCATGTCAAACATGCGGCCCAGTGAGCATTTTTCTGCGGCCCAAATCAGTTTTGAAAACAGCCAGATAATGCGGTCCGCGAAGAAGTTGAAAACCGTTTTTGAAAGCGCGCTCCGCTGCAACAGCTATTGATATAATATAATGTATTGTACATAGTGCCATCTATGTTTAGGAGGATGAACTACACATACTCAACCTAAAACCTAAAGCCAAACGGTATCTGACTTGTTCCATGAAATTTTATCGCGCAAAAACACAGATGACGCTATCTGAACATTCTGGAAAGAACTCGAGAAATCACAATCCGTATATAAGCCGTGTTCGATTGAGTTCAGTTGTTCAGTGTTTAGTCAGTTATGAGTCGGTTGCGATAGAGTTTCGAGTTGAGTTGCGCACTTATTATTACAACACTTAACAGTACTTTTATACTTTATTTCTGATACAGTTTTTAACATGTCTCTTTCAATACCAACTGGAAGTAAGAGAAAACTAGTAGAAAAAGTAGATGAGCATCGTATCTTTCAAGAACAGTGGGAATTTTTTTTGCTGCGAAGTGAAAGAAAAAATTATTTGTTTGATTTGTAATAGTACAGTCGATGTCCCAAAATTATATAATATAAAACGTCACTATGATATTCATAAAACTATGTTTGACAAGTATACAGGCATGGTCAGAAACGAAAAGTTAAATGAGTTAGAATCACGGTTGAAAGATCAGCAGCTTATGTTTACACGTCCAAAGCAAGAAAATGAATATGTCCTTCAAGCGAGCTACGTACTGTCGGAGTTGATTGCGAAACACTAAAAACTATTTGTTGAAGGTGAATTTATAAAAGAGTGCCTTGTAAAAGCCGCGGAAATTGGCTCGGGAGAGTGAAGGCATTTCAAAATATATCCTTGTCCTGGAATACTGTCGCTGAGAGTTACTGAGTTGGCTGCCAATATAAGTGATCAGATAAAAACAAAATCAGACTCTTTCATTGCATTTTCTATTGCCTGTGACGAAAGTACGGATGTGTGTGGTGTGGCGCAACTCGCTGTTTTTCTTCGTGCAGTTGATACAGATATCAATGTGTATGAAGAGTTACTGGAATTAGTACCATTGCATGATATGACAACTGGGAAGGATATTTTCAATGCTGTTTATGAACTTCTGCAAAAGTACAATTTAGATTTGTTAAAACTGTGTTCCGTTGCAACAGACGGAACTCCTTCAATGACTGAAATAAAAAATGGCTTCGTTAAAATAGTACAGACAAAGATCAGAGAAACGGGCAGCGACAAACCAGATTTTCATCATGTTCATTGTATGATCCACCAAAAAGTTTTATGCTCAAAAGTGATCAAGTTAGAAAAGTGTTTTAAAGTCAGTGAAAAAAATTATAAACTTCATAAGGTCTCGAGCGACAGTTTGTTGCATTTTTACGTGATTTAGAAAGTGGGTACACTGGTTTACCATATTATGCAGAGGTGCGATGGCTTTCGTGTTCTATGGTACTCGACGGGTTTTGGAAACTCAAAGAGGAAATACGCGTTTTCATGGAAACAAAAGGAGATGTCGGCTTATTATGCGATGTACCTTTTTTACAAGATCTTTCATTTATGGTAGATATCACAAAAATCTGTCACATTTTCTGACTTGCAAGGCATATCAGGAAAGCACAAGTGTTCCAATATCATACCAAATATATTCAGAGAAAATGAGAAGCTTATTTGAGAGGAGTTTTCAGGATTTTAAGACCCAAGAAAACAATTTACTGGTCTTTTCATTATCGATATTGATAAAGTTCCCCCTCACTTGCAAATGCAAGTAATTGCGATTCAGTGTCAGACCCATTTAAAACAAAAATTTGAGTGTTAGTACGTTCGAATTTTATAAGTACTTGCCTGTTCAATACCAAGAAATAAGAAAATTTGCCTGTAAAATCCTGTCAATGTTTGGAAGTACCTATAAGTGTGAACAACTATTTTCTTTGATGAAAGGAAACAAATCTCCCGCAAGATCGCGATTGACGGACGCACACTTGGACGCAGTTTTAAATTCGCGCCACAAATAGACAACTTAATTAAGGACAAAAGATGTGAAATATCTGGCAAAAGAATTTAATGTTTGTAGTTTTTTGTAATGTCCTTTTTATTGGAAATTTAATAAACAGACTTGTCCTATAATAGTACTTTTTCTCAAGATTTTCAGTAGTTTGTCTTCTTTAAGATAAGGCGGCCCACCTAGTCGATGGTCTTCATGCTTTTGGCCCACCAGTGACTTTGAGTTTGACATGGCTGCCGTAAGGTATGTTGGTTTTATTATTAACATTTATAATTTTTTACGGCTGATAGTAAGTTTAATAGATTCACGCAAAATATGTTTTAACAAGTAGGTACTTTATAAGTAACCTAATTTATAGTTTTTTATAGTATAAAAATTTTATAGTATAAAAATATAATAATTTTAGATTTAAAAAGTTATTATAATTACTAGTTATGCGAAGATCACTTTGAAAGTAGATATTTTGCGGTATCTACAAGCTGTGTAAAGCGCCTTTATAATACCGCTATATCGACAATGTTTCCTAGACCAAAGCGCAGATCTGATTTTTTATTCGAAAAACCTCCGAAAAAGGCCATAATTTTATCAGGTAGGTAATTTTATTGTTAAAGACAGCATTGTTAAAATACCGGTACCGGTAATCATATTAATCCCGGTAAGATTGAAGTAATCCAACTGCCCTGGCTCAGGTGCGGAGAAAATCAAATCTAAGACTTTATGAAGGTGAACACTGTCATCCATTACGCAAAAAGTTTATTACTATAGATGCGGATGAAATTAAAGCAAATGCAAACGATAAAGTAATGGTCTTTAAAGACATGAAAATGATTAGTTTTTCTCAACAATAAAAAGTAATTTTAATATACTGTAAGGCAACTACCTATTATAATCTAGTCTAAAAATTTCGTATTAAGGTAAAGCAAATATTAGAGATATAATAAAATAATTGAAAAAATAGAACAAGTAATAAAACAGTTAAACAATATATATGCTTATATTATCTCCATAACATAACACTCAGTAAATAAATAAAACCGCTTAACAAATCGAATGCACATACCGGTATTAACAAGACTGTTTCGTCCGACCGTTGGCGTTGGTTTAGCTACCGGCTATCCTGGCCGGACTAGATTCATGTTACTTGTACAATACAGAATAACGTATTTTCTAAGAACTGAGAACATTTATTCGTAAATGTTTTCAATATTTTTTTACAGGACACGTAAATGCAGTTTATGCCGCTTCTATATCATTTGATTTGCTCCGTTATAGCACGTTATACCAATGCATCGTTTTTTGTCGTTAGATTATTTATCTTATCTTTGTTTTAGATATTAACCAAAAACCTTGTTTGTTGATGCCGATAACTTTGGTTTTACTTAAAAAATCATAAAATAATGGCATTTTACAATGTAATTCCTTAATAAAAGACAGGATATTCTTAATCAACTAGTTACATAAATAATGTTGCGATATCTTTTATAATTTTGTGTATAAATAAATATATTTCTGAAAGTTGAAAATGTGTTTTTTTCCTAATTTAAACACAATTTTTTGAATAGTGCAGGAATATGAGCATTTGGATTTTTTAAAAACACCAATATAATTATGAAAGGGGAAGGGCTGTGTGCACGTAGAGGTAAATAAATTGTGAAAATCTTTTCTTTGTATTTCGTGCAAATCAATATATTAAAAACGTAGCAAAGCGCTGTCGGGAAATCACTTTCTTTAGTTTTCGATAAGTATTTTATGAAGAGAGTTACTAATGTAGAAGTGAAATTGAATAAGGACAAAAAAACTATGTAAAAATGAGTAATTATGAAGATAATTTGTATTAAGAAGCAATCTGTAACTAATAATTCAATAAGTGATCTACTTACTTAGTCAAGTGTGCACAGGAAATAAATCCATAAAGTACCACAAACAGTTAAAAACAGTAAACATTTAAATTGTAAATTACATGTCAAATATTTAACAAATCACATTTAAAACTTTTATAAAACAAGGGATCACCCCCCTTTTAGCGACCTAAATTATCATTTCGTTCCAGTTAAGGCTGAAATGTGGTGGTCTCAAATAACAGAGTTTGAATGTTAAACCTACAAGGAAAATTAGCCTTGTGAGGTTGTTTTATAAATTAAATGTATCCGCCTATCTTTTAAAAGGGCGAATTTACTTATTATGACATCCGTAAAGTTATCAGCCTTCTGTAAGGAGCAGAACAACTCTTTTTCTATTGAAATTAGCGCAAGTGACGATAAACGTTCATTTTTTATTGTATTGCGAGAATACCTTTTTATTCGCTTTAAACAAGAGAAATGTCTTTCCACTGAGGTACTTGTAATAGGTATGGTAGCAATTAACGCAAAAAGTTTGTAACTTTCAGGAAATATTTCTTGAAGTTCATTTTTTACGAAATGTTTTAAAATTGCCTCGACGCTCAGCAATGCAAATTGTTCATCGAGATATATTACACTAAGCTCATTAATTAATTTTTGTTTGTCAAAGAAATTTTTATAAAAGTTGGTCACATTCGTCACAAATTCAAGCGGAAAATTTTTGCTATATTCTTCGAATTTTGAGGAATCCGCTAAAGAAAAATATAATAACTGAGACATATCTGCAAACCTAACTTCTATTTGAGTCACAATATTGTCAATTATCTCATAAAATAAAATGCGTAAAGAACTTTGCTCATCGCCTTTAATGGTGTCCGATAACTTAATTCTTTTTGACAATTGCCCTGAGTCCCTATTATTAAAAATCCTTGTTTGGGCTTGTTCAAATATTGTATTACACATTGTCTCATTTCTCATTAACTTGATACGATCTCTTGCCATAAATATTTGCTTTTTACAATAGGTGATGTCCAATGATTTTTTCTGTAGAATGTTGAAAAGGGGGTCAGTTATGTCAAAAATATGTTTATACACAGCGGTAAGAAACGAAAATTCTAAATCGTTCATAAATTTAAGATATCCCTTGGCCCCGTTTATTGACTCAGCCGATGATGATTGGTCGTCAATAATTTTAGAAAAAACTAATTTTAGGCCTTCCCATTCAGAGTGCAAGATTTGAATGATTTTAGAACGGGAAGCCCACCTGGTGTCTGAACTGGAAGAAATCCTCTTTCCTATCGTCGAATCTAAAGTAAATGTCCGTTTTGCAGACTGATGAAAAAATCCGGGAATCAAGGACGCACTTGCGAAAAAAATTCGGCAATTTTTTATATTTTTTGAACCAGTTTGTAAAACCAAATTCAATCTGTGCGCACTACAATGCGTAAACAAAGCAAAAGGAGCATCATCTTTAACTTTTTTTTGCAAACCATTCAATGAACCTGTCATCACACTAGCACCATCGTAGCATTGCCCAACTAATTTTGTTTTATAATCGAAATTGCCTATGACTGTAACAATTAATCCATACATTGCGTCCGCTGTTCTGTCTTCGCTAACGTCATGAAAACCCAAGAAACTTTCTTTGATTTCACCGTATTTATTAACGTACCGAATTGAAATCGCACATTGGGACTTCTCAGAAATATCCTTAGTATCGTCAGCTTGCACTGCAAAAAACAACGACTCTTTTATCTCCCTATGAATTGTATCTGCAAGGTAATCGGAAATACAGGATATCAAATCATTCTGGATAGTTTTTAATAAACCAGAAAAAAATTTTTTTTTCTGGTTTATTTTTTAAATTTTTTTTAAATGTTGTTGTATTTCGTTATCACGTTTAATTAACAGATTAAAAGTTTCCCGAAAATTTCCCGCACTAACGAAATCGCTTTTTTCATTATGGCCTCTGAAAGATAATTCTTGCTTTGCTAGGTGACACGTAACATCGACCAAATAGCTCATTAGAAGTCTGTTTTTTCTCACCTCCTCATTATATAATTTAAGAGACAAAGAAGATTGTAATTGTAGCGCATCCTGTATAGTGCTACTGTTTTTTTCTAACCGCTTTAAACTAAGATAACTGCTTAAATGTTCTTTCGATGATTCGTGTTTTTTTATGGCCGCAGATAAATTTTTCAAATCAGAAAATCCCTGACGCACCCAAGTATTGTTTCTGCCTTTTGCCAAAAGTAAACATGGCCAACAAAACAAATTTTGTTTAAAATAGCTAACACATATCCACTGATACCATTGAGCTTTAAACGATCGTGAAAAAGTTTGGCCCTGTTTTTTATCAGGCTTTAAAATATTGAGAAGTGGCGTGGGGCAGCCAAAATAAATAACATCTTTTCGTTCGTTTTCGTTTAGACGCGAAAATGGTGTCTCGCACAAAGAGCAAACAATATCATGCACCGGATTATTCGCCATGACTTTTTAAAAATCCATAAAAAAAAACAAAGCAACGTAATGTACCTATATAAAATAGAACAAACCGGAAAAAACGCACTTAACCTACGGTCGACGCGACGGTAAATTCATCGAATATGAACCGTCCAACCCCTAAAACTAGCGAAACTACACTTAAAAGCAAAATATTTAATACCTAAATATGTCTATTAGAAACAAATAAAACAAAAATACTTATCCGTTGATCAGGATTTCTTCGTTTTTCTTCTGGCCAATGCCGATAAACAACCAAAATCACAAATTAAAGCACAGAAAAACTAGACGCGGTCGTAAAATAATAGTCAAAAAAACACACACGTATCACCGTCCAATGTTTTTATTTATTGATCGATATCAGAAAACGAGAGCGGTCAGAATGTAATTGACAAAATTTCAAATCACTTGACCGGAAATCCGAACGAACGATAATATTGCATCATGCATACTATTTACGATTTTTACGAATTATAAATGAGATTAATGAGAATAGTAGCAGGTGGCCAACGTTGCCAAACGCAAAATTTGTAAATACGGTTTCGCAAGCCTGAGAAGAATTTCTTTATTTTTCTTGAGATGTACCTAGATTTTGTTTAAAAAACCCTTTCAAAACCACCCTAACAACATTGAAACTGCTTATTTTTTTTTATGGTTTGCATTGTTTGCATATGTAAGGCTGCCAACCGTCCCGCATTCTGCGGGACAGTCCCGGATTATCTTTTAAGGTCCCGCGTTACAAATAAGGTTAGAAATCGTCCCGCATTCTCTAATTATGTCCCGCAAGTCCCGAATTGCAACAAATCATATTCTAAGTTCCCATGTTTATCGGTTTAATAATACAGAGAAGTACCATTTTAAGAAGATTTGATTAAACTAAATTATGTGTTATAAATAAGCCTTAATTAAAAAAAATACCAAAGTGTAGAAACATGTTTCATTTTATTATTATTAAAAAAACCTCACCTAACCTAACATTTATGTTTAATGTCTTTAATTTTTTTGCTTTAGTATATAACAGAATGTTCGGATAATCAATTTAATTAATTAAAAAATTAATGCTGAAAATAAAGAATTTTAGAATATGGTTAATGCGCCTACAACGCATACTAAAATTTGTTGTGTCCCGCATTCGTAAATGAAAAAGTTGGTAGCCTTATGCATATGCATATTTTCTAAAAACGTAAAGCAGTTCAGGTGAAAATTCGAGAATTTGGCAACACTGCCAGATGAACAATATTGGAATCCAATGCGAAGACGTCAAATATTTGCCGAAGGCGGACGATCGTTTCGCCTACTGTAGTAGTTTATTTCGCGTGATTTTCTCTGTATGTCGGTCGCTGGTCGTCTGCGATGTGCGTTTTCGTGGGCTGTCTGGCTGCCGTAGAGAACATCTAAATTTAGGCGGTTGGGATATATCGCCTCTAAACGTACATAGGTTTCGCATGTAATCGATGTTTATTTAAATGTTAGGAATTTCTAAGGGAAACGCACGGGTTTTTTATATTTTGTGATGTTAAACGGTTAAATATTGTTTAATTGATATGAGATATTAGATTTTTTGGGCAGTATTTAGGCACGATTATTCAAGGGTAGGCGGCGCCTACCTTGCCTACCCTGACGAGCCGCCACTGACATATATACATATTTCAATCTTATTCACAGCTAAAGATGTTTTCAGATAAATGTGTGTTATGTAAACAAAGTGGCGAGGAAAGAGAATTTGTATCTTGAATTGAAAATTAAATTTATTTATTTTCAAAATTTTGAATTTTGAAACTGGTATAAGTGAGTAAAGGAGATGTGGATCGGAAAGTTATATAAGTTTTTTTAAATGAATATTAATATAAAGAAAAGAAGAAGAATGGATCAATCAGACAGGGTAAATGACTTCAAGTCTGGGTTCATCATAGAGCGATGGAATTAGTCCAAAAGTCTGCGGTGTAGAGGGATGAAAGATCTATTGAGAAAGACTTGTGTATTAAGACGAGTCATTATTCTTTAGTTCGTTGGAAATTTCGATATCCTCCATAATGTCCAACCTGTTGAAGTTTTTAGACGTTATGTTATGAAGTAGTTTAGAATTGGGCTGAAACTATGATTGGAAGATCTCAGGTGCTCTCCAAAGGCTGCGGTAGTTCTTTTTAGATGTTCATTAGTCCTTGTGTGTAAGGGTCTACAAGTTCTGCCTATGTAAGTTTTGTCACAAGAACCACATGAAAGTTTGTAAACTCCACTTTTTGATAAAGAGTCTATTTTATCCTTTGTATTTACTAAAAGTGTGCCTATATTGGATTTAATTTTATGAGGGATTTTTATGTTTGGGATATTACTTGAGAAAACTTTAGATACTTTATCATTTAAGCTGCTATTCAAATAAGGTAAAGCTATATATTTGTTAGAATTGTTTGCCATGGGGTAAATCTCTTTCTTTAGTTTTTTATGTTTGGTTTTGAGTATCAAGGAATCAATTAGATTAGGATCATAATGATTGTTAACTGCTATTTGTTTTAGTATTTTAACTTCATTGTTATAATTGTCGATAGAAAGAGGAATATTTAAAAGTCTGTTAATATAATAAATAATAATATAATTAGTTTTTCATTCTAATGAAATAAGAATAAATCAAATTTATATCGCAGTAAAAGCAAAAATAAGGACCTTACAAAATAAGTAATTCGCATATTATAATACCTAAATATTCATAACATTTTATTTCCAAAAAAATTGAATTACTGCTATTTTTAATTTATTAATAATTTTTAATATCCGACAAATTTTTTGGTGCGGGCCATACATGTCTCTAGCGCCGAGACCAAAGAAAATTGACGCGCTACTTTTCTAAGTTTCTCATTTTTATTGACCTTTTTGCAATCATTTTATACAACCTGTACAAATATATCGGATTTTTAAAGAATGAAACAACGTTTTACCTTAAAACATCAATATCATCCATACGGAAAACTCGAAATTTTTAGGCTATTAAGCACTTGAAATACCTTCTAAGAGAACAGGATCTGCTTTGAAATGAGTACCGCCCCAATAAAATAACGTTACAATAAATAATTAAATACCTTTAATCAGAATCGGGCAAACATCTATTTCGAATAAATCTAACCGGTATTTATATAAAGTTAGAGGTGTAGGGTGTGGGGCAAACTACACCGACTAATTAAAGTTTAAACTGTTTCTCATGTAACTTGATAAATTACAATTTAATGGTGGGTACCGCTCTCTCATTATTTCCATATGATTGTCACGAAACTGTCGCCTCGGATGAATACACAAATGTGTTTGCGTGTAGCCTAAACGACATACAAACAAAACGTTTCGAAAACACACACGCCAGACCTAAACGTATGTGCTTACTATAAATTATTTAGCTGAATATACAGAATTTTATAATTATTTAAATTGCCTAGTTTATTGACTATCTGCTAATTTAAATGGAATCTTAGTCAGAACTTCACAATTTAGTTCACTAACCCAAAAGCTATTTGGGGTCGCATTTCAAAAAAATTAGGTTGATAGCCCAATCTCTTTTTAACTTGTACATATTACTATCAACTTTTGACAATTGTGATTGTATTTCGTACAACCCTGGCAAGCGTATTTCCGTTAATATTTGTAAATATGTCCAAAACAAAATCGGGCTGTCCTTAAAATAAAGGTTCATAGTCTTAAGCAAGCGGAAAAGTAAAATTTGTGCACGCAAATAAATTTTATGTTATGTTTTATGTTCTACTTCACCTTAAAAATCTCCTGGAAAAAAAAGACTCCGATTTATCATACAAAGATAAAATTGACGATGGTGATGTTCAAGTAATTCGACGAACAATAGAGGATGCAAACCCCTACTTCGTGCTGTAAAGAACAAAATAGATTTTCCGTACGGGTATAAAACCTTAAATCGGCTTTTACGATCAAATGGTTTTGTTTGGCGCAAGTGCCAAAATAAACGAAAATTGCTCATTGAGAGACCAAATATTTTTCACTGGCGGGTGAAATATCTATCAACTGTAAGGCAATATAGGCAAGAAGGACGCAATATTGTGTATCTAGACAAAACCTGGGTAGATAATGATATGACAGTGAACAAATGCTGGCAAAGTGAAAGTGTTACAGGTGTTGTTCAGGGAATCCGCTCTAGTAGCCGCTTTATTATAGTTCATGCTGGTTCAGAAGCCGGATTTGTTCCAGGTGCTGCTTTAGTTTTTCGCTCTGGACTAACAACTGGAGACTATCATGGACAGATAAATAGAGATAATTTTGAAAAGTGGTTGCTCGAGAAGCTTCTACCTAACATTCCTCCCAAATCGGTCGTGGTAATGGATAATGCGTCTTATCATTCTCACGTAGAAGATAAAGTGCCAACTAAATACTCTACAAAATCTCACATGATATCGTGGCTTAAATCGAACAATCTTTTATGTGATCCAACATGGAGAAAATATCAATTATATGAAGTAATATCAGCCAACAAGCCTAGAGAAAAAAAAGTATAAAATTGACGGTCTTTTATGTAACCTCGGTCATACACCTTTAAGGCTGCCTCCATACATGTTCGACCTCAACCCTATTGAACTTGCATGGGCAGAAGTAAAAAAATATATTCGAGAGCGCAACACCGGTGAACTTTCAATTAAAGATTTAAATAAAATAACATTAGAAGCGATTTACTCAATATCGGCTGAAAATTGGAAATCGTATGTTAAACATGTTCGTTCTATTGAAGATAAATACCGGGAAGTATTATTAAGTAATTATATAAGTAAGTCACACTGGGATCTTTAAGTGGTGACGACAAAACCTTATCATTTTCAGAGGAAGACAACGATTTAGAAGGAATCGAACCATTAGAATCACAGCCGTCAACCTCAAAAATGGCTTAGTTTTCTTTCATATATTTTGTAAAATAACTGCTTCAAAATTCTTAATTTTCTGTTCAATACGGGGTGTCAAAAAATATCTAATATTGCAATTAATATTTGAAAAACTACAGAACTCATATTTTTCCAAAATTAACACATCAATGTAGTTATAATAGGGGAGCCAGCACTGATTCCAGTGAACAAGATTTATCAAAAATCAAAATTTTAACTTATGCAGTTTCGGTTTAAAGAGATTTCTTGGCCGACCTTCCTAAACCGATTGACTCCGCCAGGTTTTCTTTCGTGTCCCGCACTTTAGTTTGTTAGCTATGAGGCGAACAGTCAGACAGTGCGACGGAAATGAGATATGGTTTTTTTTGGCATATAGGGGCCAGGGAAATATGAAGTTCTATAAAAACCTAGGAGAATGAATTTTGTGAATAAAACACTTGAAACCGTTTTAGATTTTCACTTTTATTCACAACGTGTGAATGTTTTGCTGTAGCTTCGTCAGACAAACGGCATTTAAACTTACAATTGGGTAAATAACCTTGATTTTTACAGAAACATATTACTAAGTAAAAACTTGTACCGCCTACGAGAGTCTTAAATAACATCTGGATGAAATTTTTTAACAAAATAGGTTTAAAAGAGCTGAATTATTCATATCTAAATGATCGTTTAAGAGATTCCATTGACTCTAAAAGTGACAATTTTTTACTTTAGTTTATTGTATATAATATTTCAAACTTTTCATCAAAAGCATGGTATATTGAATCTGTTTTGTTTTTAATAAAACTTCTTATATATTCTGCTAATCTCTGTTTAAAAGTTCTCCCAGTCTGGCCTATATAGAATGTGGGGTATGAACCGTAGTTTAATTTATAAACTCTGGATTTATTATTTTTATTTGTTTTTTCTTTGTTATTTTTTACAAATTTACTTAGATTATTATTTGTTTTAAATGCAATTTTAATGTTGTTTATAGGTAGTATAGAAGCCACTTTTTCTTTAGATTTACAGATGTAAGTAAGTGTCATATTTTTTTTTTGAGAGGTACAGGGTAAATTTTTGAAAATGTCTAATAGCTTTTTTAATTAAAATATTGTCAATTATTTTGGCATCATATCCATTGTTAACTGCTATTTGTTTAACTAGGCTTAATTCCTTTTGAAAAATCTTAGTTTAAAGGTATATTAATTAAGCTGTGTATCATGCTATAAAATCCTGCTACTTTTTGTGCTAATGGGTGTATTGATTTATTTTTGATTAATAAGTGTATAAATTAAGTTAGGTCAAAATGAAGTTGAATATATAAGAAGAGATGGGTTACAATAAAAATATTTAAAATGGATAATTTTTTGTAATAGAATTTTTAAGGTGAATTTGAAATTAATACTGTTTAAATTTTGCGCTTGGAGAATCCACATTTATACACTGGCTACTGACTCAGAAGGTCATCCGCGACGTTCCTAGCTGACACTGGTACGAGTCTTTTAAGTCTGAATCGTCATGGTAGTTGGCGGTCAGGCAAGGTTGCTGAAGGCTATGTAGAAAACAAAACAAATTGCCCATCAAATTCTAGAATACGAAAATGATAGGGGTCGCCCTCGAATTGTGCAAAATGTGAATAAAAATCACACACAAAGTATCAATTGAAAAGTATCTACTTCCAGTACAGTCCCAGTGACCAATTTCAAGTTAATATTAGCGTTCATAGTTGACTTCTTCTTGATAATTAAATGATTTTTACCTGTTTATTGCACAAAAGTGGTATAAACAGTCACTTTTGACATCAAAAATAGTGTAAAAAGCTGTAATTTTTGACACGATCGTAGAAAAAAAAGGGGGTGAAGACTTCGAGCAAAAAGTTCACACCTACGTCCCTTTTTGACTAAATCATGTAAGTAATTCCCCAAATTCTCAGAAATCCTACTACAATCCCAAAAATCCTAGTAATTCCTTGATAAATCCTTGTATATCCTAGTAATTCCTTGATAAATTGCCTTACGTCCTTGTAAATCCTTGATACAAAAATAAAGCTCGAAATAAGTCATACTTCGTTACAAACGTTATTTCATTAATATATAATTCGTTCGCAGTTTAAAATAATGTATAAAACTCGGTACATAATACAAAAAATTTAACAAAAGCTAAAAAAACATTACTAACTACCAGATCCATAACGTTCTTCAATGGAATGGACTTAGAGCACAAGTTTTGTCGGTGAAGCAGAAATATATTTTTGTCTTACATTCTTGCACATTCATACTGCCCTCATAAGAAAGAACGCGGTATGTTGAGTGAACCACAAAATGAGAAAAACAAGATTGAAGTTTATCTACTGTCTTACATGTTGTAAGCATACCATCAAATGATTATGCCTAAAATATTTACACATGGGTTTGTAGTTTACTACTGACTAAGTTTTTTTTTGAGTAGCCATCCTATATTCCATAAAATCTGACATACGGCAAAATTTCTTATTATTTGGGACCTCTGTCCTAAGGAAAAACGCGGTAAATTTTAAATCGTCTTTTACCGCGTTTATGCTTAGGATAAGGCTTATTTAAATACGTAGAACAGCTGCGGTATTCACTAAAACTTCAGATAGTATTATTGTTACGAAGGTTTATTATAACAAAAAAGGAAGCAGCAAGAAAATTTTTATCAATATAACTAATTAATAATTATTATAGTAATGCAAATATTGAACGCTTTTCACCCATCACATTCGGGTAGGTTTTTCCAAAAGTCTTTTCTGTTTTCTGGAATTAAGTCATTCAATATATTAAGGAGCGCATCTTTTTTAGATTTAGGAAACCCACATGGTTCAGGAAGGGCAGTTAAGGGAGTCATAAGTCCTGATTTTTTCATGGCTTTTTTGCACAAAAAGTCTAAGGTTTTAAATTCTTCTTCTATATTGTACGAGTTTTTGTATTTCAAAACAAATTTGCCACGCATAGCTTTTAACTGCTTAATATTTGCCAAAAGCGGTCTGTTACTGTCCTGCTTTACCTTTGCTTGAGATTTAAAATCTTTCCAAGAATAAAAGTCTTTATTGGACATTACCTTAACTTCTACATTCTTTTTTTGAGCATTTCTAACTGCTGTTACAAAATCTGCAAAATCGTATGTTTTGCTTTGTTTTTTCAAAGAAAGCTCCACTTGGTGATGGAAGCTATCTGCTGCCATAAAAGTGTGTCCAGGCTCAAAGTAGTTAATTAAAATTTCGGTTGCAGCTATTTCATCTGAATTCACCATTCTAGTCAAAAAAGTCAAAAAACACCAGTTTTTGTTTTGGCTTGAGCAGTTATCTAACCAAAATACAAATTTGCTTGTATCTCGTTTCCACATCAAAAAGGCGTAAAATGTACTTATTATATCTTCTTTATTACGTCCTGATACAGACTCATTCCAGAGCACAGCGAATGGTGAAAGTTTATTAGTTAAATTACCAAGACAAACGAAACTTTCATTAAAAGCAATAAGCCTTTTTGCGAATATAACCCTCTTAAAACCATCAATACGCGGCAGCATAATCACCTTTTGTAGGTCAACTGAAACATAGATAGTATTATCATTATTAGCTGCAGTTGCAGACGCTTGTTCTCTGTACAGTTTTCTAGATTCTGTAGCATCGGCGATGTGGATTTGCCACTTGTCGCAATGATTACACCCCTCCTGAAAACTATCTTTCGTGTGACCATGCAATTTAAAACTTTCACACAACTCACACTCTTCTTGTCCAAGTTTAGCAAACGAAATGTTTCTTTGTCTAACACGAACCCGATATGTATCATATGCTACTTTGAAATTTGGGAATTTTGTCACAAAATCATTATACATTGTCGAAATAGAAATGTCACTTGGTAGGTATAACCTGTTTATTAATATGTTCATTAATAACATTTTCATTAACTGTATTCTTATTTTTTGATCTACCACGCCCATCAGTCTTAGCACGTAATAATTCATTTTTGGGTGTCTTGGAAAGAACGTCATGTAATAATCTATCATTATTTTTATGAAAGCCGAGTGTCGTAAGAAGAAAAGTCTTACAAACTTCCTTCGCTTCACCATTTTTATTTTTAAGGTGATACTTGAAAATATTCATTTTTCTGTAGCTCTCGTCTGCATCACGACGTTTTTGAACTCCTAAACGAGAACAGAATGACAAAATGCTATTTCTTCTTTCCTGAGCTGATAAATTCCAAAAATTACAATTTATTTCTTTTCTTTCATGTTCATCGAATAGCAAAACACATTTCTTCCTGCAAATGTTTTCTTTGCATGCTGGACGTACTTTATGACTTTCAAATAAAATAATATTTTTCTTTTCCTTAATTTGTTTCAGTTCTCCTGAAGTTCTTTTCTTTTTTCTCTTCCTTAATTCTCCATTTTTTTTATAACCTTTATTTGAGACTGTCTTAGCTAGTTCAGCCAATGGTATGTTATCTTCGGCCTCGCTGCCTTCAAATGCGTCTAAGTTAAGGTCCTCCACTTCTTTTTCTTGATTTTCATCTCTTCCGATGTTATCTTCAACAAAAGTATTTTCTTTATTTTCGTTATGGGAGGTCATGCCATTTTCGTGATCGGTGTTTTCAAATGCGTCCATAATAAGGTCCTCCATTTCCTTTACTCGATTTTCACCTTTTTCCGTAATGTCATCTTCAATAAGAGTGCTTTCTTTGTTTTCTTTATGGAAAGTCTTGCATTCCAAGTAATTATTCAAAAAACTGCCGTCGGTGTTTGCATTAGAGTTTTCGTATTGAAGGGGTACATTGTTTAATGCGACAACACTCCACGCGTTGTGCATGATGTATCAATTGGCATGAAATTGTTAAAGCCGAGACTTGGTTCTAAAGGCGATAATGGAGTCAACGATGAGATTAAGTCTTCATGTGCTATTGGAAAGGGCGAAGAAACAGACTCTACACCATGGTTATGGTAAAGTGGTAAACCGGTATGTAATGATTGATTTTCTGCAGCCAAGTCTAACATTAGGCGAGTCCTCTTGCTCATTTTTCTGCAAGAAAAAGTAGAGCTGTTGTAATAATTACAGTTTCTTTATTAACAACAGATGCAGAAAAATAAAATGAATCTACAGTTTTGCACTGAAAAGTACTTTGATCCGTACAATGACAGCACACCCAATTATTAGTTCATCATTAGATCCCATTTTTAAAAATAAGTGTTGCTAACAAAAAGAAATCCGCTGCAAATTGAATCACTACTTCCACTCCTTTAGCTGACATAAGACAACAAAATGTCAAATGAACTAAAAAACTTAAAACTTTGGCTAATTGTTCCGTATAGCAGTTTCTGCTATTATAAGAGATTTTTAAAAAATTCTTTTACAGACTACTACTTATAATAGGTCCAATACAATAAGAATTTATGGGGGGAGCTTTGAAAACCTGTTTCAATAATTTGTTATTAACAAAAGATACTTACGGGATGGCGGAGTGAACAGGGGTGCTGGGCGGGGTTAATACAGCAATAATCCAAAGGGAACAAACACCCGTTCGTTATGGAAGAAAAGAAGGGCACATGGTTGGTTACTTGGCAGAGATTCTGTTTAGATGCTGTTATTCCGAAGCCGATATATATATATATATATATATATATATATATATATTTTATTCAAATTGGACGTGTACGATGCTACTACTGTTTAATAATTTCCCTTTTATCCTCCTTCTTGAAAAAAATATTTTTTCAACTTTACATCAGAAACAGTGCCGCGAGTGACGTAAGCATTTGATAAATTCATGTTAAAATTACTTTCTGATTCGCTTTGTCAACATGAACATCTATTAAATGAGTTTTGATTGTTCGCACCCGGCAACATCGCAATTTTTCCCTGTGTGATGGCGCGTGTCATAAGCTGTCCGATAAACAATAAACTATTGTGGATTTTTGCAGTTTTTCTAATAATTTAGTGCAAAAAAAGTGCGGTGAGTGACGTAAAATACTGTTTGTTAACAATACATATTTATATTAATTATCTTTCTAATGTGATTGTAAAAAGATTTACGGAAATTAAATACTCTAGATAGACCGTAAACAAATGAAATACTTAACGATTCATGCTTACTTACCTTTTGCCCTTTTGCAATACGTAATAATTATCCACAACACTATAAAATCTTAATTGCACTCAGACAGGACAAATGAAACGAGTTAATAAGAACAACTATTAATTATTATTATAGATTATAGATAAAAATATTATTTACTTCTCAAAGACACTTGCTGATATTAAATTTATGTCGCCGCGCGTCGTATCATTTGAAGTGTTTAAACACGATTACGAGCGGTGGGCGCTACTCGCTAGCAAAAAACGCGGGATCGCCGGGCTGCTAAAGAAAACCGCGGTATCTTTCCGCGTGGTTATCGTTTATACCGCGTTCTTTTCTATTATGTCGAAGATACCGCGTTTATCTTTATTATTTCGCTCTATTTTACCTAGTGTACATCTAAACAAATATGTTTCAAATCATTTGGCATAAAAAACTAAAAATCCAACATTTTTGGACATACCGCGTTTTTCCTTATGAGGGCAGCATAGCGGTTACTATTTCCTGCAGAATTCCGATAAAACCTTTTCGTGAACCGACCAATCAAGGCGCACCATCTGTGCACACTCCAACTAATTTACACCACTGCGTGGTTTGCACTGCTCAAAAGTATTTTGCATCTCGGCAAAATTATCTTTTCTAGTAGTAGTCTCTTGTAGTGGCCCTAAAGCCAGTAATTCCTCTGTCACTACAAATTCTTCATCAACACCTTGTATAAAAATAGGGCTGTGTCAGATAAATCGGTTCTCTCATCCAAAAGTATCAAAAATGCTTGAAAACGAACTAACTAGTCAGTCAATGTTTTTTTGATATCACTAGCTATCGTATCTATACGTCGAACAAAAGTATGTCGCGGTAAGCTCACTTTCTTAAACTCTTTCTTCTTTTCAGGGCACAAAAGTTCTGCAACATCTACTAGGCACTCTTTAAAAAACTCTCAGAAAATGATGTTTTGTGCTATTTTGAAACTAATTATAAAACTAGCTTTAACAACACTGTCTAGATTTGATCTCTTTGAATGGAACATTTGTTGCTGTTTCCCAGAATCGGTAATGAGTTTTTTAAATAAAAATTAAACTGCTCCGTAAGTAAATTATATTGACCGAAATGCTTGCTGGAGTAATGCCGCTTCATATTCTATTCTTTTAAAACAGAAATTGTTTCATTGCAGAACAAACAAATAAGTTTACCACTGTGCATGATAAAAAAGTATTCATCAATCCATTTGTTTTGGAATTGACGACATTCTGTGTCCATTTTCCGTTTTTTTAAACCAGACGTCTTGATAGATTTTTTTCTTCTGAGCTGAATTTGCTTGAATATTTCCCGTGTCTTTTCCTATCAGTAGTTTAGAAGAAGTTTCACTACATACGCTTAATGAAATGATCCATCGATTTTAGGTTGGTTTACCCTAATTACAAATAAACTATGTGTGCTAAATCTTTAATTTTTTGCGCGTTAGTTACAATTTCTGAATCTCTCGCGGGCCGGATTGGAGCTGGTGGAGGGCCAGATCTGGCCCGGGGGCCGGGGGTTGCCCATATATAGTGTACGCCATAAATTCTCATGTATTCACGCTTCGGAAGGAAAATATATTCAAACCTGTAGGCTAATCGACCCTTGATTGCTGTAGATACACAATATAAACAAACTTTTATAGTTACATTGTGATTAAACTATTTATACACGTAAATTCGGTATTTTCAACATTCGAGGTCTCGTCTGCGTGACATAAAGTTAAAAGATATATAATTATGCTACTACAGTATTCCTTTTTTAAAAGATATTTTTGTTTATTCCTAGCGGTTTACCAAGTAAATTTCAGAAAATACACGAACGCCGACCTTAAATTCGACAAACGATATTCTTACATTTACTTTGACATTTTTGTGGCTCGACCCACTAACACTATTAGTGGTTACTGTCGACCCTTAAAATCTGCTTCATTGTTTCGGTTCCTCTTTGTTGTCAAAATATCAAAACGTAATCCGCTTACAAACATTCTCTAAAAGGTCATGCATTAAAGATTTACGCAACCGTCGCCAGAACAACAGAAAGTTAACAATCGGTGGATTTTCGTTTTAAGAAAAAGCTAAAATTTTGTTCTGGTGATATATATATATATATATATATATATATATATATATATATATATATATATATATATATATATATAGAGGGTGTAAATTAATTACTTGTACAAACTTTAAGAGGTGATTCGTTAACTAATTTTAAGATTAAAAGTTCATGTGAAAATGGGTCTGAAACGGCGTTGTTTCTGAGATACAGGACGTCCAAAAAAACAATTTTATTTGGTTTTTTGCTGATATCTTTGTTAAGGAACATGAGAATTGGACAAAATTTGGGATTCTGGGTATATTGATGATGAGAAATTCAAATATTAGCTTAGTTTTTTATTTAATGTTAGAAGGCGCCACATACAGTGTTGTTCCTGAATTTAATTAACCATAACTTTTTTGCGAAGCCTTTTATGTCATTTTTGACTAGGCAGACCTATTCTTCATTTAATTTTACATAAAAAAGTTACTCTTAGTATTTGTCGCTAAAAGCAGCCGGACAAAAAAGTTAAATCTGCGTTGAAATTTTTTAAATTGAATAATTTCCGAGATTTTGAAAAATAAGCGAAAAAATACTTTTTCAAAATCATGTGCTATGTTACTCTATCACATTAACATATCACAATTACCAAATTTGTGAAAATTGGATAAAAATAATAAAATCCTAAAAATGTGCTGCATCTTTCCTGTGCAGCCGCAGTACACAAGAAAATAGTATAAGTGAATCCATAGCAAGCCTTGGAAAATAATTGAGAGGTTTCCATGGTAGTAGAATCAGTCATGGCAGTTGATTTAGAATAAAATAAGTAGTTCTTTATCATTTGGCATTATAAGTAATAATTTATCGTATGTTTTGTCCAAAATGTACCAATATACCAACGCAGAAATGGCAGACATTCATTTTACTTATGGAATGGCTCGCGGTAATGCACAAGCTGCAAGACAAATGTATTAGGCGCGATTTCCTCAACGAGTGGTGCCACACGTCCAAACTTTTATTAATATTCATGCAAGACTTTGTGAAACTGGCAGCTTTAAAAGGACAACAGATGTTCCAGGAAGGCCTGCAACAGTTCGAACAGTTGAGATTGAAGAAGCTGTGTTAAACAGAATTGAAGAAGACCCGCAAACTAGTACACGGAAAATAGCTCTTGAATTGAATATTACACACACACACACACACACACACACTTGTTTGGCAAATTTTAACGTCCCAACAACTTTATCCTTATCATATGCAACGTGTGCAGGCTCTATTACCTAGACATTTTTCCCCTTAGACTCGATTTTTGTGTTTGGTTGCATAATAGATTAGTACGAACCCCGGATTTCTTAAGCCATGGGCTTTTCACAGATGAAGCCTCGTTTTCTCAAAATTCGGTAATTAACTTTGATAACAACCATGTCTGGGCTGAGGATAATCCGAATGCTATCAGAGAAAATCATTTTCAGGTGCTATTTTCTATCAATATTTGGGTAGGAATTATCGGAGATCACCTTGTTCGACCTTGCATTCTTCCGCAGAGGCTTAATGGGGAAGAAAATCGAAGGTTTTTGAAGTACGGACTTCCCAACCATTTAGAAGAAGTTGATCTAGAAACCAGAAACAGGATGTGGTTAATGCACGATGGAGCCACACTTTAGTGTCGTTGCGCGTCAATTTCTGGCCGAGAATTACCCTGACCGTTGGATAGGAAAAGCTGGACCACAAGCCTGGCGTCCCAGATCACCAGATTTGAATCCTTTGGATTATTTTCTGTGGGGTCACTTGAAGCACAAGTTTCTGTACATTCCTTATACCGATTCTCAGAGCTTTTGCCACTGGCTCTTGGATATTAGCCAGTGAATTTTAATTTAAAATTTTTTTTATTAGATTTGACACCATTTTTTGCTTACTTTTTTAGTAGGTACATTTGTATTTTTGTAGTCAATAAATAAATAATTATAGAATACTTGTTCCAATTTTAAAGCGTGTTTAAAATAAGTAAATTTTTTTATTAATTATAAGACAAAATTTTATATATAAAAATCGGTGAAATCGCTTTACCAAAAACTCGGGGCTAACGAAAAATACCGGCTCTATATATATGTACAAATTTCGTCTTGCAGCTTGTGCATTACCGCGAGCCATTCCATAAGTAAAATGAATGTCTGCAATTTCTGCGTTGGTATATTGGTACATTTTGGACAAAACACACGATAAATTATTACTTATAATGCCAAATGATAAAAAACTACTTATTTTATTCTAAATCAACTGCCATAACTTATTCTACTACCATGGAAACCTCTCAATTATTTTCCAAGGCCTGCTATGGATTCACTTATACTATTTTCTTGTGTACTGCGGCTGCAGAGGAAAGATGCAGCACATTTTTAGGATTTTATTATTTTTATCCAATTTTCACTAATTTGGTAATTGTGATTTTGAAAAAGTATTTTTTCGCTTATTTTTCAAAATCTCGGATTATTCAATTTAAAAAATTTCGACGCAGATTTAACTTAAAACCCTTTTTTGTCCGGCTACTTTTAGCGACAAATACTAAGAGTAACTTTTTTATGTAAAATTGAATCAAGAATAGGTCTGCCTAGTCAAAAATGACATAAAAGGCTTCGCAAAAAAGTTATGGTTAATTAAATTCAGAAACAACACTGTATGTGGCGCCCTCTAACATTAAATAAAAAACTAAGCTAATATTTGAATTTCTCGTTATCAATATACCCAGAATCCTAAATTTTATCCAATTCTCATGTTCCTTAACAAAGATATAAGCAAAAAACCAAATAAACTTGTTTTTTGGACTTCCTGTATCTCAGAAACAACGCCGTTTCAGACCCATTTTCATATGAACTTTTAATCTTAAAATTAAGTCAAAGAATCACCTTTTAAAGTTTGTACAAGTACTTAATTTACACCCTATATATATATATATATATATATATATATATATATATATATATATATATATATATATATATATATATATATATATATATATATATATATATATATATATATTTAGCCTGTATCTTAGACTGAAATTTGAAGAAATCGGATAAGTAGTTTTTTAGCTATGCCGCGAACAGACAGACTGACAGACAGACATACCTACAGACAGACGGAATTGAAAAAACATGTTTCACGGCATCTAGGGACCCTTAAACGTAAATATCTGAAAAAATCTCACGAGGGAAGTAATAGCTAATTACCTTGTGTTTTTAACAAAAGAGTAAAATTTTTTTGTTATCACAATACAAAAAAAAAACAAGTTTTCTTTACACAGGGGTGGCCCGCATTTAAATAAATGACACTGTATAAGTGGTTAGATTTTTAGATCAAGCGGGGCTCATAATTTTTGGTGATTGTTAAAAAAACTCACTTTCATTAAGTGGCTGTATAAACAACAAACGAATTTTCTTAATTAGTCCCTCGGCATTTAATATATAAAATAATATTAAGTGGCTATCTTAATAATATTGCGTAATATAAGAAAAAATCATTTTTCTTTCTCCCTGTATATTTGTAAATAGCCCATCGAGATTTATAGCTCGATAAAAGAATCACACAACATTTTGGTATTCACTGTGTTTTTTGATTTGATTCATAATGTTTGTGACCTTTGGACCCGCACGATAAGACCGCATTCGACTATAAGTGGTTTTTGATAATTATTTTTTTTAACATTTCACTAGGACGCCATTTTGTTTCGGCATATTGGATTTTTACCTAAATCTTACCAGGTCATCTACATACAACCCCTATTTTTGGACCAAAAAAAGTCAATCGGGAAAGTAGTTTTTAAGATGTACCACGAACTGGCAGACAGACCGACCTGCGGAATGGATAAAACATATTTTTTTGGCGTATAGGGACGCTAAAATGTACCACAATTTTACTAGTCGATTCCTATACCACAATTAGTCATGGCATACGATTTAAAATCAATCCATTAAGTAGACTTTTCAGGTTGAATTTTTAAATATTTTATTAAGCCGCTATTTTGTTCCAATATCTTGGACTCGTACCAAAATGTTGTCAGTTGATTCCAACATAATACTAGATGTGTGCAAAATTTGAGATAAGTTGGGCAAGCATTTTTTTAGTAATATTTTTTTTTAATTCACTAGGCCGCCATTTTGTATCGCCTCATTGGATTTTCACCAAAATGTTTCCAGGTTACCCCCATATAAGCATCAATTTTTGACCAAAATTTGAAGTCAATCGGTTAAGTACTTTTTTAGCTATGCCGCCAACAAACAGACAGACCGACGAAATCGATAAAACACGTTTTACGTTTTGCTTATCTAGAGACCCTGAAAGGTAAAGATCTGAAGAAATCTCGGAGGGTGATTTTTTCACGATTACAATACCTTTTACGAGTGGAATAATTTCCATTTCAAACTATTTCTAGATTCAGAATTGTCAAAAAACAGTTATTTTTACATAAATATGTTAATATATTAAACCTTCTGTAAAATAGCTTAAAGCATATAGTTCACGCGTTAAATAAAATTTAATTTGAAAACTGAGGAGGGTTTCCTCTAGACCTTTGTCGCGGACCTTTTAACACAGCATTTAAATTAAATTTCTTGGCAACAAATGAAAATGCTCTTTAAAGATTAAACTTTTTCTTCAACGGAAAGAGTTTCTCCCTCGTGGCTTTTATCCTCCCTTTTGGCACAATGTGTATTAAGGAAATTAGGTGCGCAATGAAGGCGACATAGGCTGGTTTTTCTTTGAATATTGCCGTCGCGAAAACGTATCGGCTTTTAGGTTTTCTTTGCCAATTTAATACTGTTTCAACTGACAATTTGTTTGACGAAACAAAATTAATTATTCATTTTACAAAAATGGTATGTTAACTTATCTTTTCCCTAATGTCTTTCAAATTTTATTAGGTTTAAACACAGTAGGAGGTAACAACAAACTAAATGATACAAATAAATAAATAAATATTCGATTATTTCCAAAAGTCAGCCACTTACAGAAAATAAAAAAAAACTTTTGAAACAAAATTATAGGCAGTTAAAAAGAAACAAATATACTACGAGAGCTACAGAAAAGCACCTATAATGTTTTCGGATTTCAGGAAAAGAGTTTTGATCGACATATTTTCAATAAAAATCAAGAAGACCCCATGTCGAACTTGTCTTTCAGTTCCGAATTACACTGCAAATCGATAAGCTCCATCTGACAATTTTCTGGCATGTCTTCAACGGATATACTGAATGATCGGACAAAGAGATTGATGTAATTTTCATTATCTCTGAAGTCAGAAAACCTCGATTGGAACTCTTTTTTGAGTAAATCTAGTGCTGCGACATATTTATCCACATCTGTACATTCGCAACTCTTCAGTTTGGGAAAGAACGTAAACTCTTTTTTCAACAATTGATTTTTCCATAAATTTAGTTTAAACTCAAATGCCTTCACAGTGTCAGGTAGGTTGTTGATGAGATTTTCTTCTCCTTTTAGTTTGGTGTTCTAGACATTGAGGTGCAGGGGGATGTCCATGCGAAATCCAAAGTCGCGCAGCCAGTCGGGGTCAATAAAATGAGGAACTGGTTTCCCTTTGGTTCCCATAAAGGAGGCGATTTCCGTCTTGAGTTCAAAAACGCATTTTAGCCTTTTTTCTCTGCTCAGCCAACAAACATCAGAAAAATATGGCACCATACTCGGCATTAATTTCCCGTAAAAAATTTTGGAATTCTCTGTTGTTGAGGCCGCGTGATTTAATGAAGTCACAGTTTTTACGACCACTTTCATCACCTCTCTACGACCACTTTCATCACGCGATCTGTCCATGTTTTACAAATACTACCACGGATTCTGTTCCGATGAAATATCATCTACTATGACCTCCTTAGTCATTCCTGCTAGGGAGACCCGAGCATCGACTTACGTACATCCCTTCACCGCCCAAATGCAAAGACCATGGATCTTCCACTTTGTTGTCTCCTTGAGTTACCAGCAAATGCCTTTCCTTCTTCTCCTCTCCCTGTCTTTGTTTAAAGCAACCCCCTGATCCCTAAAGATGTCTCATGCAATAGAAGGCGAAACGTCGGATATTAATTCCAATTTGACATGGTCTAATACCAAGAACGAAGATTTCTTAATTCTTAAATCTCCCGAAATAATAATTACTAGTTGAATCAGCACAAATGACACGTTGGCGCCAATCATTGTAAATTCTAATTTGCAATCTGATATTGACCTTCAAACAAGTAATAAAATTTGTTAGCGAAATATATAATGTACACTTTTAAATACCCCCAGATACCAATATTCGGTCGAATCGGGCTACAAATAACATTAATTTTCAGCCGTATTGGAACCGCTATCTTACATTTTTATCCGCGAAATTTTTACGCTAACAGTGTACGCATGCCATATTTTAAGCTAATCTATTTTTTTGAAATCCATTTTAAAATTTGAAGCAGACAAGCAAACTACAAGAAGATATGTGACGCAAATAAAACTGTGGTAAAAAGTTAATAAAAAAGACTATATGCGGCTTGAAATGGATAATAAATCTGGTACATTTTTCATCGGCTTCAACAACATATCATTACAACTAAGTGACATTTAATTTGGCCTTAAAAGTGTAACTTTTCTCAGTGTCTGTCATAAATCTTAAGCAAACGGACCATAATGACTCCTTTGCCGTATAATTAACACTGATAACTCTTTTGACAGACGCTTATTTATTGCTTCGTTTGCAAGCCGTGCATCGCTGCTTTCGTAAATTACTTAGTTTAGCATCTCATTTAATTTCTATCATCATTTTTAGCATTATATATCTAAATAATTTCTGTAATAAGAAATTTAATTGCGGCAATAAATTTTATATGATTGGATTTTGAAGGCATAATGCTTAAGATTCGGAATTAGTTATTTAGTTAATAGCTCGACTGATGACTTCTTAATAGGTGGTCGTTTAAAACGTCGATGAGATATGCTCTTAATTTAACTTTGATTGGAAACAGAATGGAATTAACATATCAAGTGGATTCTTGTTCTGTATGTTAACAAATAGTTTTCTTCTTCCCTGACCCTCCTTATATCTATTGACTGGATCCCAAAAAGTATTTTGTTCCATTTCCGTCAGTCTGTCGGTCCGTTTGTGGTTCTGTCGTGCCGCCTGAAGGGTTAGCGGTTAGATTTTGGTATAAATCCAATATGGCGAAAAAATGGCGGATTCACAAAATTTAAAAAAAAAACGTTAATAATAATTATAATGATAATAATAATAATAGTATACTTAATAATGATAATATTGATAATAATAATAATAAAAAAATAATAATACATTTACCTTAAATCCAAAAATTCAGACAATAAGATCATCACAGCCACAATTACCAGGAGAATAGAACAACATCTAGCACACAAAAACATTCTAACAAAAAGGGTGCAGGAAAAACAGCCGAGGATGCAAGGAGCAGCTCATTATAGACAGCGTCATCATGGAACAAACCAGGAAAAATTATAGAAACCTTCATACTGGCTACATAGATTATAAAAAAGCCTTTGATTCGATACTCTACAGTTGGCTAACCAGAGTACTAGAATTACATATATAAAGTCAATAAAAACATCAGGTAAGTTCTTACGCAAATCATGAGTACGTGGAAAACTAAAATCAACTTGAGAACACAAAAAGAGCACATCGAAACAGAAGAGATCTACATCAGACGAGGTATGTTCCAGGGAGATTCACTCAGCGCTTTGTGGTTCTGCCTCTGTCTCAATCCACTCTCAAACACGCTGAATAACACAAACTTCGGATTCCAAATTAAACACCAAAAAAATAACCTACACAAAATAAACCATCTCTTGTACATGGACGACATAAAATTATATGCATTCACAAAGGCACAGCTAAAGGAACTCCCTAAAATCACAGAAACGTTTACTCTGGACATCAACATGGAATTTGGTATAAGTAAATGCAAGCTACTTCATATTAACAAGGGACAGTGGAAAGACCACCCTACACCCTACGGAGGAAACAATCAACAATGAAACTATAGATAACATGCTCAAACGTTCAATCAAAGCACCAAAATTAACCACACTCATATCAAATCAGAGCTCAAGACGGAATTTAAAACCAGACAAAGCTACTAAAAACAAAACTGAATTCCAAATATCTAACGAAAGCTATTAACACCTTCGCCATACCTATTCTTACGTATTCGTTTGGTATCATTAAATGGTCACACACAGACATAGAAAACATTCACATTCTCGTACACTCTGAATTCACTAAACACAGGAAGTTACATTCCAACGCATGCAAGGAAAGACTCACTATCGAGAGAAAAGAAGGGGGAAGGGGAATACGAATTCAGAAAATTCTTCCACAATAAGCAAACTAACCTCTACAAGGCAATAATGAAGGCAGACAAGAATTCTACACCGCTCGACCTGTCTCAATCGAGCCACGCAGCAGACGCACACAGTCACATAAAATCACGACTAGAAAAGATGAACACCTGGTCTGAAAAAACACTTCACGGAAGACACAGATACCACATATAGCAAGACCATATACATAAAAATCTTTCATATACGTGGTTACAAGAAGGGCAGCTGTTCCCTGAACAGAAGGCTTCCTGCTTGCCATCCAGGACAAAGTCATAGCAACCAGAAAGTACCGAAAGCACATCATCAAGGACACAACCATCGAAGACGAGAGGTGTAGGAGATATCACCAGCAGAGAGAAACGATCGATCACATAACGAGTGGATGTAGAATAATGGCCGGAACTGAATACACCGCGAGACACAACTCAGCAGCCAGTCGTTCATCAAGCATTAGCCACAACATACAAACTAACAGAGAACACAGACCCTTACTACCATTATACACCAACATCTATAGTTAAAAACGAAGACTACAAGTTCTACTGGGACATTGACATCCACACAGATAAAATAATCCCCGCAAATAGACCCGATATCACCTTTCAATCCAAAAAAGAGAAAATCACTTATTTAACTGACATGGCTGTTCCCAACGACGAGAACATCCAAGCGAAATACAGTTAGATCGCCAAATACACCGACTTGGCAATTGAAGTAAAAAGGCTGTGGAAAAAGGAAAGAGTCACCATTGTTCCTCTGGTCATATCAGTAACAGGTCCCACCCCAACAACGTTTACACCGCATTTGGCTCAATTAGGACTTAATACAGACATTCACAGGAACATCCAGAAATCGGTCATTTTGAAAACATGTAGCATAGTTAGATCATTTCTTAATCCACAATAGTTGTTTTTTTTTCCATTTCCTTTTTTTTATTTTTATTTTTTGTACTGACTTGGTATAACGCGTCAGTATAAAATACAACCACAGGAATACTGTGAGACAACAAGTCACAATAATAATAATCTATCACCATATTGACAGTCATAACATTTGCCGAGGAACAGAAAGGATGCATTCAAGACCATCAAGGATGCAAAGAACAACTTATCATCGACTCTGTGGTAGTTAAGCAGGCACAGAAAAACAACGCAACATATACACTGCTTTTATAGACTATAAAAAGGCGTTTGACAGTGTACCTCATTCCTGGCTCATAAACGTACTAAGAATATACAAAATTCACCCTATGATCATCAATCTTCTGGCAACAATCAAGCACTAGTGGAGAACGAACCTGAGGATCTATAATAGCGATCAATCTCTTACCACTGAAGAGATACACATTAATAGGGGAATTTACGATGAAGACTCGCTAAGTCCACTTTGGTTCTGCTTAGCGATGAACCCCCTCTTCACGTTTCTCAACAATACAGGACACTGTCTTAGTGTTTGTCTAATTATGTTTGTTGTATGTGTTGTATGTGCCAGTTTTATATATTTTACATGTTTTTGTTGTTTTAAGATCTGATGATGCCTGTTTGTTTGGCAAAACACGTGTAATCATGACATTTTTTTCACTGTATTAAACCACTTGATTGAGACCTCTGTCTCAGTCAGTCACATTGTTTTCTTTCCTGCAATTATTAAACCAGGTCTCTTAGAGATATTATGGACGAATTATATATATATATATATATATATATATATATATATATATATATATATATATATATCAGGAAAAACAAATTATGTTTTGTTTTTAACAAGTTAACAAGGCATAAAATAATATTAAACCGCTAAATAATGCGTTAGACTATTTTGACGGATAATAATAAGCTGCAACTCGAACCAGAAGCTTGCGTGCATTAAATAATATGCTGCACCGCACGACCATGTCAAATTCCTCCAGCTTGGCCTCTTGTTCAACCCCAAATATGTAGTTGATTTTAGCTGCACGCAAGAGAATAGCGCTCGCCTATTTAATTTCACCTCAATTTTTTAATAGGTAACATTGCTCGGATCTTTTATTATACGTAAACGTGAAAGCAAGGAGAATCTCATTTGGCAGCCATAGACATAGCAACAGGGAGAAGGAGTTGGTTTGATTTGAATGCAGTTATACATTGTCAAAATTATAACATGATTGGGTAAGGCTGCATATTTTCTATAAAATAGTAGATACTTTCAATTGTTAATTTCGTCTGTTATAACAAAAGAGCGTGAAGTGTAATTTTTTGAATCCTCTTGTTTTGACCATAATTAAATTTCCCTTGTCTTCAATGTTAACTGTTGTTAGTTTTGCTAATTTCTCTCTTCTGCAGGCGCCTGCAAGAATAGTCGCAACTTAAAATATGATATGTTTTCTTTTGTAAAAATATTTGCTTTCTTTGGTTTGAAGCCAACATTTTGGTCAGTTAATTTGAAGAATTTGCTTATATATCTATATTTTCTTTAACTTTTAAAACGCTCTTAAGCATTGCATATTTAGCCCACAAAATATTTGATCTAAATTCTTTGCTTAATTCAAGAAAATAAGCTAATAGTACGTCTTCTTTAACCGTTTTGGCACCTTTTCCTTTGGACCATTTCTCGAACAAGTCGTACTGCTTTTCATACTTCTGTTTTGATTTTACTGGCAGTAGCTCCAGATTTGCTGATTCCGCGGTTTTTAGTACCTCTTCTGGTATTTCTTCATCCGAACTATCCATTTTAAGCAGAATTGCTTTTTTTGAAGATTTTTTCAAATGATTGAATGTCTGTATTTTGGTTGACATAACGAAAAGACTGAAATTGTGAAAATTGCAAGTTGATAAAGAGAACTTATTGTTATCTTATTTGACACTGACAAGTAATGATACAGGTCGTTTAATTAGTTATCAAATTATGGTAATCTAATATGGAGTAAATTTGGCTAAATTCTCTACAAGCGTAACAAAAAACACGATAAATCTTTATTTTTTGAATATTATTTAATGCTGAAAACATTAAAATATCTATAAGTCTAAAAGATGATAATTCTGCGAATAAAAAAGTATGTGCAAAGAGTTTCCGTGCGCAAAATTCAACTTTGCGCGCGCAAATACGTAGAAAGCTCGTAGAAAAAATATATTGATCTTTTGATATGTTTAATTTAATTTCAATTGCTAGTTACGTACAGGGTTGTCCAACGAAGGATAAACACCTTTATAATTTCTTTATTTTACAAGATATTGAAAAATGGTAATAACAAAAGTTGTAGGGATTTTAGAGAGGAATAAGGATAATTTATGATAAAAACAATTGAGCATCAAATAAAAAAATTACGCGAAAAAATTATGGTTATTTGGCTTATTTTAAATGGAACACCCTGTATATTATTGCATTTTTGGATTCTCCCGAAAATTCTAAACACTTTTTATATAAGATATTACACCTTTAAACCTAATAGTTTCGGAGCTATGAACAGTTGAAAATCAGTATTTTGGCTAATTTGCATTATTGTAAAACCTATCTAATGAAATAGGTACCATGAGTATACGAAAGTTGGTACTTTAGCTTGTACCATAGTAAGCACCACTATTAATTAAAGTGACCAAGAGGCCGATTTTTACTTGTTTTTAGCTTAAAAACATATGAATTTAGGAATAACGAAGTGGCAACATATCTGCAATAACTAAACGAGTAGATATTAAATAACGACGGAACAATATTTATTATAAACCAAATCTATAATAACTTAACGAATATGTATTAAATAACGACGGAACAATATGTATTATAAACAAAATCTATAATAACTAAACAAATAGGTATCAAAGAACAAGGAAACAAAACTTATGAGAAAAAAATCTAGTTTTCAAAAATGCCTCCTTCAGCGGCTAAGCACATTTGCATGCGTTCTATAAAGTTTTCTTGAGTGTTACGTAACATTTCGTTGTTAACGGCTCTAAAGGCCTCTTGTATTCTCTCCTTCATTTCGTTTGGACCTTCACAAGGCGTAGCATTTACAAAATTGTCGACGAATCCCCATAAAAAGTAATCCAAAGGACTGAGGTCCGGAGACCTAGGGGGCCATAGAATCGGTCCTTCGGTTTCATTATTTACGTACCATGGATTCCCCCTATTACCTATCCAATTCGATCCATGACGTTCAGTTAAAAAGTACGTGACATCACGTGTGCCATGCGGTGGGGCCCCATCATGTTGAAACCACATATTGTTTCTAACTTGAATGTTCACATTTTCTAATAAAATCGGCAGTGACTCCCTTAAAAAGTTTAAATATATGTTACCAGTTAAATTACCCTGGAAAAAATATGGTCCAATAACATAATCGTTTACAATGCCACCCCACACGTTCACGGACCATCTTCCTTGTTTCATAATTTCCCCTCTCCAATTAGTACCTTATATTATGTCGGTTCATAGTACGGTCACTCCTAAACGTAGACTCATCTGTGAATAACACATTTCTAAAAAAGTCAGGGTTTTGGTAAGTTTTCTCTATAGCCCAAGAACAAAAACCTACTCTTTTTTCTATATCTCCAGGTAGTAACTTTTGGTGATATGAAATACGATAGGGATGGACTTTGTGATTTTGTAAAATTCTCTTCACAGATGTGTAAGACATACCAAGTGCTTCGCTCCGAGAATTGGTACTTTGAATTGGATTTTCATAAATGGAAAGCAGAACTCTTAGCTGATTTTCCTCATTGAGAACAGGCTTGTTAACAACGACTCTCTTCTTATAATCCACGTTTCCGGTCTCGCGGAATCTAACTCCTAATTTTTTTAATGTTCATAAACTTGGTTGTCGTCTATCGGGATATCTGTCCAGATACTCTCGTTTGGACGGTCTTAACTGATAACCATTCCTCGCCAATATATTTAACAAATCTATCATTTCGGCTTTGGAATAACGTGTGACGTTTCTGTTCATCTTTAACAACTAACAACTTCACTAAAATAATATTCTTTAAAAAGTAAACTACCGAAAGTTTGACAAATCTTTGATTAACTTGTTGCCCGGCAACCAAACGACAGTATTTGCACAGGTATCTCGATAGACGATAACCAAGTTTAAACACGTAAAGCCTTTTTTTAATGAGGAAAATCAGCCACGAGTTTTTTTTTGAAACATATATTTTGTTTATAATAAATATTGTTCCGTCGTTATTTAATATCTACTCGTTTAGTTATTGCAGATATGTTGCCACCTCGTTATTCCTAAATTCATATGTTTTTAAGCTAAAAACAAGTAAAAATCGGCCTCTTGGCCACTTTAATTAATAGTGGTGCTTACTATGGTACAAGCTGAAGTACCAACTTTCGTATACCCATGGTACCTATTTCATTAGATAGGTTTTACAATAATGCAAATTAGCCAAAATACTGATTTTCAACTGTTCATAGCTCCGAAACTATTAGGTTTAAAGGTGTAATATCTATATAAAAAGTGTTTATAATTTTCGGGAGAATCCAAAAATGCAATAATATACAGGGTGTTCCATTTAAAATAAGCAAAATAACCATAATTTTTTCGCGTAATTTTTTTATTTGATGTTTAATTGTTTTTATCATAAATTATCCTTATTCCTCTCTAAAATCCCTACAACTTTTGTTTTTACCATTTTTCAATATCTTGTAAAATAAAGAAATTATAAAGGTGTTTACCCTTCGTTGGACAACCCTGTACATAAATACTAATATTAATTTTAAAAAAACTCTGTGTATAAGCGTAATTAAACCATTATCATTAAAAAAGGGTTATCTAAAGTATTTCCATTTAATACTATGTAAAAAAACTTATATTTAAATAATTAATGACCAGAAATGCCTAAAAAATCACAGAAAATATTAGTTTCCAATTAAACGAATTTAAAATTATCAATATATTGAGAAATAAATAAATCATAATGAATTCTGAATAACACGAAAGGCTTAATTAAGCCTGGAAAATAATTATCAAATTAAATGGTACATTGTTTATATCTATATTGATATCGTAAATTAGTCTGTGGTCGCTTAATACGTTTGTTATGCTAGGTTTGAGGTAGAGAGAAATAAAATCATATTTATTACAGCAATGAGCAATGATTCTCTAAATAATAAATTCTTTTTGTCCCGCTTCTTTTTCTATTCCTAACTGCATTCAATTCCTGGAGAGATACTTGTTTAACTAGTAATCTAATCATCGACAGATCCAAAGATATCCTGACTATCATATCTTTACAATTGCAAGGGGGATGGTAAACGAAGCAAAATAATTAAAATCTAAGAAAACAACCTTCACAAATTACCTTATTATAATTTTATTTATCAATAAATTTGTACATAAAGTCCCTTTTTAATATGTAACAATTGTAAATAATGTCTTATATAAAAATCTTCTTCCTCTAGTTATATTCCAAACAGTTCAAGCATAATAAAACCTTGAGAGTGCGGACGACTAATACAATGCAATAATTACATACATATTTGTAAAATGTTACAGAAGATATGTTTTCAATGCGATCCTTTAGGTTTAATTTAAGACTTAGATATAAATTTGTGAGTATTTGTTATTTTTATAAAAATGTCTACATTAAAAATCATTTAGACAAGTTAAAATTTTACCTGATGTTGAAATGTAGCCATAAGACTTATATTTTAATTTTACAAAGACTGTTGAATACCAATTGAATTATATTCTAATCCATAGAGAACCCGTACATTTTCTGTTGGAAATGGAGTTCCCGACATTGAAAACAAAGGTTTTCACGGCCATAACCTTATTTTGCGGCTACATTTTGACGGACAGTGTACCAAAGTTGATATTTTGGATTTTCTGTATTGTCATAAAATTTTAAAAGTACTCTTCGACGAGCGGATTTTGTGCTGTCTTGACTGGCGCTGGACTATAAATAACAGTGGTGCTGTTCCTTACTGCCTACATAAGGAAGAAAAGATGAGACATATTTACGGCTTTTAAAATTATATTTCAGTTTTTACCTAAATTACAAAACTAGTGTTTTTCATGTTGGGTTACATAATGCTTAAAAAAAGCTCCTAATAATTACTTATTAACCATTTCTCAACATCGAAGCATAATAAATACAAATTTAGCAATATTTTATAACTAAATGTTGTGATTCTGGATGTAGGAGAATCTAACGAATATTTTAGCTCTGGAGTAAAGAGATTTATAAATGGACTGTATTTAAGTTAGTGCGCAATGAAATATTGAATTTAAATTAGTTAGTGCCACATAGCCAAAATTGAAATGAATGTGTAAATTATGACAGGATAAAATGCTGGCCTTTATATCTCAGCCAAAACAATTAACAATAAAATTATTAGGCCACATACAAAAGGAGCAGTCACTTATACTCAAAGCACGCCGTGCAGATGGCGGGGAGTTGCTTGCTGCTCGTGGTACTTGCAGGCTTCAAGTTTACAGTGCGACTGATATTAAAGGACGAGGCGCGAGGCCGGTTCTTCGGCGTAAACCCATCACGTACATGTGGGCAATGACAGAATTAAAATAAAGATTTCAAATTTCATTCTTCCATTACCATTTTAATGAAAATGAATGTGAAACACTGGCTAATTTAAATTAAAGAGATATATTTTCGTGGTATTCTAAATTTTCCGCCAGAGCTCTGCATTTAGTTTTTTTTCAAGTTCATCCTGCTACTAGAAATGGTAATCGACAGACTTTATCCGTGTTATAAAAAATCCTAAATAATTAACAGATTTTTTCACTGTTGATAAACTAACTTCATTAATATTTAAAACAAAAATTAAAGAATTGCGCGTGTTTAACTTCTTTACTACCTTACTTTATTTTATGAACAAAAAAGCAAATAACCTCGAGTTTTAAAATAAACACAGAAAAAACACATATTTATCTGTTTTGGTAAAATGAGTATTACAATTAAGTGTGTGCCTTAGATAAAAACTCTGTAATATCCGCGCCTCTGCAGATTCTTGAACCATTTCTAAGGCGATTTCTAACAAGTTTCTTAATCCAAAAATAGTTATTATGCTCCTTTTTTTATTTTGCTAACTAAGAAATCTATATAACTATAGTATCAATTTCAACGTTTTGCATCAACCCTCCAAATTAAGGAAGCCTAAATCAGAGCATTAAAAAAATGAATGTGTGCATATAGTTACGAATGATTTTTAATTATTCAGATTCAAAATACAGTGATGGCAAACTAATCGAAAACGGAACCTTAGGAAAATCTGAACCGTTGCTAGTAAGAAATTGGTCTAGGATATTTCGAATATTATAATCATTGTTGCTGCTTTAAGGGTGTATATCTATTATTATCGCATTAAACAACCTTATTGAGTTTAAAAAATAATGTATTCATTACAAAATTCAAAGAACACTACATTCTTAAGCGGCAAACTAATTGGAAACATAATTTTGAATTAACATTTTCTAACAACTTAAAGTTTTTGTCTCACCTAGTATTTAGTTAGATGTCCATAGGCTTCAATTACTTTTAAACACCTCCTAGGCATGGAGTGTATTAGACTTCTACAAGTCTCTAGTGGAATACTGGTCTAAGCTTCTATCATCCCAAAATTTTCTATTGGGTTAAGATCTGGACTATAAGATGGCCATTGTAAAACAACTACATGATTATTCTGAAGCCAGACAGTCACCCTTCTAGCAGAGTGCTTTAAATCATTATCGTGTTGGAATTTCCAAAGTACTGATACATTTTCTTCTGCATATGGTTGCATGACGTTTTCCAGTATGTTAATGTACTCATACTGATCCATTATACCAGTTATTCTAAAAAGAGGACCAAAACCATTCCAAGAGAAGCAGCCACATACAATGATACAACCACCACCAAATTTCACAGTTTTCATGGTGTAGCGTGGGAAATTCTTTATTTGGTGGACGCTAAACAAAACGTTTTCCATCAGAACCAAATTTATTTACCTTGGATTCGTCTGACCATAGTGTCTGCTTCCATTGTTGGACGGTCCAAGGAAGGTGATTTCTAGCAAATTCCATACGGCTTCTTCGATTCACTTCACAAAGGTGAGGCTTCTTCCCTAGCACTAGGAATGGATTGCTATTTGTGAAGCTGCTATTTTGAAGCAGCTATTTGACCGAAGCAGCTTACCACTGCTCTTTGTTTCAAGACGTAGCTGCTTATTTAAAATCGCGTTACTGTATCACGTCTATATTCCAAGTAACTGCTTCCCCGACCGCCGTTGCTTCGCTGCTGTAGAAAAAAGTACCAGATTGCTGTCGCCGTTCGCGGGGTAGCAATTTAACAGCAAGAATCGAGAACAGTCGGGTGAGAGATGTAAGGTAAAATTGCGTAATATGTAATGGCAGGGTTTTTGCGGTCTATATTATATAGTATGTGAGTAGGTATGTAGATGTTTAAATAAGGGGGTGCATTATGCATATTCGTTTATTTTTTGTAGTATTTAATCTTGAGATTTAAATTCGGTGCGTAGTAAATAATTTATAATATTGTTTTACTGGAAATTATAATTTTATTAACATAAACCATTAGGGTAACTAACATTAGGAAAACTAAATAAAAAACGTTATTAGACTCTAAAAACTAATTTTCTTGGACACAGAACTAAAAGGTAAATTACTTAAAAACAAAATAAGTAATATCACAAAAACAAAATTACTTCTGCTCATCTACTGCAGTGTGGCAGACTTCGACTTTGATTTACCAAGAAACAGCTGCTTTTTTTGCTTTTTGCCACCAAGCCAAACCCGCTGTGAAACTGTGCGGGCGAATTGCAAGCTCCTGCAAAAACTGCTTTTTTGAAGCAGCTATTTGAAGGCTGCTATTTCAAAGTAGCAATAACTGCCTCAACAACTACCTGGTACCCGGCCAAAAAGTTGTGCCTCGTTCAAACAATTACGAACACTTCGAACACTAAATTCCCTTGGATTTTCAGCATTTTTTTTTCTAAATATCACCTACTGATTTATGAGGGTCTGCCTTAGAAGTGCGAACAATTCGACGATCTGTTTCCATGCTCGTTTTTCTGGGACGTCGCGCGTTTTTCTGGGACGATGAACAGCTTACTAGGACAGTTCCTATGAACGTTAATAATGTTCGTTCATTTTCGACAACTCCTAACATGATTCCAATGAACAGCGTTTTCAGTTTTAAAATGGGCCTACTTGTTAGAAAATGTTGATTCAGAAATACGTTTCCAATTAGTTTGCCGTCACAGTATATTACACTATACAACTAAAATTTGTAGATAGAATAAAAATAATAATATTGTGTATCGGCACGTTATATATATATATATATATATATATATATATATATATATATATATATATATACAACTACGTATATTAATTATTTAGGTATATTATATTAATTTTTTAATTATTATTATAATTAAAATAAATATACTTAGAAATAATTTCATTTCAACAAGAACAAAGTGTTGAATCTTTAGACAAATAACAAATTCATTTATGGAATAAAATTCATATTTATAGTTTTTTTGAATGGAGTTTAATTTTTTTTGTAGATACCATTATTATTGAAACCTATTTATGACACACCCAGAGGAGATTTTTTATACATTTCTAAATTGTGTTTTAGAAGCGAAATATTAGGTTTATCCCGAGTGGCATAGTTATGGCAAGAACTGTTAAGTCGACAGATTTGTTTGTTCTTATCACAGAATTTGAAAACCATACAGAAATGAAAAAGAATGTTTTGACTGACAACTATTTTGAAAGAAGCAAGCAACTGTCACGAATAAACGTCGACAAGCATCTAGTCTGACAAGTTTTACTTGTGCCTCCGAAACTTTCGCATGCCCGTAAAGGTGAAATTATGGCTTTAATGATGGTTTATGGCGATATTTTTTTTATACGAAGCTGATGCTAACCTAACAGGACAGATCGATCTGACAGTATAGGTTTTATTACAAAGATCCTTGTTTCAAAATAGATACACTTTTTTACATCTCCTCACAAAAGGCTTAACCAGGGCTGACTAACCGACCGCTATTCGATTTTTAAAACACAGCTACATACAAAATAATAAGTTTTGTTAAAACAAATTTAAAAAAATTCATCCTTTGCCGTGCTACTACCACTGAACCACGAAGCTCACATCGAAAATTTAACGAAACTTGTTTATACTTCGCCGAATGACGTAGCTTCACCAACAGCGCTTGCAGAAACTTCGAAGGCATAGCAAAAACGGCCAAGGTACCTACTATTATATTTTATTTACTACTATTTTAGCGAAAAATATACGAAAATGTAAAAAAATATTTAACTTTAATATTAAAAAGAGTTTCGTTACTAATAATAGGTTAAAGAAACATTTAATTAAGAACATACTTTTTAGTCAAAGTACTGTTATGAGATAAGTTTCCATCAAAATAATTTTAAGTTTTTCCTCTATAGCCAAAGAAAGATAACTTCCGAAAATCGACTTAGTTCCACAAGGATTTGATGTTAGTTTATTAATGTGGATCAGATATCTCTTTTTTTTAGTACTCTTTTTGCTTGGATATTGTTAACAATATGTCATTCCATTTCTGTTTTATTCGTGGAATTGGCGATTAAATTATCAAAACGAAGTTCTAATTTTAGCTGAAAAACCCATACTCTGTCTCATTTGTATGGTTTTTCAACCAGTTAAGCCTTCTAAGCTCCTTGAATTCATCACATAACCCTTCAGAGAAAGTAAACAGAAAATTAATTAAAGTTTCATTGATATTATAACCTTTGATTTCCTTACAAATTGAGTGAAAATTGTATAAACAATTTTGAACACCACAAAGACAAATATTAGGAAAGAAATGATAAATATTTATAATACATCCCACGAAGTAAGTCAATGCGTTAGGCAGGGGCGTGCGGTGAAATTTTAAGAGAGGGAAGCAATTTTTAGAAATTTACCTATTTGTAATGTAATTCGATTCTTCGATTATTTTTTGCAAATTCGTCAATGACGTCATCATAAAAAGTGGATGCACCGACATATTTTTGAGAAGCTTATTTTCATTGGACAACAGCGATTTATGCGAAAGTCTCTCCTGTCCCGTTGAATTTCTCACGAATTTTTTTATACGTTTAAGTGTTGAAAAATTGCGTTATATTGATGAACTTGTGGCAGGTATTGTCAATACTAATTCACACAATTTCGACACTTCGGTGTAGGCATCTTCCAGCTCCTCGTCTTTTAAAAAGTTGCATTAGCTCCTTGGCGTTATTTTTTGCTCTAATGTCATTAGTTTCGTAAATCACTTTTAGTTCAGATTGCAGTAACACTCGGTCGAAGAACTGGCCATAATGAAGAAGAAGAGATTTAAACGCATCTTCTGGAAAAGTTTTTCCTTTAAATGCATCAAAATTGAAGAGCTCGAGGAATTTAAAATCATTTAAACCGTTAAATCTATAGTTTATTTGTTGCTGAAAAGAGACGTCTGTATGATGTTTGAATACCTTGTCTGTTCAAAGACACTTGGCTTGTGGCTCTACTACTATTAAAATTAAAATCTCGTTTCAAACAGTCTAAAAACCCCCTCGAACTATTTATTGCTTCTGAGTTCCACGTTTCATTATTTTCTATTATATTCTCAAATAGTTCAATCAGTGATTCACGATTTTCAGATAGTGTTAACACAAGTCTTCTATTATAGTTCCACCTAGTAGGAGTTACTTTAGGCAATCGTTTGTGGACAATGGAGTCCAAAGCTTGTGTTTTGTTGACTTGGAAAAAAAAGCAGGCTTGCCACTTAAAATAACGAAAAATACTTTACACTCTTTAATGTGATTGATGGACTGGGAAAAACTAAATTTAATTTATGAGCAAAAAAAATGGACAAACGCGGCACTTGCGAAAGTTTCTCGAACTTTAGCTTGCAGACCCCCGAATTGTCCTGCCATCACTGCAGCTCCATCATAGCTTTGAGTAACTAATTTTTTCTCTCCATTAATTTCTTTAGTAACGTTATAAACTACGGTATATAATGCATCTGCTGTACGATTTTCGGACACATTCTTAAAACCTAAAAATCGCTCTTGAATATTTCCGTCTGTTTTAACGTAGCGTATTACTATAGATAATTGGCTAAAATTAGTGATATCAGTTGTTTTGTCTAGAACAACAGCAGTTAACCGCGCCTCGCCAATCTTTTGCTTAATTCTTTTTAGAATAATGGTTGCAACGGCGGAAATTAAATCATTATGGATTCGATTCGACGTTCCGCGAAAAACGCTAGACTGCTCTAAGTGATTTTTTAAGCAGTCATCATATTTAGCCATTAAACTAAGTAAATCTTGAAAATTTCCTCTAGTTGAAGAAACCCCTGTTTCATCATGACCTCTAAATTCCAATTCGTGCTGTCCGAGAAAACGAACACCATCTATAACTCTTCTTAATATTTGACTATTTTTATCGACTAGTTCATTGCGTTGGCGGTGACTAATTTCCAACTGTTTATTAAGGGCGTGTTCAATTCTGGTTTTGCCAAAGACTTTTTCTTTTATGACGGCCTGCAAATGCACTTTGGACGTAATGTGTCTTTTTACAACTTTATGGAAATTGTTTAAATCGGAAAAACCAGTTTTATTCCAGAGACCTTTTTCATTTTCAAAAAGTAAACATGGCCAACTAAATAATTTACTTATATTTTTTCATTTTTGTGGTTAAATTTTTCATAGGTGGTTTTGCCCTTCCTTTGGAAATTATTTGAAGCTTATCAGCGAAGTGTAATGTTGAAAATCCCTTTATTATTAAGACACACACCACACATTCACACACACTCTTCTTACTAAATGAACAACATTTTCAACGTTATTACCGACAGCCGAAGTTGACGGTATTTGCATATCCACGTCCGTATTATCGTCTGCCATATCGCACCATGCACGACGCGACGTACGTATCACACAACACACGGATAGCCGTGTGTTGTGTGATACCTGTGTGTGAGAACCTACTCCAACGATAGCTTCCGCCCCCACTTAAAGCACGCGACTAAAATGCAAAAATTGCAAACAGCCTGTGGAAAGTTCAATAACCTCTGGCTCGATGCACAGGAAATCAAGCATACAGGACTTGGCTACAGAGAAGCTAACGGACCGCATAGGTTCTATTCGATTTTCTATTATGGCTGGGTCGGAGTCAAGGCCGCATTTATTACTGGCGCGATAATTAAGATAGTATTTTAGCATTTTTAATATAAACTAAATTAATGGTTTCCTATTTTTTACATTTTAGAAGATGTTTTGTAATTTTTTTTGGGGAAGCACTGCTTCCCTTACTTCCATGGATTGCACGCCCCTGGCGTTAGGTCAGTTCGCTGTTGTTTTCAGCCGATGCGACTCTGAATCCCATCGATCGTTTGTGGTTTGACTTTTGTCGCACGAACTAATTTCCGGTTGCAGGACAAGAAGTAATTTACTCTGTTTCATTTATCTTTCTCTTTGTCTGTACGTTTGAATTTAACAGAAACCAACGTTCAGAAATTATGGCCCGGTCTTTCCTTAAATCCTGTCTGGACGAAATAGCCTTTCTGAACATAAAGTAATGCACTTTATGTATACCGAAATGTACTGGAAGAGGTACTAAGCGGAATGGTAAAATTGTCAAATGTACTGAAAGATATAGATGAATATTACAGTTTTTTCTTTCACAGATTTTTCGAATGATAATAAGCGGTGGCTAGATAAAGATTTTCTTACCCGTGTAAATAAGCTCTTGTTTTGACTTTTGCACTAAAATCCTACAAAACAGATTCCTCCACTGATTTTTATTTTTAAGACAATCTTAGATGGATGAGTGGAGTTAGTAACTTCCAGATTTGCATTTATGTAATATTTTTTTTGGAAAATTAACGAGGATATTGTCGTAAACGGGAAAACCTTTACCATAATGTCGTGATCAAATGAATGATGATTCAAAACAGTTAGGTAGATTTATAGTTGTTTGCTTATATCAATCTTAAATCGATAGATCTATATACTCGCTTGGCTGTGTTATAGATGGTAGGTTTCACATTTCTTGGGTGGGTTGTTTACGATTCTAGTCCCTGTAATAGCTATTTACCTAACAAGTGCAGAAAATGAATTTCGGTGAGGCAGCCGAGGGCGGAAAAAACATTTTCAGCAAGTGTTAGGTACAATAGTTTATCTACAGACGTGCGGAAGTAAGTACATAATCCGTAGTGATTTAATAGTTTCTATTAAACTATAACAAACAAACTATTATATACAGTGAAACCTCTCAACAACGGACAGTAGCCGAGCCATAGAAAGTGAAAATTAGATACCAATGTAATTTTATTTAAAAAAATATTGTATTTTTAAGTAAAAAATAATATATTTAGTACAAATTATTAATACAATTATTACTATGTATACACCAACATCTTTTACATACATATATGCATACAATAAAAATGTTCTACCTAATATAAAATATTATACTACCTGATACGTTTGATACAGTCCTACTTTATAAAGTTTCTATTTAAAAAAATTATCAAGTTTTGTTTGTTTTAAACTAGTTAATTAGACTGAGATTGTTTCCCCTAAAACTGAATCTCCAGATAACATACAAAAGTTTTCAATATCCCTTAACATTTTATATGCTTCCTTAATGTTCTTAATATTGGAAGAAATAATTTCTTCATCGTCACTGTCAGATGAAATCTGACCGTTCTCACTATTTTGAAATTCACTGATGCACTCACGTACACTTATGTTAGGAATTTCCGTGAATAAACTTTAATCAATTTCTGAATATGAAGTTAAGTCGGAAGAGAATACATTGATGTTTGTACATAATTCCTATAATGGCACATCATCTTCACTATAGTAGTCAACGTTTTCCTCGAGAATTTCGCCGAATCCAGCTTTGCGGAAGCAGTTACTGATGGTCCTGGATTCGACTATTTTCCATGCATTCCATGAAAGAGATATAATGACGTTGACAGAACTTCTCCAACTATCCATTTGATCCTTTAAAACCATCAACTTCTCGATTCTTCGCAATTTTTTGTACGTTTTCCTTTATTATTATTGTTAAACTAGTGCTATTAACAACAAGTAGGTGCCGCGCCGCTTATTAGCATAGATCTAAATATTGCCCATAATGTGCAATAAAAATACCGGCATTAGATATGAGTGTTTCAAAAATTATCTGAACATCTGTCCGTTCTGAGGAGGTAATACTGTTTTTATTAAAAATGTTCCAAATTTTACTCTCCGTGTCCGTTGTCAAAAGGGTTTAATACACAGAAATACATATACTGCCGGTCGGTGACTTCAAAAACTGTCGGTTAAGCAGAGATGACTATTAAGGGAGGTTTCACTGTATTTAAAAGTAACTATTATTTGGAAAAATGTAGTAATTACATAGAGCTATAGAAAAATTATTCTTTGTTGTAATTAACACGGTAGGTAAGCGAAGATTGAAAATTATAAGCATTATTAAATAATTAGGAGCATTTTGATGGTTAGCCTTTTTGGTAATAATGTTGACCCTTTTTCTTCTTAACTTGCCATATTAGTGCTGATTCACTGGTCCATTGTTGTCAGCAATATTCTCAATTTGATGATGGAAAAGTGATTTACCCGTGTCCCGAATATATCTACCCAGGAACAAAAATTGAACAACATGGACGAATTGAAATTGAAGGAAGACATAATTGAAAACAGAATTCAAATAATAGCAGTCTTAAACTCACTACTATGGTTAAAAACAATTCCGTAACACAAGAAAAAACAACTGCATGATGCTCTATGCATGCAAATCTTGACAACTAAATAAAATAACAGAAGAAAAACTGCTAACACTGGAAATGGGCTTCTGTCGGAGATCTGTGGGAATATCCAGAATGCGTATTAACCAATGAAAGGGTACGAGAAATAATGGACCGAAAAACAACAAGATTAATTGACGAATTGCAACAAAAACAGCTCTGCTGGTATGGAGGCGTTCAAATAATGAAAAATAATAAGCTACCCAAACAAATTATGGAATGGCAACCCTCTGAAAGAAGAAATGAATTAGGATATTTATATATATATATATATATATATATATATATATATATATATATATATATATATATATATATATATATATATATATATATATATATATATATATATATATATATATATATATATATATATATATATATATATATATAGTGTGTCCGAAATTGATTATGACAGTATTGGGATCTCGGGAACCGTGATAGTTACAAAAACGTTTAAATGGAGAAAGTTTTAGACAATTATGTTTGTAATTTAACGCCGTTTTGCTCGCGATTCTATCTTTTTTAGTTTTTGAGACATTTTGAAAAAACCAAAAAACTGCATTTTCGAAAAAGTCCTATAATTTATTTATTTATGAAAATTTTCAAAATCTGTAAGAACATTATTAAGGCAACTTTTTACGTAGAGTAATAATAGAGCACCTATTAAGTCAGATTTTACATACGACGTTTCGATTTTCTAGAACCATCATCAATTTTGTTTTTTCTTATGGCCGCTGTGTTCGATTTTAACAGTTTTGAAAAGAGTATTTCTTTAGCTTTTCAACGGTGTATCACACTTTGTAATTAGGTTATTACTAAAGGTGCAAAAAGTGCGTAGAGAAAATATTTAAACGTTTTTTGGAATTATCAAAGTAAAAAATTAAAAATTAATAGTGTTAAAAGGCAATATGTAATTCAACATCCAGTTCTACAAAAAATTATTAAAAACTACTCAATAACATTGCACAATGTTCACAAATGTTCAAATGACCAGCCCCAGATAACACTAACATCTTTGCTCAAGTAGGCCTTGGTTTTGAAATAATAGAATGCTTTTAATCTGTCAGAAATGCAACGTTTAAGTTTTATTTAACATTCATCGCTGTTTTAATAAGGATTACAATGGCGTTAAACTTTTCTAATGAAGAAATGTTTGATATGTTAGTGTGTTATATTAAAAATGAAAGAAATGCAAACAGGGCCGTGGATGTGTATTTTGACACGTACCCCGAAAGACGGCAGCCTGGCACAACTTATTTTCAAACGCTGATTAGAAACTTGCTTGAGTTTGGCAGTTTTAATAAGATTCGCACAAAGAAGTATGCAAAAGACAACGAGCAACGCAATAGGCAAATCCTAGAATATTTTAATGAAAATCCGACTTCATCTACAAGAAGAAGCGAAACAGAACTTCAAATTCCAAAATCTACCGTTCATGGCGTCTTAAAAGTAACTAAATATCGTCCTTACAAGCCAACAATTGTGCAAGGACTTCAAGCAGGTGATTTCGAAAGAAGAATTGTTTTTTGTAATTGGTATATCAATAGATGTCGAGAAAATCCCGCTTTTTGCAATAAAGTCATTTGGTCAGATGAGACTCATTTTACAAACTGTGGCATTTTTTATAAAAAAAATCACCATTATTGGGCTATTGAAAATCCGCAACTACGCGATCCACGCAGGCTGCAAGAGCGATTTGGTTTTAATGTGTGGTGCGGGATGCTTGGTAAGATAAACATAGTCTAATTGAATTGCTTATAATTCAATATTTTCCATTACTTTTTAGGAAATCGTCTCATTGGTCCCTTTATTTTTGATCAGACACTGACAGGCCCAAGATACCTTGCCATGTTACAGAATCAAATAGTTCCTGCCATTCGAAAAGCTGTGCCAGATGATCAGTTTAATAGCTTGTGGTTTCAGCAAGACGGTTGTCCTGCACATAACACCAGGGATGTACAAACCTTTTTAACAACAACTTTTGGTGAAAACGTAATATCCAACAGTGGTCCTGTCCGCTGGCCAGCTAGATCCCCGGATATCACGCCGTTGGATTTTTATTTATGAGGATGTGCGAAAAATGAAATATACGAATTTGACCCCCAGAAAATAGGCAAGTTCTTGAGCAGCGAACCCGAAATATTCTAGAAAATATAAATAGAAATACCATTCAACGGGTAATCAGAACAGTTGAAAGGAAATGCGGACACTGCATAGAAAAAAACGGTCAACATTTTTAATCCTAGTATTATGTAGCATTTTTTTATTAATTTTATTGAGTAGGTAGTTCATACTGATTTTCTGTTAATTCTTGTAAGGTTAGTACTTTTAAATCGCCATGAACGGTTGACTTCAGAATGTGAAGTTCTGTTTCAATTCTTCTTATGGAAAAAACCAGATTTTCATTAAAATATTCTAATATTTGCCTATTCCATTCCTTGTCATACTTGCATACTTTCTGTTGCGATTCTTAAAATTGGCTAACCCTAGCAAGCTTCTAATCAGTGCAGCGCTTGAAAAGAAGTTCTGTCGACAGTCGTTCTTCGGGGTACATTATGTGCAGTGCACATAGTATTAATGTTACTGAGTAGAACTTACTGATTTTATGCAGAATTTAATGTCCAATTTAAAAATATTGCTATTTGAAACTATTAAATTTTAATTTATATCGATAATTCGAAAAAATGTTTAAACAGTCTTATTTCAAACGCAAAGCCTACTTGGGCAATGATGTTAGTGTTATATGCGGGTGGTAGTTTGAACATGTGTGAACATTGTGCACGAATCAATTATGTTATTAAGTAGTTTTTACTGATTTTTTTTATAACTGGATGTTAAATTACAATATATTGCTATTTAACACTATTAATTTTTAACTTTTTACTTTGATAATTCCAAAAAACGTTTAAATATTTCCTCTACGCACTTTTTGCACCTTTAGTAATAACCTAATTACAAAGTGTGATACACCGTTGAAAAGCTAAAGAAATACTCTTTTCAAAACTGTTAAAATCGAACACAGCGGCCATAAGAAAAAACAAAATTGATGATGGTTCTAGAAAATCGAAACGTTGTATGTAAAATCTGACTTAATAGGTGCACTCTACGTAAAAAGTTGCCTTAATAATATTCTTACAGATTTTGAAAATTTTCATAAATAAATAAATTATAGGACTTTTTCGAAAATGCAGTTTTTTGGTTTTTTCAAAATATCTCAAAAACTAAAAAAGATAGAATCGCGAGCAAAACGGCGTTAAATTACAAACATAATTGTCTAAAACTTTCTCCATTTAAACGTTTTTGTAACTATCACGGTTTCCGAGATCCCAATACTGTCATAACCAATTTCGGACACACTGTATATATATATATATATATATATATATATATATTTATTTATGTAAGGATGCTTCTTTGTTAAAGCATATTATGTCTTAGTTTTAAATGAGGAATTGATTTTAGACTTATGTAGTAAATAGTCAACTTATGTATTGTCTTTACAGATACAACTTTTATAAAAATTACATTTAGGATACTTCGTATCATAATATTATATAAATAAAGAAGAAGTGGGAACTTTCTTTACCATTTTTCATGTCACTTATCAAAGCTCCAGTTTTAAGGAGAACGATCCTCATCTGTTTTAATTGCATTTGTTGTCTTGTTTGTAATTTTCCAAGTGTTGCCGGAGGTTGTTTTTATGTTCCTGTGCATATAAACAGTTTTCCATTTGGCCAATTTTATTTCTCTTTTGCACAGTAAAAATTATTCGAATCCCCCTCTGGATACACTCGGCATTAGAAAAGGCGGAAAAGGCCCGAATCAGTGACCAGTCAGGCGTAATTAAGCCAATTATGCCTGGTATATATTTAAATTCTGATTACAGGGTTTTTCCAATTTCGATTTCGAACAGATCCAGAAGCTTACAGTAATTGTTAGCTGAACCCCTTACGTTTATTGGGCTTTAGATACGGTCAACCAGCTTGGATTATAATTTGCAATATACACTTCTAAAAAATCAAAGTGGATATACGCCATAAGTGTTTAGTCGATTCATAAAAACGTATACCTAAACTCGTTTATATTTGTTTAAAACGCAAACCTCTCAGAAGATATTTTAAAATATTTTATTTTCTAGGAAATCTATAATTTTTATGTCAAAAATGTTTTAAAAGATACGTATATATATATATATATATATATATATATATATATATATATATATATATATATATAGAATAACAGAAATATATAATTTCTGCGATTATGTCACAGGGTATCCTCCTGCGATCATGATTTCTGGGCCTCTACCCTCATCAGGCAGGCTTGTACCCAGGGAGATCTGAAAGAACAGATTGCTCAATATGACAAAATCGAAAATAAAACGTCTATAATACTGAAACAGTACTGCAGAACAGAAATGCTGAGTGTAACACGTAGCGCCACCCATTGGGGCTCCGGTGGTTTCCGGCTGCAGACCCATAGGTAATTTTAAAAGTATGCACTAGCACAGCTAGGTACAATTTCACAGCAAATGTTGCCAGTATGTAGTATGTAGCATTGTAGCAGTGTCAAACCCCCGGATTGAATTACGCACATAAATATTTCTAAACAAATAGACTTAATTCAACACCTAATCTTGTTGCGCGCCAGCTAATATTTAGACTAAAAGTGGTGAATTTATTGTGTACCTAATGGACCGTCTAGATATACCAAGTATACCCCGTCTTCAATTAGATGTAGGTATATAAATAGATATTCACACTTAAAATGTGTCCATTCGGGAAGTAACCCCTGAATAAGCTATTGAGTAGCGAAACGTCACGATTATTAAACAAGCATAGTGAAGGTGTTTGTAAAAAATTGAGTTCCTAATAGGTCATTTATGTTTGTGTTTCTTCACTGGAATTTAAGTTAATAAGACATGCAACTGACCCACATTTGTTACAATAAATCTACGAAAAAAAATGGTTTTCTCTCATCCGTAATATTATATAATTCTTTATGTATTTCCCAATAACAAATAACTAGAACTATTAAAAAATATATATGTGCAAGCAACTTGTCATTTTTTGCAATATTTCATTTTCGGCGTTGATAAATATCGCAATATTGAAAAACTCTATAACTGATATATTGCTTTAATATTTATAGGCCATTTGCGAGTGTATCCAATAATTTTACTATCCATTTTTGGAATGAATCGTTCCTATTTTTTGGGTTAATTTAGGAACATCCTGTTCATATTTTCTGTTGGTGAATTCATTAAGGGGATTCAAATTTAGTAGACATAAGTACAGAAATTTATAGATATGAAAATAACATTAAAAATAAAATAATAAATTGGAACCCGAGAAACTTAAATAACTAAGATGTATACCAACTAAATTGAAGCAAAAGTTATATAGGTCAGAGAGGCAGATCTTTAAAATTTATTTATTTATTTAAAATATCAAGTAGTTGGCTGCAACCTGGCAACGTATTCAAATAAACTAATATATAATAAAGGAAATCAGTAGGTTTCTTTGTAAATTATAAATTCAACCCATATTTGTTAGTAATAACGAATTAAATAACTTATCTCACCAATTCAGCGACCTCTTATGTCTTTTTAAATGTGTTCAGCTTATTTGTTGCGTATAGATTGACAAACAAAAATCTTTTTTGACTTTTTCGCAACTGAAAAATATTTAACTTTAAATTAATTGAAGCAAATATTTCATATAATTACATACCTCAACATGTAGACTAGTCTGTCTACGGAATGTTTCGATACATAATATAAACAATATTATTTAAGCAAGCATAAGAAATTATATCGTTTACCTTAAGTTTTTATAGACACATAGTAATTGTACAAATACTTTCATTCATCGCAACAAATAATCTGAACACATTTAAAAATAACATTATAGATGGCTGCAAACTATCATTTTTTTCATATCTAGGTTACATGTCAAACAAACTGACACATTTTAATATTTTGAAATCAATTCTTTTCTATTATTTAATGTTTTTCTCTTACGATCAGCGCACTGATGAGTCCCGATAGGATGAAAGTATTTGTACAATTACTATGTGTCTATAAAAACTTAAGGTAAACGATATAATTTCTTATGCTTGCTTAAATAATATTGTTTATATTATGTATCGAAACATTCCGTAGACAGACTAGTCTACATGTTGAGGAATGTAATTATATTAAATATTTGCTTCAATTAATTTAAAGTTAAATATTTTTATTCAGTTGCGAAAAAGCCAAAAAAGATTTTTGTTTCTCTTATGTCTTGATCAACAGCAAACTGCAACTATGATGGTATATTTTTCTTGTGTACTACTATTGTAATGAAGAGATGGTTTGGGGTTAGTTTATTTAAATACATTTTTTTAAATTTTTTGAATACTTAAGCTATATTAGCAACAATGAAAAGAAGTAAACAAATCAACAAAAATAACGCTTAAAGCAATAACAAGGAAATGGTTAAATTTTATTGAAAATCTAGAAAAAGACGTAATTTATTTAAATTCCCCAATCTCAAAACAAAGAGAAAAGAAATAAATTTTTTTAATTAAATCATAAATATAGGAAAACACAGAAAATATGTAAATTACACCCCAAATAAACGACTAGGAAATAAAATCAAATTTCCTCAGAGAACTCTCAACTTTGTAAACCCTCTGTACATTATGTAATAGCCCCATAAACCACCACAGGTAATTAAGTTAAAATTTATCTCATTGAAAATATGATGCAAACTAAATTTTGGTCTTAAAATAAGAAAAAACTGCCCCCTTAAAAGTTTCTTATTGGCTGGAACGCCTAGCGTCAACTCAGATACCCATTAATCTTTTAATGAATAGTAAATTTCATGTGTCGCCTAGAGTTCTAATTTATATAAAAACTGTCTTACATTGAAATATAATTCCGTCTAAATAAAATAATATATATATTTTTTTCTAAATTTTAGAACTAACTTATCAGCATTCCAGATCAAAAAGACCATATCGAAAAAAATCCCTCAGCTTTTTTAAAAGGACAAAATTACCCAAAAAAAACATCGCCTTTTTGTAAATGCTTTTATTATACATTTTTTATACTGTATTTTTCGAACAGAATTGAAAAAAAAAAGTTTCAAATTACGTTTAAATAAACCAAAAATAAAAATTAAATAATTTTTATTGTATAACACAAAATAATATTTATACAAATGTGGACAGTACCTATAAATTGTGTTTTAATAACCACTTATCCAATACGAAAACAACTTAACATATTTATATAGGTAAACTAATATGTTTTTGCACAATGTGGAAGATTATAACGTTTGAGAAAATGTGTTATTATTTATTACTTAGTTTAGCTTTTAAAACCTTCATAACATATATGAGATAACTTTGGTTCTACAGCTTTCTTGAAAGATTCGTATCTGGTTCCCATTGCCAAATGATACGTTAGAAAAGTATCGTTTTAAAGTAACTTAATATATAATTTATATACTCTATTCCATTGCTATAGTCTATTCCGTTTCATTATAGCAAAAAATATAGGAGCACTATAAAAGCTTCATCATAGGAAAAACCGAATCCAATTACATGAATCACCTAACTGAGAATGGTCATATTTTGATAACAATTTGATTAAAACTGACGTTTTAAAGAAAATTAAGAATGTATATACTCTATTTCATTTCTATAGTCTATTCCGTTACATTATAATGAAAAATTAATGAGCACTCTAAAAGCCTCATTTATAGAAAAAATCGAATCCAATTACACGAATCATTTAATCGAGAGTGGTCATACTTTTGATAATAATTTGAAACAAAGAAACTGAAAATTATATACTGAATATACAGGAATTTCTAGAAATAAATAAATTCAGACATTCAGAATGTCCGAAAATGTCTAAATTATGTTGATATTTATAGATATATAAATAAAAATCTACTAGTAAAGTTTGTTGATCCAAATTTAACGTCCGAAGAAGCTAGTGCCTAGCAAACATGTCACGTTTTTTTAAACAAATATAGTAAATGTTTATTAAAAACTGATTTCTCAGTAAGTCATTTTAGTTTGTATTATTTTAATGCAAATTTGGATATTAAGATATATATAACTGACCAATATTTGTTTCATATAATTTATGCAAAAAAGAATATTTTCTCTCATCCATAACGTTCTTTTAATTCAAATTAAAGTAGATTTGTCTATTCCCAAACAACAAATATCTGAAACTATTCAATTGTTTTTGGCTGTGATAAACATTGCAATACTGAAAAACCCTATTACTGATATATTGTTTCAATATTTCTTCGGCATTTGGGAGTGTACCCAATAATTTTACTATCCATTTTTGAAATAAATCTTTGTTTTTCTTTTTTGTTAATTTAACGTTCATATTTCATAATATAGTAGCAAGTAAAAATATACAGGGTGTACCAAAATATAAGTCTATAAAGTGTAAGTGTTATTATGCATTTTGAATCCATTGCAATTGAAAGTGTCAAAAGTAAACTTCAAAAAAATAAGTTGCTTCCAAGAATAAATATTCTCACTAAACATCGTGCATTTTGTGATAAAAGTTTTCTTAAAAATGAATCTGTTCGTCGTATACAGTGACAATTTCCCGCCCATTTCAATTTAAATTCTCTCTTTCGAAATTTAATTTTAGAATGAGGCGCACAATTTAGAGGAACCAGCCATCAGCTCAAAAGTAGACTTACAGGTAGGACAAAATCACTTAGAACTATTAAAAACAAATGGTACGCATAGCGGTGTTGAGAAGTTCTAAGCGATCTACAAGAAGACATTCTCAGACTTTCCAAATTAGCGATTCCTCCTTGAGAAGAATATTGCATGATAATTTAAGCTTACAGCCATTCAAAAATCTTTTTTTTTTCAGTAGCTGAAAGTTATCGATTTTGCGTTCAGAACTTTCTTTCAGTAATTTCGAACGCTAAACGATTATGAAACGAAATTTTAACCGTAGCTTAACTTGATAGTACCCTAGTGACAGAAAAAAAATGACTTCGTAGTTCACTCAGTGGCGTACATACGGATATTACCTTAGGGTTTTTCAAAAAAAAAAAAACGTGGTACGCCAATGGTAAAAATTTGATCATTTCTTCAAACTTGATCATTTCTTCAAATTTGATTTTTTTGGTTTAAGGAAAATTCTCTTTTGCTTTCTCTTTGTGCCTCTCGTCATTTTTCCATAATTAATCCTTTTGCAAATACCATTTTTTCTGTTGCATACACATGAAAATGTATAAATACACAAACGTCATAAAGTATGTTTTGACCATGATGTTTTCCGATAAAACTGTCAATATAGATATCCAACTTTTATTGCAGGTTTTTAATTTAGTTAATTAGTATTAATGGACTACTCAGTTCAGGGGCGTGCGGTGAAATTTTAAAAAAGGGAAGCAATTTTTAGAAACTTACCTATTTGTAATGTAATTCGATTCCTCGATAATTTTTTGCAAATTTGTCAATGACGTCATCATAAAAAGTCGACGCTCCGACATACTTTGGAGAAGTTTATTTTCAATGGACAACAGCGTATGTATGCCAAAGTCTCTCTTGCCCCGTTGAATTTCTCACGAAATTTTTTATACGTTTAAGTGTTGAAAAATTGCGTTCTACTTTAAAAATTGTATTAGTTCCTTAGCGTTATTTTTTGCGCTAATGTCCTTAGTTTCGTAAATCACTTTTAGTTCACATCGCAGTAACACTCGGTCGAAGAACTGGCCATAATGAAGAAGAAGAGATTTAAACGCATCTTCTGGAAAAGTTTTTCCTTTAAATGACTCAAAATTGCAGAGCTCGAGGAATTTAAAATCATTTAAACCCCTAAATCTATGGTTTATTTGTTGCTGAATTTGATCGATTATTTCATAAAAGACGAGTCTGTATGATGTTTGAACATCTCAACCTTGTCTGTTCGAAGACGCTTGGCTTTAACGTCATCGTTTTCTCCCAAAATAGGTCAAAATCATCTCTTTTTTGGCTTAACATGGACTTAAAATCATCTCGTTTTTTTTAGGCAAAAAGCAATATCATTTGTTTTAATTTGTAATATATTAAAAACATTGTCCGAGAATGGAAATATTTCTGAAAATATGTTCAGCAACTTATTAAAATTAAAATCTCGTTTCAAACATTCCAAAAACCCCCTCGAACTATTTATTTCTTCTGAGTCCCACGTTTCATTATTTTCTATTATATTCTCAACTAGTTCAATCAGTGATTCACGATTTTCAGATGTTGTTAACACAAGTCTTCCATTACAGTTCGACCTAGTGGGAGCTACTTTGGGCAATCGCCTGTGGACAATGGTGTCCAAAGCTTGTGTACGTTTTGTTAACTTGGAAAAAAAAAGCAGCCATGCCACATAAAGTAACGAAAAATATACTTTACACTCTCTAATGTGATTGATGGACTGGGTTAAAACTAAATTTAATTTTTTCTCTCCATTAATGTCTTTAGTGACGTTATAAACTACGGTATACAATGCATTTGCTGTACGATTTTCGGACACATTCTTAAAACCTAAGAATCGCCCTCGAATACTTCCGTCTGTTTTAACGTAGCGTATTACTATAGATAATTGGCTAAAATTAGTGATATCAGTTGTTTCGTCCAGAACGCGCCTCGCTAATCTGCTTAATTCTCTTTAGAATAATGGTTGCCACAGCGGAAATTAAATCATTCTGGATTCGATTTGACGTTCCGCGAAAAACGCTAGACTGCTCTAAATGATTTTTAAGCAGTCATCATATTTAGCCATTAAACTAAGTAAATCTTGAAAATTTCCTCTATTTGAAGAAACCCTTGTTTCGTCACGCCCTCTCAATCACAATTCGTGCTGTCCGAGAAAAGAAACAACATCGATAAGTCTTCTTAATATTTGCCTATTTTTATCGACTTGTTAATTATGTTGGCGGTGTCACAATGTGTCTTTTTACAGATTTAGGGAAATTGTTTAAATCGGAAAAACCAGTTTTATTCCAGAGACCTTTTTCATTTTCAAAAAGTAAACATGGCCAACAAAATAATTTACTTATATTTTCAAACCCTGTTAGCCATTTAAATTGTTCGTATTGTTTTTTCCGGATAAAAATGTCTAATACAGTTTTTCATTTTTGTGGTTAAATTTTTCATAGGCGGTTTTGCCCTTCCTTTGGAAATTATTTGAAGCTTATCAGCGAAGTTTAATGTTGAAAATCCCTTTATTATTAAGACACACACCACACATTCATACACACTCTTTTTACTAAATTCTCCAACATTTTCAACGTTATTACCGACAGACGAAGTTGACGGTATTTGCATATCCACGTCCGTATTATTGTCTTCCATATCGTACCATGCACGACGCGACGTACGTATCACACAATACACGGATAGCCGTTCAAACAAAGAACCTACTCCAACGATAACTTCCACCCCCACTTAAAGCACGCGACTGAAATGCAAAAATTGCAAACAGCAGGAGGAAAGTTCAATAACCTCTAGCTCGATTCACAGGAAATCAAGCATACAGGACTTGACTGCAGAGAAGCTAGCGGCCCGCATAGGTATATTCGATTTTCTATTATGGCTGGGTCGGAGTTAAGGCCGCATTAATTATGGGCTTGATAATTAAGATAATATTTAAGCATTTATAATATAAACTAAATTAGGGGTTTCCTATTTCAAAAATTACATTTTAGAAGATGTTTTGTATTTTTTTTGGGGAAGGGCTGCTTCCCTTCCTTCCATGGACTGCACACCCCTGACTCAGTTAAAGAATTAGCCGATATACAATTTTATTTATGCAAACAGGAATACAGTGTTAGTTATGAGTCTATATGTTAACGTTTTCCTATTCAATGCATTTCCAATGGGAAAACTTTTTCAGGAATTCACAATCTTTTATATAAAACTGATTCATTAGAGCCCTACACCTCCAGCCGAAGACCTCAAAATGGACATTGCAGCGCGAGGAACTAATCTTTCAAACGGTGGAGGCAAATCCTGATTCTAGTACAAGAAGAATTGGAAGAATAGAGATATTAAGCCATATGACTTTTCAGCGAATCCTACATAATTTGTTATAACCATACCAAGTTCAGGCAATTTCTGCCGAGGATTATGCACCGCATGTTCGATTTTTACCTGGTTATTAAATAAGATTAGCCATATTTTCCCGATTTGCTCATACGTTTTATAACTAGATTTACATAATAATCTTCTAAATTAGAAGAAATGTCATTTGAAATTCGCCAGCGAATTTGGTTTATGCACGACGAGGCTCCAGCTCACTTTAGACGAGACGCGAGATAATACCCCAACGGAACATTCCGGAGTAAATGAATAGGTCAAGGAGGGACAAGTACATGGCCTCCTCGTTCCCCCTATCTTAAGGCTTTGGATTATTATTTATGGGTGCACTTTAGGTACATAGTTTATTCCGTTGCCATTCCTGACATACAGACTCTTCATCAAACTGTTAAAATGAAGTATCGGCAAATTCGAAAGATGCCGGGTATATTTGAAGAATCCATGAAGAAACCCATTGGAAAATATATTGGAGCTCGAAAACAACACTTTCAGCATCTTTTGTACAATCATTTTTGTTTTGTTAATTATAAATAATTAGTAATTACTTTAAGTTTGCAAGTTAATAGTACATTTATTGTTGTTAAATAAGTATTAGTATTGTATTTCAAACGTATTAAAGTCTTTTGCAAAGCTTATTCGACCAATTTTTAAAATTTAATCAGAGCATACTCAAGAAAGAAAGAAGAAGAACACAAAGAAAACGCAAGAGGCAAATTTTCTTTTGAGAGACACTACGGTAATATGTGTACCCACGCCGTTGACTAAACTACGAAGTAATTTTTTACTGTTACTGGGGTACTAACAAGTTAAATTAAGGCTAAAATTTTGTTTTATTATCTTTAGCATTCAAAAATTATTAGGCTAAAACGAATTTTTAATAATTCTTTAACACCCTGTATATTCAGAAGAAATCGTGTTTCCTCATACACAACATTATTTTAATTAATGTTAAAATTGATTTGGCTATTCCCTTAAACAAATAACATAAACTCTTTAAAAAATATATGTGCCATTTGTTACTGATATATTGTTTCAATATTTGTTCGGCATTTGGGAGTGTACCCAACAATTTTACTATCCATTTTTGAATTAACCGTTCCTATTTTTTGATTTATTTACGAACGTCCTGTCTATATTTCGTAATATTTGCAGAATATCCACAAAATCTACATTTCAATGTATGCAGATTAGAACCAAATGTTTAACTTTCAGATTTTGTGTTGTTAAATGGATTAAGGGGATTAAAATTTACCGCAGCTCATATCTTTGCAAAATTGCACGAACAGCGTCGGTCGCTTCGAACTTCCCTTAATTATGAAAAAGCAATATGCAGCAAATCTGAAGGAAGATTGTAATCTAAAAGCGGAATAAAATATTGGTATAGGGAAAATACAGGGGTTATTCACGTTGAGTGGCCTTTTAAAATTATTACCTATAATAAAATTAATATTTAAGAAATCGTGGTTCTTGGGATTAGACCGTGTCAAAATGGAATCACTTTCCGACGTTTCACCTTCAATTGCACGAGGCATCTTCGGGGATCTTCACTTCACGAGATCGGAACACTGAGTGAGCTCGGAGGGACCCACCATCCACCCGACCTCCCTCCTGGGAAGCCGCCCCTCGATGATAGGTACTACTTGTTTAACGGGCCTAGGGCCTTAATAAACCATAAGTCATCACTATCTTAGGTGTGTCAGCTCGTACACATCCGGATGTGTGTACTTACATCGTACCTCTTCTATATTGTCGCGGTCAATATAGGAGAGTTGTCTGAAAACAGAGAGAAATGTGTGTATTGTCATTGTAATGGTGTGTGATCGCGGGGCCTACGGTAATAGACCCGGTGTACCCGCCGCTCCTCCTGAGGGTCACAGTCCACTAGCATCCTGAGTTCTTTAAATGGGTGTGCTGCTGCCCGCTCTATGCCTTTCATGGCTTTCTTCCTGATTGTTGTCTGGAGAGGCTCCCAGTCCAGGTCCCGCTGGATCTGGGTATTTCTTACGTACCAAGGTGCGTCTACCGCAGTCCTTAAGTACTTATTTTCTTTAGCTGCCAGTTGGTCTATGTAGGTGGGCGCTGCATACGCCCACCTACTGCTCCATAGGTCAATTGTGATCTTGCGATCATTTTCTTGCTTTTCTTCTGACGCTTGCCGATCTATCATCCAGATAGTGGGCAATCAGTTTGCATGTCTTTGCTGCAAAACCTGCGTTTTGCATTTTGTACACAAGTCCTTTGTGCCATACTCTGTCAAAAGCTCTGGCTACGTCTAGGAACACCGTGCCAGTAGCTTCTTTCAAGTTGAAACCGCTGGTGACAGTTTCAACTATTCTCAGAGCCTGCAATTCTGTTGAGTGGCCGCTTCTGAAGCCGAATTGCTCCTTAGGGATAATATCTAGGGCGTTTGTTTCGTCTTTGAGTCTGATGTTCAGGACCCTTTCGAAGATTTTACTGAGTACGGGCAGCAGACTGATCGGTCGATAGTTCTGAGGGAAAGTTAGGTCTTTCCCTGGTTTACCAATCATCACTACTTCAGCATGCTTCCACTTGTTGGGGAAGTAATCCAGTCTCGTGACTGCATTTGTTATGCTGGTTAGTGCAGCAATTCCTTTTCTAGGAAGTTGCTTTATCACTTGATTTGTTATGCCATCTTTGCCTGGAGCTTTACGCTTCTTTAAACATTTTATGACATTTTCATCCTCCTGTGGTGTAGCCGGGTGCTCCACCGTGCCAGGGGTTTCTGTGTTGTTTAGTCTCCTGCAGCCATTAATTACTTCTATTTCATGTTGATCATCTTCGAGCGGATGTTGGTTTAGTCGACACTCTCGTTCGAGAGTGTCTGCTAAGGCATCTGCTTTCTCCTGGTCTATGTATGCCATTCCTGTACAGGGGAGGCATTGGTTTGTTCTCAGACCTTAGCCTTTTCTGCATTTGCCATGCAGTATTGTCCTTTGTGTCTAATTCCTGTAGTTTATTAGACCACATTCTGTCTCTGTGTACCCTTAATGCATCTCTCAGCCTAGTTGAGTGCCTGTTTAGGGCTATTCTATCCTGCTCGAGATGTTTCCTTCCACGTTCCAGGCACGTTTAAGCCTTCTATTCTCTCTTATGAGAAGTCTCAGCTCGCGAGGGAGGTCACTGCCCGGCTGAACGTGAGGAGTGTTCATAATTATTGTGCTTTCATGGAATGCTTCCAGTATTTTCTTCTCTAGAGTCTCTACGGCTCTTTCCAGTTCCTGAGGGTTATTAATGGCTGTTATTTCGATTTCATCCTGGACTTTATCCTGATAAGTCCTCCAGTTAGTCTGTTTCCTGATTGAGGTTTCTTGAGCCCTGTTTTCTCTACCCAGTGTGAGTACTATCGGATTATGATCCGATGTACCTTCCTCGAGGGTTTCTATGTCGAAGTCATGGACTATATTCTTTAGGATTGCTATGTCTAGCACCTGAGGATGGCCAAGGTTTCTTGGTAGAAACGTTGGCCTATCTGGTCCTATGACTATGCTCCCTTGGGCTTCCGAGAAGTCCAGGAGTCTTTGTCCATTTCTATCCTGTGTGGCGCTGTTCCACTGTGGATGTTTGCAGTTCAGGTCACCTATAATAACCCGGGGGTTTCTACCCCTTAGCAAATTATCTACGTCTTCCTGTAGTAGGTCCCCTCTAGAGGGCCTATATACAGAGGAGATTTTAATCTTCCTTCTGGTGGTGGACAGTTCAATCGATATGGCTTCTATTTCGACGTCTTCGATCCCAATGTATGCGTGTGGGATGGTCCCCTTTACAAGAATCGCTACCCCACCGCCATTGTTTACGACTCTGTCGTATCTATAGGTTTCATATCTGGGGATAGAGAACCTGTCTGCTCTGTTAATTCTGGTCTCCTGCAGTTCCAGAATATCAGGGGTCTGTTCAGAGATTAGCTGCATAATCTCTATTCTTCGTGTTCTTATGCCGTTTACGTTCCACGACATTATCTTCAGTGTATTTGGGATTGTGGGATTAATTCCTGCCATTTCTGAATTTTAGGGCTGCCTCAATCAGCTTCCTTGTCTCACTCATGAGACTCTCAGCCGTATCCTTCATGGCTTTATGGAAGATTTCCATTGTCATTTCGGTGTGGGAACTGGCAGCTGCAGCCTGCCTGGCCCCCTCATTCTCTCTCCTCTTTTGAGGAGCAGCGGGTTTTTTGTTTGTGTCAGTGTTTGTTGTGGGTTTGTGTGTGTTCTTTTTCGGGCACTTCGTGCATCTCCGGTAGGATGCAGGGTGCCCTGTTTCCCCGCACAACACACACACCGCGTTTCTAACTTGTTTGTCTATCGGCAGAGGACATGCCGTCGATCTGTGCCCCCCGGCACATTTAACACAGCGCTCTTCGAAGGTGCACTTCCACTGTGTATGTCCGTATCGTTGGCAGCGATAGCACTGTTGCGGCTCTAGGTTCTTTTTCTTAAGCTCCACTTTGACCATAAGGTCATGGAGTCTATTGATCTCATATATTCGTTTATTTTGGGTTTTGACCATGTACAATGGTATTGCCCTTTTAGTCCTTCTGCTTGTCATCGAAAAAATTTCCGCATCCAAGATCCCCTGAATTTTCAATTCTTCATTTATTGTCTCTTTAGAGGTAATCCTCTCAGGACTACATGTTCTCGTTTCTCCTCTGGGAGGGAGTACGTGTAGTACCCCTTTTTTCCTCTTCTAAATGCTTTGCTAGCTTTCTATAATCTTCAGCCGTCTTAGGGAACATTTTTTGTGGTATAACCCACGATTTTTGCCTTCTCTAGGTATATGTTTTTGCTTTTTATTCTCTTGCTAACTAGGATCCAGTCCTCAGCTCCATCCAGAACCACGGGTGGCACTTTCTTAGCCTTCTCGGCATAGGTAGGGGGGCCGTGTCCATGTCCTCTGCAGCCCCCTGAGGAGTCTCGGTGATCTCTATAGAGTCTTCATCACTCTCAGGTGATTTCAGTGCTCTTTTCCTCTTTTTCACCGTAGTAAGAGGGGAGGAAGCTTGTTCCTCGGCCCTATTTTCTTGCGCGGTTTTCAGGGCTGTTAGTTCAGCCCTGAGCAGCTCTAGCTGTTCTGCTAGGAGCTTATTTTGCTTCTTGAGCCTTTTTAGCTCTGTCTTCGACTCCTTTAGTGGGGGCTTTCTAATTGATCGTCTAATATCATCAGTGCAATATACATTCCCTCTTAAAGCTTGAGTCAGTTTCTCTGTTTCCGATTGTAAAGAATTTTGGTCACAAATCGCGAGAGCTCTGTAAACCAATGAATTAATGACTGATTGCTTTTGTGCTGGATGATGATGGGAATTTGCATTTAAGTATCTGTTCGTGTGCGTTGGTTTTCTATATACAGAGTGTCTTAAGGAACCATCCCCTTTCCTTTGTACACGAACATCTAGAAAGGGAATCGTGCCTTCTGAATCAATTTCCATTGTAAATTTTATGTTAGCATGTTGTTGATTTAGATGATCAAGAAACCCAGGGAGGTTTTCTGGACCATGTGGTCATATTGCAAAAGTCTCGTCTACATATCTGAACCATGATTTTGGTTTTAGTGGAGACGACTCTAAGGCTTCCCCCTCAAAAGCTTCCAAGAAGATATTGGCTGCCACCGGTGACAGTGCTTCAATTAGATCTAAAAGTGAGTTGTCAATACTATTATGGTGAAATAAGTCTGATATTATGGAAATTGAATCATTTATAGGCACATTCGTATACAGTGATTCTACATCGAAACTTACTAAGATATCTTTGGGACCTAACTGGATTGATTTAAGTTTTTCTACAAAATGCGTAGAGTTTCTAATATATGAATGTGTTTTTCCTGTAAAATTATTAAGAATATTTGAAATATATTTACCAATTTTGTAAGTAGGAGATCCTATTGCACTGACAATAGGTCGAAGTGGTACATTAACCTTATGTATTTTAGGTAGTCCCTAGAATGGCGGGATCCTTGAGCTGCTTGGCCTTAACATCTTTTCTCCTCTGTTGGTAGGTTGGATGCATTTATAGGGTTGGTTATCCGTCTTTCAATTTTGTTGGTCGGGTTTGCTTAGATCACTCTGTAGATGTTGTCGTCGAAAAGTAGTGTATTTTCTTCACGTAATCTGTTTTGTTCATGACGACAGTGGCATTTCCCTTGTCCGCTGGAAGGACCAAAATGTCTGTATTGTTGTTTAATGTTTTTATTGCCGTTCTTTCCGCAGCTGATAGATTCGACTTAGGCGGGTTAGAATTTTTGATGATCTTCGCTGTTTCATACCTTATTGCATCATTTTCTTCTGCTGGAAGTCTTCTAATTGTCGGTTCAACGGATGATACTATATCTTCTACGGGTATGTCTTTTGGTGTAATGGCGAAGTTTTGACCTTTAGATAGGACGGATTATTCTGCTTCAGTAAGGATTTTTGAAGATAAATTTATAACGATGTCCTGTGGCGGTTTTAGCGGCTGTCTAGCAGTCCTTCGAACTTTTTCTGTTGCTTAATTGTAACTGCCTGATGAATCCTTTCTGCTTGCGCATTGGTAATGTTATCGAGAGTTCTAAATGTTTGATATTCAAGTATAAAAGCTAATTTTAAATGAATATTTAATAACTTACGAGCGTTTATATCCAAATCACGTCGAGTAGCTTGTATCCTTTCTCTTATCAATGCCATACTGGCTCGTTTGTAGATGTTCCTTGCACTTTTTGATGTTATGTGCTGTTTCATCTGCAGAGATTTTGGTACTACGTCTTCATCTCGGCATCTAAGGAGAAAGGCTAGTTGGCAAAATAACTTCTTCTTGTTGTTCCTGTTCGTACAAATACCCTTATCCAGGGGTTTAAGTTCAACGTTTGTTGTTCAGCGTTTAATGCTTTAAAATTGACACTGGGTTTGAAATAGCGGCTTATCAAAGTTTTAAAGAAATGTGGCAACACGTGCCCAGTAATTACGATAATTTGATCTAAAGCTTGCTACTAAGAAATACTTGCATATGACAGCATATTTGGAAAAACTTGCCACACATTTGAAAGTTATATGCTTTCATAAGCTGCAAAATGCATGGAATTTCTCTTGTTTGTTCCGTTTTGACTGTCCTTGTGTATTTCTACTTTCTTTTTATTACTTTACTTGAATTTAATAAATAAGATTTAATGATTTTTTTTACTAAAATTATTTAGAAAAGTTAAGTAGATAAAAAATATCAACGCATTTTAGACGCAAGAGGACAAAAATAATTTTATTTATACAGTCTAAATTACGTTCTAAAAAACAAGCACAAGTATTATAATTTTATTTAAATTTTCCCAAATTTAATACAGAACAAAACATTAGATAAATACATATTTACGAAATATCAACATTTAAGACATATTAAGTTAGAAGAAAATTCACTAAAGTTAATATTAATTATACAAATAAAAACAAATCATATCATAGAAATATAATATTGGAAATGTGAATAAAATAATTAAAATAGAACTGTTATTATACGGTACCAATAAATGTTGTGGGTTAAAAATGCTCTATTATATTTTAGAAAAATATTAATATTAGGTATGCAATGTTTTAAAAGTATTATCTTTAAACATTCTGAAAAATAGTGTCTCCTGTAAGATGAAGGTTATATAGGTACCAGAAGTTCCTACGCCTTAATTTTTATTTAGTACTTCCTAGTTTGCATAAACTCCTATTAAACCAAAGTACAATATTCAGTTATGATTGATTTCGCATAAAATCTCAGTGTGCATTTTTTTGTAGAAAGGGCAATTTATTCTTTTTACCGTAGTAGCAGACATAGTTTTTGTCTCAACTTGAAATTCACTACTTATTTAATGGCTATTAAATTACCTATAAACTGCGCATCGCAAAAAAAAACTTTAAATGAATTTTTATCTCATCTCTCGCTAACTAGGTTATCGTAGAAATTTTATATCTCAGTTTTTTTATTTTACATACTTTCGTTTACGTGTTTTTTGTGCTGCACCTTGCATATGATATGGAATATATTTGGGGCCAATCTTATTTTTTAATAATCAGAACTTTTTATGTACAAGGTGATCAGTTAAGGGTAGCGAGCGGCCATATCTCATAAGATATTGGTCGTATAGATTTGAGAAAAAAAAATCATAATAAAAGTCGCCAAGAGAAATTGCTGAAAATTATTTTCGAGTTTGTCAAACGTCCGCTAGAGGGCGTAACAACCAACATCAAGTAGAAAAATGGGGTTTTTATAGAATTTTACCTAATGAAAATATATCGATTATATCATTTTCATATTTAGTGACCATACCAAGATGTCTCCCGTTTCTTTTGACCGATTTTAGCAAACTTAGGCTCATATGAAAGAGCATAATTTGCACTACAAAACGCTTTTTTGGTTTTTAATTTTTGACTTTTACTGGCGTCGCTAGATCGCGTTAACTGAATTAGTAGCATATTTTTTAGTTTTTTTCAAAAAAAACAAATGTAATGGTATATTCATTTTTACATATTTTAAAAGGGGATAAATTTCTCTATAATTTAATGAAAATAATTTATCATCTACCTTTTTTTGAACCGTTGATATTGACCAAAATATTATTTTATTTTATTAAAAAATGGCACGCCACTGCTTTTTGTCAAAACAAAAATCATTTTAGTAATGACTTATTAGTTGCTAACAAAAAGAACCTCTTGACTTTTTTTCGTTAGACGAACGGTTTTGGATTGAAAAAATTAGATGTTTAACAATGAAAAATCTTAATAAAACTGTCCAACAACAGCAGGAGCAATAACACTAAAAACAAGAACATGGAACTTTAAAAATAAACGTTAAAAATAAATTAATAGTTTTGTCGTAAATGTTCAAAATGTTGTCCATTATTTTGAATGCACTGGTCCAATCTCTTCTGGGTGGAGTTGACAGCTGTCTCAATTTCCGCTCTTGGTATAATATTTATGGCATTTTGAATTCGGACTATCATGTCTTCTCGAGTAGTTGGTCGAGTTTTATACACCAAATCCTTTATTCGGCCCCACAGATAAAAATCAAGGCAGGTTAAATCGGGGGACCGTGGTGGCCAGAAAAATAGACTGCCTCTACCAATCCAACGGTTAGAAAAATGCCTGTTCAAAAAATCTTGCACATTTCGTGAATAATGTGCCGGGCATCCGTCTTGTTGAAACCACATGTTTCTTCTTACTTGTAAAGGCACATTTTCTAAGAGTCCTGGTAAATCGTTAAATAAAAAGATCAAATACATGTCACCGGTTAGATTGCCATTAAAGATGTGCGGACTGATAATAGCACCATTAATAACACCGCACCAGACATTGACGCTCCATCGACCGATAATCTTCACGTAACCAGTGTGGATTAGTGTCCGACCAGTAATGCACGTTATGAAGATTTACCCTGCCATTACTGTAAAAGGATGCTTCGTCTGTTCACAATATTTGTGACAAAATATGATGGTTTTCCCTAATGAAGTCTCTAAGCCAGTAGCAGTAATCGAGCCTACGTTCAAAGTCAGTGTCATTTAGGGCTTGATGAATCACGATGTGATATGGATGCATTTTAAAATCCATTAGTATTTTTTGCACTGAGCCATAGGATATTCCTAAACCTCTGGAGATCTCTCTTATGCTTAAATGGGGGTCTGCATGAATATAAGCCAACACATTTATAATGTTATCTTCTCTTCTTACTCTACGATTTCTTCTCAAAGTTGGAGTTGGTTGCACTTGGCCATGTTGCCTTAAACGTAAGGCTAAACGATGAAAAACCATTTTCGAATGGTGTCTTCGGAGGGGATAACGCAGTGCATACTGCCTAGAAGCAATCGCCGCATTTTCAAAACATTGAAAATAAATTCTCAACATATCAAAGGCTTCTTCATTCGTAAAAGGCATGATTTGTTGTAAAAATACTTTTTACATAACATTAAATTAGATGTCAATAGCAGGAAGTATCAAAATGAATATCATCGTGATTGATAATTTGGTGTTTTGTTTCTTAATGTAGATCATGGCCTGCTTCGTTTAAATGCGATGTTAGTTAAGTTTGATTTTTAATTTAATTTATGAAATAATAATAATTATTAATAATAAATTATGAACTAAAGCATTTTCTCGCTAATTAAATGATTATTAATGATAAAAATAACAGGTAATAATTTTATTATTGTGAGATGTAATATTTAAAAATAATTTTGAACCTTATAGTTATCATTGTTAAACATCTTATTTTTTCAATCCAAAACCGTTCGTCTAACGAAAAAAAGTCAAGAGGTTCTTTTTGTTAGCAACTAATAAGTGATTACGAAAATGATTTTTATTTTGACAAAAAGCAGTGGCGTGCCATTTTTTAATAAAATAAAATAATATTTTGGTCAATATCAACGGTTCAAAAAAGGGTAGATGATAAATTATTTTCATTAAATTATAGAGAAATTTATCCCCTTTTAAAATTTGTAAAAATGAATATACCATTACATTTCTTTTTTTTGAAAAAAACTAAAAAATATGCTACTAACTCAGTTAAAGCCATCTAGCGACGCCAGCAAAAGTCAAAAATTCAAAACCAAATAAGCGTTTTGTAGTGCAAATTATGCTCTTTCATATGAGCCTAAGTTTGCTAAAATCGGTCAAAAGAAATGGGAGACATCTTGGTTTGTTTGAAAAAACAATTGAACTTCCCCCACCGCTTTATTTTGATATATAGAACAAAACATTTTAGACAAAAAGTGTAGGGAAATGGTCACTAAATATGAAAATGATATCATCGATATATTTTCATTAGACAAAATTCTATAAAAACCCCATTTTTCTACTTGGTGTTGGTTGTTACGCCCTCTAGCGGACGTTTGACAAACTCGAAATAATTTTCAGCAATTTCTCTTGGCGACTTTTATTACGATTTTTATATTTTGTTCCACTCACAATATTTAAACATTTATTTAGAATATATAAAATTACTCACTTTTATTTTATAATAAAAGTTTTAGATATATATATATATATATATATATATATATATATATATATATATATATATATATATATATATATATATATATATAAATATATATAATATATATATATATAAATATATATATATATATATATATATATATATATATATATATATATATATATATATATATATATATATATATATATATATATATATATATATATATATATATATATACGTATAAGTTATTTTTTTGGAAAAATAAAACAAATTTATTTTTCGGCACTATATATTGCAAACGTTTCGGCTAAATGCCTTCATTAATATCTTATGAGGTATGGCCGCACATAATTAAAAATAACCTTTTTTTTTTTTATATAATAATAATTCGTTACGCTACCCTTAACTGATCACCCTGTACCTAAATCCATAATATATATAATATATATTATGTATTTGCTCCACTCACAATATTTAAACATTTATTTAGAATATATAAAATTACTCAAACAAAAATAAATTTGTTTTATTTTTCCAAAAAATAACTTTATTTTATTAAAAAAATAACTTGAGGCCAGTTTTAGATATATATATATATATATATATATATATATATATATATATATATATATATATATATATATATATATATATATATATATATATATATATATATATATATATATATATATATATATATATATATATATATATATATATATATATATATATATATATATATATATATATATATATATATATATATATATATATATATATATATATATATATATATATATATATATATATATATATATATATATATATATATATATATATATATATATATATATATATATATATATATATATATATATATATATATATATATATATTTCTGATGTGTTGGTGGTTGCGCGCTCCATCAGTAATACGCTTTTTTTTTACAATTAATTTAAAAAACAGTGGTCTAATTATAAAAAGACATTTACAATTTTTCTAAAGCTGATTTAAAATTTTATACTATTGACAATAATTATTACAAAATTAATAAAATACATACCTCGAAAAATGCATGTTGATTATTTATTTATATTTGAATGACAGGTAGCAAGTTAGTGGTTTGCCAGGCAACTCATATCACAGCACAAAAAAAAATAAAGGAATGAGCAATTTTTGAGAAAGCCTACTATGATAGGCGAAACGTCAAGTTAATCCCATTGTTTGATTTCGCAAATAAACCTATACCCAAGAAAGAAGTCCAATTAATATATACCGGGTTTAAGAAACAATTTGAATAATATATATATATATATATATATATATATATATATATATATATATATATATATATATATATATATATATATATATATATATATATATATATATATATATATATATATATATATCGACTCATGACATTAACCGAGTCATAGATTATTATTATTATTAAAAGTACAAGCAAGAAAGGAATTTCGTTCCACTGGTAAGTACATTTTTATGCACTTTTAAATCGACTTAAAGGCAAAAATATTGGTATTATATTTAAAATCATAATTCTTAATGTGTCAAACAGTTAGGTTAAGAACCAACCGTTATATAAAAAAATACCGTAGCATAACAGTTCATGTAATATTTTGTTACGTCAAAAGATTTAAATTACCTTAAGTATATTTTAAAACAAGAGAAATAAAGTTGGAGTTATGTGTTTCTAGGAACAATTTAATTTAATATCTAACGTTATATTCCCCTTTTTTTAGGTCTGATACTAAGCAGAAAACAAGAGAACAATTTGACTATATTTCTCAACAAATGTTATTTGTTTAACTTACTTAGTCTAAGCATGAACTATAAATACTATAATATATATATATATATATATATATATATATATATATATATATATATATATAGTATTAGGTGTGTGTTAAGTTGGTTTACGCTTACAGATTCCAAATTTTTATTGTTAGTATTTTTGGGATATCTTGAACGAAGTAAAGTTAGATCAGGTTAGTTTTTTATTGATTTGAATTAATTTTCGGTTAGACTTAAAAAATATATTACACTAAGAATAGCTCATGAAATCACAAATATTTGGGCAACTTTAGATGCAATGCAATAAATAAATACAACAAAAATACTATATTTTTGCAAAAAATCAAATATCTTAAATGTTTATAGAAGTTATTAAAAAATGTATGTACTTATAGGTATAGCTATATTCTATTTTTTCCTAAAAAAAGTCTAAAACATTAATTAAACTCTCCAAAAGAGAATTTCATATATTTTTTTGTTTGCATTTACTCCCTGTTAAACAAATAACATTTGTTGAGAAATATAATCAAACTGTTTCTCCTTCAGCACAGTAGCAGACAAAAAAAAGGAGCATATAATGTTAGACATTAAAACTTATTTTATCCCGTACAAGTGTGCCTAGAAACTCATAACTTCAACTTTTTTTCTTTCTTTTTAAAACATACTTGAGGTAATTTAAATGTTTTGACCTAACAAAATATTACATGAAGTGTTACGCTACTGTATTTTTCATATACTACTTGGTCCCTAACCTAACTGTTTGACACTTTAAAAATTATGATTTTCATTCTAATAACAATTATTTTTGCCTCTAAATCGGATTTAAAAGTGTGTAGTTAATTTCTTTCCTTACGAAAATACAAATGCAATCACCGGTCGAACGAAATTCCATTATTTCTTGTACTTTTAATACTGGTACAACTGCACGACAGACAGCTGACCATTTTTTGTATTCAAGATAATGGAAACGACCAAAAATGTGTTTGTTGCGTTTTATAATACACAACACAACTTATTAATCAACTTTTATTTTAATTTCGATGTGTGTATTATTTATAAACTGATAAAACTTAAGCTTAAATTTGTAAAAATGACCGTTTGACAACACACGTCAGCAAACCAAAACGTAAATATCAGAAAAATAAGGTCCCAAAAAATGACGTAGTTCCGTCAAAAACCTGCTAATTTAAAATAATGCATGGGGCTCTTTCAAGTTGTCTATTTATTCGATGGTTTGCCTACTATCATGTTTGTTTTACATTTTATGCTTTAAAAATGCCATTTTATTGCAGGAGTGGTGCTTATTTTTATTCATGTTATTTCAAATATGTTCTGGGAAAAATTAATTAGAGATAAGGAGTTAGTGGTTTTTTTTTTCTATTTATTCAATTACTTTATCAATGATATTGTTAAAACTATGTGTAATATCTTGTTATCAAGTGGTTTTTGTCGTTATCAAGCATGAAGTTTAATCACTCTCCTCCAAAGAAATAAATAAAAAGCTCAGTTGCTATGCATTTAAAAAACTATCATATTTAAAAAATTACTATTTTGCAAAAACTCAAAGACTAAATGTTTGGTACCGTCGGCGTCGGAAAGATAATTTAATTTCCAATCGACTTAGAAAAAAATAAACCGGGTGACCCATTGACAAAAAAAAACATAACTAGGATAAATAGAAAAAAAGTAAGAACGGCACTGAATTCTACGTAAAAAACTTAAATCACCAATTTACTTTTTTCACCAATGATAAACGAGTTGCAGGAGACTTTATCAAAATTAACTAACTTTCGAAAATACCCCGTAGCTCAATAACGTTAGCCATGTTCAGTAAGCACAATTTGCTTCATTTGTACATCGAACTCGAAAATGTCCAATCGGTTTTCATGTAGCACCTACAATTTTGTCAGATCGCCCTAAAAGTATTGAAAATGCTCCACCCTGTTCATACATAAAAAAATAGATAGGATCGAATTTATAACATCCTTATTTTTTAAAATCGGTTAAAAATTAAATAGGCAATCGATTAACTTTCTTTTTTTGTCAACAACAACAACATAAATAATACCGAAACCATAAAATTTTAGTTGCTCATTACTGACATGCTGCCAGTTGATAAAAAATAATACCTACAGGCATTAAGGCATCCGGTATGATGACCGAGTATGTAATTAAATGTTTAATTTCCCATTTAATGGGTGTCTTCAAGGTTTGCCGTTTCTTTACGAGTGCATTGAAATATAAATAAAAATCAGAACGGTGTTGTAATATTCGAAAAGAATTTATTACTTCCATCTAAGGATCTACACTTTTTACCAAGTAACTTTAAAAATGACAAATTTCAAAACCTATTTCTAAGATATTTTCGTTACTTTACTTGATTGATTTTTATTTTGGATACTGACAGGGGCGTGCGGTGAAATTTTAAGAAAAAGAAGCAATTTTTAGAAACTTACCTATATGTAATTTAATTCGATTCTTCGGTCATTTTTTGTAGAAGTTTATTTTCAAGGGACAACAGCGATGTATGCGAAAGTCTCTCCTGCCCCGTTGAATTTCTCACGAAATTTTTTAAACGTTTAAGTGTTGAAAAATTGCGTTCTACTGATGAATTTATGGCAGGTATTGTCAATACTAATTCACACAATTTCGACACTTCGATGTAGGCATCTTCAGGCTCCTTGTCTTCAGTTTCGTAAATCACTTTTAGTTCAGATCGCAGTAACACTCGGTCGAAGAACTGGCCATAATGATGAAGAAGAGATTTAAACGCATCTTCTGGAAAAGTTTTTCCTTTAAATGCATCAAAATTGCAGAGCTCGAAGAATTTAAACCGTTAATTCTATAGTTTATTTGTTGCTGAATTTGATCGATTATTTCATAAAAGAGGCGTCTGTATTATGTTTGAACATCTCCCACCTTATCTGTTCGAAGACGCTTGGCTTGTGCTCTACATTTAACGTCATCGTTTTCTCCCAAAATAGGTCAAAGTTATCTCCTTTTTGGCTTAACATGGACTTAAAATCATCCACTTTTTTTAGGCAAAAAGCAATATCATTTCTTTAGTTTGTAATATATTAAAAACATTGTCCGAGAAGGGAAATATTTCTGAAAATATGTTCAACAAATAATTAAAATTAAACTCTCGTTTCAAACAGTCCAAGAACCTCCTCGAACTATTTATTGCTTCTGAGTCTCACGTTTCATTATTTTCTATTATATTCTTCAATAGTTCAGTTGGGCAATCGTTTGTGGACAATAGAGTCCAAAGCTTGTGTAAGTTTTGTTGACTTGGAAAAAAAAGCAGCCATTCCACTTAAAGTAACGAAAAATACTTTATACTCTTTAATGTGATTGATGGACTGGGATAAAACTAAATTTAATTTGTGAGCCAAACAATGGATAAACATAGCACTTGGGAAAGTTTCTCGAACTTTAGCTTGCAGACCACCTAAATGTCCTGCCATAACTGCAGCTCCATTATAGCTTTGAGCAACTAATTTTTTCTCTCCATTAGTACCATTGATGTGGTGAATTGTGGATCCTGTTGCCTTATTTGAGGACTATCAAATACACCAGCTTTAAGTTTTTCCGTGCTAATGCCAGAAAATTTACGTGACAAATACCCAAAACAATTTCAATCTCGATTTAACGCCTTCACAAATTGCTTCATTAGGCCTAGCTTGATATGCAAGGGTGGAAGTAAGATTTTTTCTCTTGAAACCAAAGGTTCGTTGATTACATTTTGTTTTCCTTGAATCATGACATCTCTTGAAGGCCAATTTTTGATAACCCAGTGCTCATTTTTAGCTCTGCTGTCCCAAAGGCACAAAAAACAAGGATATTTTGTATAACCACTCTGCTGTCCAAGGAGGAAGTTAACCATTTTGAAATCAACACAAATTGCCTACTGATATTCTTCGTATTTAATTTTTCTCAAAACTAATGCAATTGTTTCATATTCTTCCTTCATGGTAGTAGAATGACCAATAGGAATTAAGTCATATTTGTTACCGTTATGTAAAAGAACACATTTTAAACTACGTTTTGAACTGTCAATAAAAAGGCGCCAATCATCTGGAGTGTATTCAGGCAAAACCATTTTTTCTAAGAGCCCTTTTATATCGTTACAGAATACCAAGTCATTTTCCTGAGCGAAAAAAGGCGGCAGATCCTTATCTCTTTTACGATAAAATGTAATATTAGTACCTGGACAAAGCAGATTTTTTCCTTTAATCTGGATGCAAGTAATTCAGCGGATTCCTTTGAGAGATTCAGGTCTCTTATAAGATCGTTTAGTTCTTCTTGATTGAAACACTGCGGAGTTGCTAAATCTGCTTCAAATTCGCTGTCGTTTTCTGATTGAATTCTTTGAACTTCGTCAGACGTTGATGTTTCTGTATCATCTTCTGTCAGTTCGGGTAGACTGCTGAATGATGGAACGGGTATTTCTTCCGAATGCGCTACAGGTCTTCTTGCAGAATCTAGATCAGGATATGTCCATTTGTGTCTATTGTTTCTATTTATGCCTTTAATATTAACAAAAATAGCAGTCGTCATGATGGTTTCGCGGTTCTCTCCAAACCATTGGTACACCAAACTTTAGGCACTTCCTCTTTCCAGTTGTACACTGTCGCAAATGTTCAACACATGTTTTACATATGAAATGAACGCCCAAATAGGCAAAATAAGCTCTTTTCACAAAATCAGAAATCGTTTTTCTGGTCTCTTTCAAAGTGTATTCACCACACACAACAAACAACATCGGGATGATTTACACAGGTACGTCTGCTTGTGGATGCCATTGTTTCAGTTTAGTGTCTTGATACTACAAAACTTGGGAAAACTCAGTAATATACTAAATCGAGTACAGCCAAGCAGGTATAGAAGGATCGGGTCATAGGCAGTTACAGGTATAGAAGTAATTAAGAGCAGTGTATTGAGTAGTTCCTAGTATAGGAACATTAGGTCAGGGACAATTCCAGGTATCCATTTTGTTAATTAGATTCTAAAAAAATTTCTATTTTGACGATTAAGTACATATTTATCTCTTTATTTGTTGTCCTTTATCAGAAAAAAATATCAATTAACCTGTAACCTGTATCTCAAAAAGTAAAGCTGATACAAAAAATCTGGTGGCATTTTTGGAATCAGCTTTAAAAACATCTAAAATCAGATGTTAGATTTCCGGCACCAAATTTTTGTTTTCGTTTTGTTACCCTGTGTAATTGTTCCGCCATTTCATCCAATGTTTAAAAAAAAAATATTGTAAATTATGATTTCTAGTTTGTCGTCATGAAAAAAATTCGCCAACTAAGTTTTTTGTTAGACATTCACTGCATCTAGAATTTCTATGAGTGGCTGAATATGTCACCTAATAATAAACAATGTTAACAGATCATATCATTCGACCTTTAAAATACGAACTCCCTTGATGCTAGTAAATAGGACCTCAAGCGATACCTTAATCATATTAATTAAGTAAGCTAATATCATAATTTAATTAACTATGGAGACAACGCGTTTTAAACGTAAATTAAGCGACATCCACCATTAAAGCTTGTCAACAGATATGAAATGGGTACGAACGTAAAAGTCATTCTGGGGTGATATAGAAGGTAAACCTCTGCGTATATATAAGGGTTTCAAAGCATTATACATATTAAAGTGGTTCTTTTTTATCCAATCACTTTCGTAAATCAATAATAAAACAAAAAAATTAAAATAAAGCCTTTGTTTTAAAAATGTCTCTAATGGTACATATACGTCGACGTTATACAGAGTGTCCCACGACGAACTGCGGCGATCGATTTCTCAGAAAGTAGGCTTTGGAAAAAGTTGAAATTTTGGCAGCTAACTAAAGTCGATGGGGGCAATTCTCCCAAAATATTTTCAAGATGGCGGCACGTCAAGTTTCCTTTTTTAAATAGAACACCCTGTTATATTATCGAATTTTTGGATTCCTCGAAAACTTCTAGGTATATTTCATGTATAATATGCTATACCTAAGTTGAACTGTTTCTGAGATATTTTGAATTTTATGTAAAAAATGACGTTTGCTGGTCTAAACATAACTATAAATATCTGCTTATCGAAGTCTCTATTATTTATTTGCGGGCGGCCTCCTTGTCCAAAAGGATCCACTTTAGTGGCCTGTGCTGATATTTTTATACTAAATAAATATAGGGTGATCCAAAACTGATATTATAAATATACTTTAAAAATCGTTAAAAGTTATTTTTTTCAAATGGAAACCCCCAATTTTTATAATTTTATCTTATTTAACACTTAAAATAGAAATGTAATATTTATTGTCGCTTGATAATTACCTACTAAAATATTATTAAATTTATAATTATTAAACTAATAATCATGCCGGGGCGATTAAATTACACGCACGAGGATTATTTGAATTTGTTTATTATCTATGGGGAATCTAACAGAGTTTTAACAAGAACATGCCAGGTATTTGCTGATTGATATCCAGATAAGCAGAAACCGTCACCGAACAGCGTTAAACAGATGTTGGAAAACTATAAAAATTTTGGAAACGTCAAGGCAAAAATTAATAAGAGGAAGCCCATTGTTGATAATGAAAATATCGAGATTGCAATTCTGGGATATTTTGCAGCATATCCAATGACATCTCTAAGAAACGTGGCAAGACAATCAGGAATCTCGAGGAACTCAGTGCATAGGATTCTGTTAAAACATAACTTCCAACCTTATTTAATATCATTGGTTCAACATCTAAAAGACACTGATTTGCCAAAAAGACTACAGTTTTACAAGTTTATTTTAACAATGGTACAAGATAACCCTAGATTTTCGGACAATATAATTTGGATCGATAAAGCAAAATTTACTAAAAATGGCCTTTTCAATAGACACAATTCCCATTTTTGGAGTGATTCGAATACTTATGCAGTAAGATCGCGGAACTTTCAAGAATCCTGGCAATTTGATGTATTTTGTGCAGTAAGGAACGATGGAATAATAAAACTGAATTTTTACGAAGAAAATTTGAATGGTAAGTTATACATTGCCTGAACACAAGGACTTTTTTAATGAAAAATAATTTATTTAGGTAATGTTACAATAATTTTTTTTATCAATTTAGCGTCAATCCAAAATTAGATAAATCATTTAGTAAATATTATTACATAAATAAATTAAATTAAATTATTTTTACAGGTCACACTACACTACTTCATACAAATACTGGTCCAAAAACACATATAAAAAAATATATCGTCCCAAGTTTTATAGAAAAGTCATCTTTAGTTAGATATTTACAAGCTATTTATACAGGGTACTTTAGAAAGTCATAAAATACTAAACCTTCTTTTTTTATTGAGCACTCTTCAGATTAAATTAATTGAATTTTGATGTATTTTGTTTGTTCTTAAATCAATAAATCGATGAATATTATCAAAGCATTTCTTTCCGAAAATTATGTCTATAAAGTTTTGTAGGAGAAAGATAACTGAATATTCTTAAAGAGTTGGACAACGAATATTTAAGTAATTTACCTTTGGCAGAACATAGCCAAATTTTCTACCAACACGATGGCGCCCCACCACATAGAACCGTTGCAGTTACTAAATTTTTACAAGCTACCTTTTACGACAAGTGGATTGCCAACAATGGATCTTTCCTGTAGCCTCCTCGTTCCCCCGATGTGACAGTCTTAGATTATTTTATATGGGGAACGATAAAAGGTACGTTTATTTTAATCCAGTAACAACGAAAGAGGACTGTATGGCAAGGGAAAGGGACGCGTTCGAAAGTTTATCTCCAGCTTCAATTAGAGCGGCCACCCACTAGGGATTTATTAGGAGATGCGAAAAATGTTTGGAAGTACAAGGTGGACATTTTCAACATTTATTGAAAAAATAATTTGTGCTCTTGTGTAGACTAGACTATAATGGGAATAGGTTTTCTTTAATTAATTTTTGTCTTTACGGTTTTAACACTTTTATAGTTTTCCAACATTTGTTTAACGCTGTTCGGTGACGGTTTCTGTTTATCTGGATATCTATCAGCAAATATCTGGCGTGTTCTTGTTAAAACTAGATAGAACTAGATAGATTCCCCATAGATAATAAACAAATTCAAATAATCCTCGTGTGTGTAATTTAATCGCCCCGGCATGATTATTAGTTTAATAATAATTATAATTACTATAATAAATAAATAATATTATTAATATTCTAGTAGGTAATTGTGAAACGACAAAAAATATTACGTTTCTATAGTAACCAATTTGTTTTGTTCTCGCCAGGCCTTCCCGTCATGGCCAACTAACGAGAAAACTTAGAAGCCGTCTGGTATTATTTGAATAAAAAAATGTTAAATCGTCAATAACTCAAAAACTACAAATTTTTGAATAGAAAACTTTACACAAAGTCACCCTTATTTTAAGTGTTTAATAAGATAAAATTAAAAAAATTGGGGGTTTCCGTTTGAAAAAAGTAACTTTTAACGATTTTTTAAAGTATATTTATAATGTCAGTTTTGGATCACCCTATATTTATTTATTATAAAAATATCAGCACAGGCCACTAAAGTGTACCCTTTTGGGTAAGGAAACCAATCGCAAATAAATAATAGAGACTTCGATAAGCAGATATTTGTAGTTATGTCTAGACCTGCAAACGTCATTTTTTACATAAAATTCAAAATATCTCAAAAACAGTTGAACTTAGGTATAGGATATTATACATGAAATATACCTAGAATTTTTCGAGGAATCCAAAAATTTGATTATATACGGGTTGTTCTATTTAAAATAAGAAAGTTGACGTCTACTTTCGGTATAACCGGAAATGCCGCCATCTTGAAAATATTTTGCGCGAATTGCCCCCTTTGACTTTAGTTAGCTGCCAAAATTTCAAATTTTTCTAAAGCCTACTTTCTGAGAAATCGATCGCCGCAGTTCGTCGTGGGACACCCTGTATTGGTTTGTTTTACTGGCACGATGAGACACTAACATATTTTTAAAAGATTTAAATACCATACACCAAAATATACAATTTACTGTCGAAAAAAAACTAATAATTCTATAAACTTTTTAGATTTGAACATAACAAAGGTAGCAAATAAATGCGAATTTTCAATTTTTTTACAAACCTACACCGACACAACCATCAATAATAAATCAATGCTCCTATTAGCACAAGAACTAGCAGGATTTCATAACATGATACACAGATTAATTAATATACCTTTTAACAAAGATAATTTTAAAAAAGAATTAAGCCTAATTAAACAAATAGCAGTTTACAATGGATATGATGCTAAAATAATTGACAATATTTGAGATCAAAAAACTATTAAAAAATCACTTTCGAAAATTTACCCTGTACCACCCAAAGAAGAAAATAAATTTAAGATACTTACTTATATCGGTAAACCTACAGAAAAAGTGGCTTCTATACTGCGTAAAAAGAAATTGCATTTAAAACAAATAATAATCTAAGTAAATTTATAAAAAATAACCAAGAAAAAACAAATAAAAATAATAAATCCCGAGTTTATAAATTAAACTGTGGATCATGCCCAAAAGTGTATATAGGCCAGACTGGGAGAACTTTTAAACAGAGATTAACAGAGCATAAAAGAAGCTTTATTAAAATTAAAACAGATTCAATATAGGCCGAACATTTGTTAAATAATAACCATTGATGAAATGAAAATTTTGAAATATTACATACAATAACAAACGTAAAAAATTGTCACTTTAAGAGTCTATGGAAGTTAATAAATGTGAAAACACCCAGTATATCTTAAACGACCATTTAGATATGAATAATTCACCTCTTTTAATCCTATTTTGTTAAAAATCTCCGTCCAGATTTTATTTAGGACTCTCGTAGACCATAAAAGTCTACCTAGAAATATGCTTTATAAAAATCAGGCTCATTTAGCCAAGTGTTAGTTTAAATACCGTTTGTCTGACGAAGCTACTGTGTTAGCGAAACATGTGTCACAAGTTGTCAATAAAAGTGAAAATCTAAAACAGTTTAAAGTGTTTTATTTACATTGTTGATAATGGATTTTCATCAAGTAACGATCCAGTCAATCAAGACCCTATAATCTATTAATATTCGCTATGATGTGCTACTGCATTTCAAATTTCGAACTCCTTTAGTGCGATTAAATACGACCTGAAGCGGTACCTTAATCCTGTTAATCAAGTAAGCTAACATAATAATTTAATTAATTATAGAGACAATGCGTTTTAAATGTAAATTAAGCGACATCCGCCATCAGAGCTTGTCAACAGATTTGAAATGGGTGCGAGCATAAAATTCATTCTGGGGTGATATGAAGGGCAATATTAAAACAGATTGGTCACCCGACCCGTATATATATAATGGTCGCAAAGCCTCATGTATTTTAAAGTTGTTCTAGTTTGGCTAATCAGTTTCGTAAAGCGTTTGTGAACTACTCGTCTGAGATATTGGACTATTTTTTTACAGGTTTTTATTTAAATTTGCTTGTATGTTCGTCTGGGACAAATCTTGTAAGCTAATTTGGAAGAACCTGCACTTGACTAATTGATGTGAAAATTCAACTTATGTAAAAGTGTGATGGCCTTGATTAGTTGTTTAAGCATCACAAAACGTCCGATGACAATACAGTAATTTCTAATTTGACCAAAGCTTTGATTAATGACATCATATCTTGTAGGCCAATTAAGTCAACGCCCCTCAAAAATATTTCAGAAAATAAATTATTCGTTCGACCGTCCCTCCTAATAGTCGTAATAAAACGCGCGGGGATTCGAATTGTCTCGTTGCGTTCGTTAGACATAATAAAATACGCTATACTAAGCTAGGCTGGCAGTCCGAATTGCCCTGATTGCCTTAAAGCTTGACGAAAGTACCCGAAAATTTCACAGCTACCGAGCGGCAGCCGAACGTGATAGCAAATGGAATATGAAATCGGGATTTGGGTCATCAGCCGGTCGCGGCATCACGTCAGCATGCGGAAGTTCAGTTATTTAGAGGTCGCGCGGTCGATATTCTAACTCGATATTGTTTCGGACCTTTTTAATAAATGAAAATTGATTGATATACTGTTTTTTGTAATATATATATATTTTTTATGATCCATGTGTAAGTTGAGAATATACAGGAAATAAAATATTGGTAGTGACTAGTGCAAAAAAATAAACAACTAAAAAGTTCTTACGAACTTAATTTTGCAAAAATAACCAATTTCAAGGTGGTCTATGTTCGAGTTGTGAATGTAGAATTAAAATGTCGGTAGTGCAAAAAATTAAACAACTAAAGAGTGCTAATGAACTTAATTTTGAGAAAATAACCGAATAAACCGGTGGTAACTTAGTATACAACAAACTAGTAAAGACAAAAATAAAGTGATTCATTTTACAAAAGTATGTTCGATTTAGCTGACTGGGGTTTTTCCAGGGCTTATAAATTTTGTTAAAGAGTTGGATTTAATTTTTAAAGAATATATGCAGAATGCAACTGTCTTTAAAGGGACATCTAAATCCATTCAAAATGACCTACTTGACTCTATGCTAGTTGTGGCTCAGGAACAAATTAAGCAAGACATTCAGTCAGCTAAATATGTTGCTGTGCAAGTAGACGAAACAACTGACAGTTCTTTAGTATTTTATCTGGCATTGCCATGAACGATTTGTTAAATTTGTAAATCCTTTAGGGACCACAGCTTCACAAATTACAGACGTAATTCTTCATGAATTGGAAAATCTAGGCATTAATAATACCCTCGAGAAATTAATTGGGCAAAGTTACGATGGGGCGTTCACTATGAGTCGAAAATTAGGAGGCGTACAAAAAATAATTAAAGAGCATTTTCCTGCCGCTAATTTTATACATTGTTATGCCCACTAATTCAATTTAATATTACAGGAAGCAGCAGGTCAAGATAAAAATGTAAAAGTTTTCATTGCAAATTTACACGGTTTTTCAACATTTCTTAGTCGATCTTCAAAGCTCACAGAAGTTCTTGATGAGTTAGTTAAAGTTCGCTTACCTAAAGCTTCTCCCACGAGGTGGTACTTCAATGTACGTTGTGTAGAAACTGTGTTTATTTATCAGGCAGACATTTTATTATATTTTGAGGAAAAATAATTGAAGTGGAAGATGTCAACACAATTAACCAACCCTTTGGTTTAAAAGGCTTTTTACAAAATGTAGATTTTATATTTTGGTTAAACTTCTTCCATCTTATAATGCCCCATTGTGAAATAATTTTAAATGAACTTCAAAAAAGTGTTATCAATGTTTTATCAGTAAAAATATATATAGACTCCTTTAAGCGTTCCATTTAAACAGTTCGCGATAAAATTCTAAACGACCTATCTTCAATTTTATCTAATGTTAGTAAAAGGCTACGTAAAAATGAAGGTTCTAAACGTCGAGTGGCTTTAGAGGTCTGTGACATAATAATTTCTGAAATGGACCATCGCTTTAGTTTCAGTGATCATTTAGTGATCAGCCAACAATAATTTTCCAGATAATATTTTAAATTTAGTTAAAAAAAGACTTTCCTTGCAAAAATTACTTTAAACTAAAAACTTAACTGCAAATTGTTTATAATCGTGCTGTTTTTTTGGAGCTATTTCAATGCTTGAACTTTTTATAAATAATAACCTAAGTGATACGTTTTCTGAAACCGTCAAAATATTAACTTTAACTGTGTACTTTGCCAATGACAACTGTAGAAAGCGAGCGTTGTTTTTCGATCTTAAATAGAATAAAGAATTTTCTACGCAACAACATGGGCCAAGATAGACTATTCCCTTTAGCAATGTTAAGTATCGAGAAATCGTTTATAAAAGTAATGTGTAATTTTAACGAACGTGCAGTCATTCAGCATTTTTCCAATTCTAAAGAACGAAGAGTAGACCTGAACTTCAAGTGAATTTAAAGCTCAATTTAATGATAAGGTATTTATTTTTATTTTAAGTATGCCTATTTTTAAATTTGTTATTGACCTCCAATATAATTCATCACGAGCAGCCACTGAACGGAAACAACACAAAAAAGAAATACCTAATAAAACAAACAATGAATTAATGAAATTAAGTAAGGTGTTTAATATGTGGTCTATTTACTTCCTGACAGTAAGCCAAATACTGTGGGAAAAAATTATTACATTAAAAAGCTTGCTGTCCTCCTCGATTCATCTACATTCGATTTCTTTTCGCCCCTTTAAATCCACTAGGTCATTGGTCTTAGTTCTATACACCACTTTTTTAAGGTATCCTCACAAAAAATAAGTCGAGGAGCGTCAAGTCCGGAGACCAAGGTGGCCACTCTATTGTACCCCTATGTCCAATCCATCTTCCAAGAAAAAAAAACAGTGTCTAAATATTCCCAGACATTCCGAGCAAAAAACAGTAGAGCACCATCGTGCTGAAAACATATTTCATCATTTGGGACACCCTCACCTAAAAAAAAAATCAAGTTTGAATACTTACAGTACAGTACAGTACAGCAGGTAAAGTAAAGAATTTACAGCTATTCGGAAATAGTTCTGCAACAGCTGGGAAAATGTCGGTCCTTAAAAGATTCAAATGTCTTTCTCCAGTTAATGCGTCTTCCATGGAGAAGAGACCGATTATTTTTGCTCCCTTTATACTGCACCAAACATTTATCTTTTGGGAAAATTGGATAAGATCTTCACGTATCCAATGTGGATTTTCCCTGGACCAATACCGGCAATTATGCCTGCTAACTTTTCCATTCAAAAAAAAAGTTTGACTGACAAAATTTAGACTGGTATTGCAACGTTCCATCATGATTTCACAAAGTTCCAAGCGCCTATCGTGATCATCCTTGGAGAGTTCTTGCCCCAGAGTTACTTTGTATGAATGAAGCTTTTCGGTATTTAGAAGTCTTTATACGGACATGTGTAAGACGCCATTTTCTTTTCCTAAGGTCCTGGTAGAAAGCAGCGGATTTTCTTCTAAGCTGATTAAAACATTCATGGCTTTATCACTATCTTTTACGCTTTAGGTCTGCCAGTTCAACGAACTGTTTAGAAGATTTGTCATTAAAAATGTTAAAAAACATCTTGCAGCTTTATCCCCATAACCCAGTATAGTTAAAATTTCAATTCTTTGGGTTTCAGTTAAACGAGCCATTTTTGTAAATCAACAAAACTGACATTGTCAAACATATCAGGTAAACTTTAATGTAACACACATAACACATTCAGTTATGGATATTAGACCCTTATTTTTACAAAAACTGTAGATTTCAAAAAAAAATGTTTTTAATAACAAGTACTGGGAGTTTTACGCAGATTTAAAAAAGTAATATAATATAGAGTGTTCTATTTAAAAAAAAAACTTTTCTTTTATGACAGAAAAACGATAAACTTGGCAGCAATGCGGAACTCGCCACTGGATCCGGCATAATTTCATACCTAAGTATACGTATTTTCATTAAATTCAGATGAACGGTCCCTGAGATACTTAGCCGCTCCCTTACTTTTGTTACACGCTGTATAAATTCTATCAAATAGTTTTATTCAATGTTGCCAATGTTATATGTTAAAAAATGTCTCTGTCTCTTCAATGTCAGAAATATGTTTGTTTTACGTTAAAATTTAGGTCAGTCATATTTAAATAATTAGTCTTAAAAACACTTTGAAAATCAGAAACTAGTGTTATTTAACGGGGCATAATGTTTTAGTTTCATTCAAATATTAAACTTCACTAATTATTGCATTAATATTCAGCGAAATTTTCAACCGCTACCGATACCGATTCCGTGCCAGCCAAAGACAAACCCAATTATGTTGAACACTGGAAATCTACCCTTGTAATCCAAAGCTTAATTGGGATTTATTGTTCATGTCTTGCTCCCGGCGGGCCACTTACTTTTCCTCTACACCACTTTTCAAGGAATTCTTTTTGTTTCTTGGGTCGACTTGACTTCCTAACATACTCGATAGCTTTGCCAACAATGTAATTAGTGAAATATAGGATTTTAAAATAACAATGTTAATGCTTACAAATAGGAAACGATGAGAAAGGAGGAAAAGGTAATGAACTGCTAATTATTTATGGCTAAGAGTACCTTAATAATAGGACTAAAAATAGTTATTTACGTAAAAAGATCGGGAAATGATACTTCCTTGGAAGGGAAGACAGATTCCAAGACAATCCGCAGGGGGGGCCTGGAAGTTGGGGAGTCTAGGATAGATACTTTCCAAGCATGTTACCTATGATATTTTTTCCTCTACCATTAAGCCAAATACAAAATAATAAAATAAACTTAAAACATATAAAAAAAATGGTAAATCTCCTTTATCCGGAAATTCCCTCATTATAATTTTTTTTATTTGTTAGGAACAGTGAAGTGTATGTAGTTCAGTGCATATTAATAGCATATATGTGTTACATATACTGCCATTTTTATTAGGGGCCATTTTGTTCCACCATATTGGATTCCTACCATTATTTTACCAGTTTCTTTCTACCTATGCCATACTTGACTGCATAATTTAAAATAATTACAATAAGTAGTTTTTTATTAACACATACCGCCATTTTATGATGTCATGATGAATTCGGACCAGTTTATCCAATTTTCACATTTAGTTTACGCTGATTTTTAAAAATTTTATTTGGCCGCCATTTTGTTTCACCATTTTAATTTTTTTTACAACAACTTTACCAGTTTATTTCTGTATCACACTTAATTCTTGCATAAGAATTGAAATTAATTTATTAAGTAGTATTTTTACGCTTATTTTTTTAATATTTTACTAGACCGCTATTTTGTTTTGCTATCTTAGATTCATATCAAAATGTTACCAGTTCATTTGATTTTTGTGCAAAATTTGAGGTAAATTGCGTAATTAGTTTTTCTAGTAATAATTTAGTTTTACCATTGTTCCGCCATATTGGATTTTTACCAAAATACTAACATGTCATCCCCATGTGACCAGTTTCTTGCATTTGCATTTGGTAAAAATCCAATATGCCGGAATAAAATGGAAGCTTAGTGAGACCTTAAAAAATTATTACTAAAAATGCTAATTATTCAATTTCCTCAACAAGAATCAAGTGTTACATAGGAATCAACTGGTAACATTTAAATATGTAATTTTCTTTCGATCATATTTATTATATATTTTTAAAAATCTTTACGTCCTTTATAAAATAAAAATGATTGTTTTAGAAACTTGATGAAGGCAAAAAACTTGAACAAACTAAATGTTAATATTTCACTATTTCTAATAAAAGGAAAGATAGCTTAACAAAATGGCGGCCAAACAATCAACCTCGTTGATTTTATCAGATCTTTACGTTTCATGGTTCCTTCCTACTTAAAAGACCGTCAATTTTATAGTTTTTTTCTCTAGGCTTGTTGGCTGATATTACTCATATAAATGATATTTTCTCCATGTTGGATCACATACAAGATTGTTCTTTATCACTTTGGCACTTTATCTTCTGCGTGGGAATGATGAGACTCATTATCCATTACCAAGACTGATTTGGGAGGAATGTTAGGAAAAAGCTTCTCGAGTAACCACTTTTCAAAATTATCTCTATTCATCTGTCCATGATAGTCTCCAGTTGTTAATCCCGAGCGAAAAACTAATGCAGCACCTGTAACAAATCCGGCTTCTGAACCAGCATGAACTATAATAAAGCGACTACTAGAGCGGATTCACTGAACAACACCTGTAACACTTTCACTTGTTCACTGTCATATCATTATCTACCCAGGTTACGTCTAGATACATAATATTGCGTCTTTCTTGCCTATATTGCACTACAGTTGATAGATATTTCACCCGCCAGTGAAAAATATTTAGTCTCTCAATGAGCAATTTTCGTTTATTTTGGCACTTGCGCCAAACAAAACTATTTGTTCGTAAAAGCCGATTTAAGGTTTTATACCCTTACGGAAAATCATTTTGTTCTTTACACCACGAATTAGGGGTTTGCAGGTCGGAACCTTCTTCAAGTTTATATAAAAATCCTCTATTGTTCGACGAATTACTTGAAAATCACCATCGTCAATTTTATCTTTGTCTGATAATCGGGGTCTTTTTTTACCAGGGGATTTTAAAAGTGAAGTAGAACATGAGCGATCATTACGTTCTCTTTGAATTTTTCTTACACTACCTTCCGAAACACCAGTGTAAAATGCAACGCGATCTGTTCGATTTTGAACTGGAATAGTCAAACTATTAATTTCAGCTTCTCTAGTACAGGCCTCTATAACGCTCGCAATAACTTCACGTGCACCCCTTCGAATTGTTTTCCCTCTTTTGCTCGCCATCGTTACTCCGAAATAATAATTCAAATTCAACGCAACGCATTTATATAGAAATGAAAACAAATGCTCGAAATGTATAGGCGCCACTGGAAATAGCTAGAACCTTCTAGCGGCAAGTGCATGGAGACTCATCCCAATTACAAGTGGTCCAGTGCGAAATTTACTAAATCCTCGATTAATTTTCCGTACCGCTTAGCTGGCCCACTTTATAGGTGAAGCGGCAAACTATTACAACAAATAAAATAACATAAAATTTATTTGCGTATACAAATTTTACTTTTGCGCTTGCTTAAGACTATGAACCTTTATTTTAAGGACTGCCCGATTTTCTTTCGTGTCCGGCACTTTAACATTATAAAAGGAAATATTTAAAATATTATAACGAAATCACTAAAACACTTTACACACATATTTAAAAAGTTGAAAACAAGGACAAACTGTGTGGTAAAGTCTCCACACGCGAAATTCTAAACGATGGCAATAATTCTTACTCGTAGGCGGCAGCACCACAATGCCGGGTTTGTTTGTCATAGAAAAGTACGAATAATAAAAAAACAACTTGTTTATTATATAAAATTAATACTTATTAAAAAAAATGGTAAATTTCCTTTACCCGGAGCTTTCCTCAATATTTCCTTTTCTTATTAATACTGAAGTGTAAACCAATTTATTTCAGTACATAATTATTTAGGAACAGATATACACTGTCTTATCAAATATTTTTACTGGACGCCATTTTGTTTCAATATATTGAATCCCTACCAATATATTACCAGCATCTACCTTTGCCAAACTTGATTTTGGGCATAATTTAAAATGAATTCAAGAAGTAGTTTTTACATGGACAAACATCGCAATTTTGTTACGTTTTGTTAAATTTGCACCAGTATATCTTTATATCATATTTAATTTTTCGCCAAAATTTACAGTCAATTGAATAAGAAGATTTTTTACGTTCATTTTTTTTAACATGTTGCTGCGCTATCTTGAATTCGTAACACAAATTTACCAGCTTATATCTATATCACACATAATGCTTGCACAACATTTGAAATTAATCTAATAAGGTGTATTTTCAGACTGGTTTTTTAAATATTTTATTAGGCCACTGTTTTGTTTTGAGATCTTATATTCATACCAAAATATTACAAGTTTATTTTTATGTAACATTTTGTTTTTTCCAAATTTGAGGTAAATTGGATTATTATTAGTTTTTTTAGTATAAATTTTTTAACGTTTCATTAAGCCGCCATCTTGTTCCGGTATATTGGATTTTTACCAAAATATTACCAGATCATCCCCATATGAGCCTTAATTTTTGACTAAAATTTGCAGTCAATCTGAAGAGTAGTTTTTAAGCTATGCCGCGAACTGATAGACAGACAGACAAACTGACCCACCGGAATTTATAAAACATATTTTTTGGCATCTCAGGACGCTAAAGAAGATCTGTAAAACCTGAGAGGGTGATTTTAAGTTACAAAAATGTTATTTGGCCTCCATTTTGTTTCGCCATCATACCACAGTTTTACTTATTATTTCAAGAAGTTGTTCATCTCAATACTACAATTAGTTAGCACACAATTTGAAATCAGTTTATTAAGTAGTTTGAATGAATGAATGTTTCAATATTTTATTAAACCGCTATTTTGTTCCGCCATCTTAGATTCATACCAAAATTTTACTAGTTATTCCTACATAATACTTCACTTTTGTACAAAATTTGAGATAAATTGAATAATTAGTCTTTTTAGTAACAATTTCTTTAACGTTTCACTAGATCGCCATCTTGTCCCGGCATATTAGATTCTCACCAAAATATTACCAGGTCATCCCCATATGAGCCTTAATTTTTGACTAAAATTAGAAGTCAATTCTATGAGTAGTTTTTAAGCTATACCGCGAAATGTCAGATAGACTATAAGGGATGTAAGTAACATTTGCTAGTCGAGGACGAGTTTGCGCCCGAGCGATAGCGAGGGCTGGCAAAAAAGTTCGAGACTGGTTAATGTACTTACATCCCATATAGAATATAACATTTTTCCTCCTCCCTGTATTCTATGTTTACAAGTTAATGCTGGATATATTTTTTTATTTTCGTTATCATTACATTCGATAGCATTCTCATTAAATTATGAAGGCAGCCGTGATACGTTGCCAGAGCAACATAAACATTCATAGCGAAAAGTTTGAAGAAGTCGAATTGTTTGATTCTGTGTGGACAAAATGGATGTTTCAGACATAGAAGAATCAGCAAATATTGTTTGTTTATCTCTACTACCGGAAAAGTCGAAAAAAAGGTATGAGGCAGCATAGAAATCCTTTAAGAATTGGTGCCAAAGCAAGACGGCTACTGCAGTCTCAGAAACCTTATTTTTCTCGTATTTCCACGAAAAAAGTGCTATAGTGAAGTCCCCATCAAGCTTATGGTGTGAGTATTCGATGTTGAAGTCCACCCTTTTTATAGAGTAAAATATAAATATTTCTAAGTATCCAACACTTCGAGCATTTTTGAAAAGAAAAATTCACTACTCCAAAATGGAATGTTAGGTACATTTACAGTGACAAAAAGTGACGACACTCAGGTCTGTCATTCCAAAATAATTCAAAAGTACATTGATACAAGATCCCACATGACGACTATTGATCCGCGCTTCTTTATGTGGTATCAAAATGGAAAGTGCTTAAACCAGCCTGTCGGGAAAAATACGTTTTCGTCAATTCCAAGTAAAATTGCGAAATTTCTAAGGTTTGAGAACTTCAAAATATATACTGGGCACTCTTTTACAAGAACGTCGGCAACTTTATTAGCAAATACTGGAGTTGATGTATTAGCTATCAAGCGACATGGTGGATGGAAATCCACTACTATTGCGGAAAGTTACGTAGCTGAGAGCCTCAATAATAAAAAGGAAGTAGCGAATAAAATTTCATACCATAAGGCCCAGCCAGAAGTCTCTTGCAGTGATTCAACAGTGACAGAAAGATTGGTTAGAAATGAAGGATCTATGGAGTCAGAAAATGTAATACACATCGAGAAGAAACAAGAAAACGTGTTTCCAAATTTTGTTAATAATGTGAATAATTGTAATAATTGTACCATTAATATTCTTTTCAATTAATATCACCGGATTTTTGTAATATGTTGATGAAATCAAAAATTAAAGCTACTTACTTATAATAATTTTAGATTATTATTTCCCTAGGGATGTAAGTCGACTTACATCCTGTCGTTAAGGGTAACCAATACATTGTTTAGTAACTTTCACTTACGTCTGCCAAAGCATTGTCAAAATAGTTAGCTTACAATACAAGGAGGGGGAAAACATATTTTTTGGCATCTGGGGACGCCAAAACGTGAAGATATTTAAAACGTGAGAGGGTGATTTTTTCAGATTACAAAAATTTGATTGGGCTACTATTTTGTTCGGCCATCTTGAATTAATACCACACTTTTACTAGTTTATCTCTATTTGAAATCAGTTCATAACTCTAGTTTTTTCAGGTTGCATTTTTAAATATTTTATTTATCCGCCATCTTAGATTCGTACCAAGAATTTTCCCAGTTGATTCCTACATGTTACTTGATTTATGTGCAAAATTTGAGATAAATTGGATAAGCACTTTGTTAGTAATAATTTTTTTAATATTTCACTATTTTTATGAGGGAAGTAATAAAAAATAATAACGGAAGAGGACGGAATCGACGTTACCATTTGCGAGTTTCCTGTTCTTTGCTTTATATTTGTAACATCCCATTATTTAATACCGTGTCGACTGAACACCTCCAAGATTTCTTTTCTTATACTTCAAATCATCAAAAACCCAACTAAAATATCTAATTCTACAATATGCAAGTTCAGCAAGTACAATAAAAGTTATTTTCATTTAGCACAGCCTCATTTCCGTCGAGTCCGTTCCTAGAATGTTCACAATCAACCCGAGCTGAAATTAAAGTTTTTTCCTTTTAAAACTCGTAACACTAGCTATAATTATTTTAAGGTTCTAGGTGAAGCGAAATTGGAAAAATTCTCTCTAAAAATAAATATTAGATGGTCTGAGGTCCCCGGGCGATATTACAATAGCCTAGTTTAAACAGAAGATGTTATTTAAGGAGCTAAATTTTATTACTTTTAATTATAGAATACGTTTTTCGTTTCATTTTATTATTGTTTAAATAAAATCACAATCATCAGTTTCTTTAGACTGGCAATTCAATTTTGGAACAATGCCAAAGATCATAGAGTGCCTATTTTTGGATGCAAGAAGATGTAGAACAACAGGGACAGTTTCAGGCTTTCCTAAAGATTGAAGGCTTATATTGATCACAATATTAATATTTACATCAATATTAAATATTATGGCATAAAAGTCAGGTAGCTTGGAGAAATTCTACTTTGGCACTTTGACACCCGCATGCGCTCTTTCGTACGGAGGAATATAAACAAGTTTTGTTACTTTTTCGGTATGAGCCTCGTGGCTCAGTAGTAGTGTTGCAGTTTCATTGCAAAGGATGTCTGTTCTAGTTTTGTTAAACGAAACTTATTATTACTTCCCTCGTAAAAAAGAAGTATTGTAATCGTGAAAAATCACTCTCCGAGATTTTTCAATTCCGTCTGTCTGTTCCGTTTGACTTAAAAAAATAATCCGGAAGAGCTGGTAACATTTTGAAAAAAAAAAGTATTATGTTGAAATCAAGTAGTAAAATTTTTGTACGAATCCAAGATGGCGGAACAAAATGTCGACTTAATAAAATATGTAAAAATTCAGCCTAAAAAATTGCTTAATGGTTTGATTTCAAATTGTGTGTCATAACTAATTGTGGTATAGGGATCAACTAGTAAAATTCTGGTATTAATTCAAGGTGGCCGAACAAAATGGCGGCCAAATAAAAAGTATGTAATCGTGAAAAAATCACCCCCTCAGGTTTTACACGTCTTTACATTTTAGCGTCCCTAGATGTCAGAAAAAATGTTTTATCAATTCCGTCGGTCTATCTGTCGAAATGTCTATCTGTCTGTCAGTTTGCGGCAGAGCTTAAAGACTACCTACCCGATTGATTTCAAATTTTTATCAAAAATTAAGGGTCACATGGGTATGACCTGGTAATATTTTGGTAAAAATCCAAAATGGCGGCGTAGTAAAATATTAAAAAAAATATTATCAAAAAACTGCTTATCCAATTTATTTCAAATTCATCAAGTATTATGCTGGAATCAACTGGTAAAATTTCGGTGCGAGTCCAAGATGGTGGAACAAAATGGCGGTATAATAAAACGTTTAAAAATTCATCCTGAAAAAACTACTTAATGTATTGATTTTAAATTGTGTTCCATAACTAATTTTGGCATAGGGCTCAACTAGTAACACGGTGTTACTAATTCAAGATGGGGAAACAAAATGTCGGCTAAATAACAATTTTGTAATCGTGAAGAAAATCCCCCTTTCAGGATTTACATATCTTCACGGCTTAGCCTTCCTAAAAACACGTTTTATCAATTCTTTCGGTCTGTCTGTCGGTCTGTGTGTCAGTTCGCGACATAGCTTAAATACTTCTTACCCGATTGACTTCAAATTTTCACCAAAAATTAAGGGTCATATGGGCATGGCCTGATAATATTTTGGTAAAAAAATCCAATATGGCGGAACAATGTTAAAAAATGTTTGTTAGTTTGGTGTAATATTTGGAGTTAAGATCCTGTAAAAAAACAAGTAGAAAACAAAAGTCTTTTTTTAAAATTGTCGACGTTTCGCTACTCTATTATTGCATCTTCAGGATATATATGTATATATATATATATATATATATATATATATATATATATACAGGGTTCGCCAAACTCAGTGCCGTATTAGAAGTATATGGAGAACGAGTAAAGATATTTATTTGAGATTTGGGTAAGGTTCATACTAAGAAGTGAACTATATTTTAAAAATATTTTCGAAGTTGCGGCGTTGCCAGCTCTATTGCAGACAGACAGGAAGTTTCTTTTTTAAATACAATACCCTGTATATTATTGCATTGTCAAATTCTACGAACTACTCTGAGCATTTTTTATGTAGTATGTTCTATACCTATTTTGAGCAGTTTTGGAAATAAAAATTATTTTCTAATTTTTAAGGGTCAAATCGGCTTCAATGTAAAACACGATATATTTTTAGAATATTGTCTCAGAATTCTGAAATTTTTATACGAGTTTCCGAACATGTAGGTTAATTGACGGCTGAAGGTATTTTTTAATAAAAGATTATACAGGGTGTATAAAAATATAGTTTATTCGCGAGGAACAGAATGTCCATAACTCGATTTTTTTTAAATGGAACACCCTGTATATTTTAATTGCATCAAATAGAGAGAGACATTGCCTTTCAAATGACATTAGGTGTTCCTATACCTATCTCTGATGGGTAATGAATTAAATGGCATTTAAAAGAAAAAATCGACCATTTTATTATTTTCTGGAAAAAAATCTATGTTAAAAGCACTAAATAGACAAGTAAACATTTTTGTCAATAATATATCTATCTTAATGATCACTAAATGAAAATACGTTTGTTGAGAAAAATCTATAGTTTAATATTTACAATATGTATTCACAAACGCTTTAGATAAAAAATTAACGATACAACCGAATAAAACAATATTACAAAAATATAGCTAACAACAGAACTATCCCCAAATGAATTGTCAGTAACTGAACTGTTTAAAGTGTCCTCCATTAACTCTGAGGCATTCCAGAACTTGTGTCATTACATGACTCGTTGCTTTTTGAATCTCTTCCGCGGATAATGCCAGCAGTGCTTCTCTTGTCCGATTTAGGAGTTCTTCCTTTGTTTCTACTGGCGTCTGATAAACTATCCCTTTTACCCTGCCCCAAAGATGGAAGTCGAGAGGGGTAAGGTCTGGGGACCTAGGTGGCCAAATCCATGGACCTCGTCGGCCAATCCATCTGTCTTCGAAGATTGTAGTAAGTTCCGCACTTACTTCGTTTGTACAGTGAGCCGGTGCCCCATCTAAGTGATACCAGCAGCTCGGGAGTAAGTTCAATGGTAACTCGTCGAGAAAATCAGAAACTGTAGTTTTCAATATTTCCAAATATTTTTCAGAATTTAAATTTTCATCGTAAAAGCAAAACTTTATTTTGTCATTCATCAATTTCAATTTCAATTTTTTTCAATTTCAAATATGCTTTATTGTACAAAGAACAGTGTTCTCATTTACAAAGCTAGGGGAAAAATTCTATAGTACAAAATATAATAGCAAACAATAATTACAATTAAAAACAAGATAGTTTAAATAATTGAATTTAAAAACCGTCAATAAATACAGGTACTAAAAAATAAAACAAAACAACGTCAATATTAAAATTAAGAACTAGTCAATATAAAATTATCACCATGAAATTCAATATAAAAAATGTATATTATTAATTTTTTAATGACAAATCAATAATATGCATAAAGGTACTAAAGAAACAATCAAACAGAAAAAATAACAGTGTCAATATTAAAATTAAGAGCTACACCTAGTTACTAAAATTATACAACCGGCAGTACAATAAAAACATAAATAAAAATATAAATAAAATAAAAGGGATAAAATAGTAATGCCGAATTTACCCCGGTTAAAGATAAAAAGACAAAAACAAAACATAAAAATTTGCTAAAATTTTAGAGTGTATCGTCAAAAAATTCTTGCACACCATAATAGGCCTTCGCAACTAGAATACTCTTCACTTCGTATTTAAACTTTTTTTCCTCTTCAATCCGCCTTATGGAATTGGGCAGATGGTTAAAGAGCTTTTTGCTGTTATATACTAAAGAGTTTTTCGTAAGTCCTGATGTAGGAATTGGGAGTGCAATAGTATGGGTGCGGCGAGAGGAGTATCCCCCCGGTCTTGCAGACAAGATATCACTCTTTCGCTTCCTGTGCATTAGACACACAGACTCGAAAATAAATAAGCTAGGAAGAGTTAGTATTTTTTTATTTACGAAACCGGGCCGGCAAGAGTCTCTACGGCCAAACTTGCAAACTATTCTAAGAGCTCTTTTTTGCATTACAAACATTGACTGAAATAAAGTGTCACTACATGATCCCCAAAAAGATATCCCATACCGCAAATGCGACTCTATGAGAGCAAAATATGAAGTCCTGGTCATTGTTTCATCCAGCTCCCCAGCAATCACTCTCAATGCATAGCAACTGGCAGATCATGAGGCAAAATACATTGAAACCGAACTTGTATTGAAAACCTTTTTCTCTGATAAAATAAGGATTTTCTTTGGACCAAAAATGTGAATTTCTTCTGTTAAATATCCCTTCTTTTGTGAATTTGCTCTCATCCGTCCAAATAACTTTTTTTAAAAAGTTGGGATCTTCTTGTGTACGCATCAGGATCATTTCGCAGTATGCGACGCGCTGAGGAGGATCAGTAGGCTCTAAAGCCTGGGCTGTTATAAATTTATAATTATGCATTCTATGTTTGTGCAAAATTCTTTCCACCGATTTGTAAGAAATGCCTAAATCTTTCTCTGCGCTATTAATTGATGCGTGAGGGTATGTATGGAAATAAGACAAAACAGTAATTTCATTGTCTTCGTTACCTGTTACAGGTTTGACTTGAAGTCTTGGTCTTTTAACATTATTGTACTCTCTGTAATTCTTCTCTATTCTTTTAAACTTTTTCTCGTTCATTGGGACAGAATCTGGACAAAGTTGATTAAATTGTCTACATGTTCTTGATATTATTTTATCACATTGACCGTGTACATAAAACAAATTTAGAATTTATACACTTGAGTAAGAATTTGCCATTTTAAATTAGTGAATTTTTGACAACTATGCATATTAAAAACAAATGTTCTCTGTTTGGTTTCCTGGGAGATGACAGGCGTGTACAGCCTACTAGTTAAATAATCTTTCGTTTTACGAGATATTATTCGTGCTTCTACTAAAGGGCATCTAATTAATTAATCATCAGCGATGCTAATACTATTGAAAGGTAATTTTTTCTCTGTTGGATGCAACAAAAATATACAGGGTGTTCCATCGTGAGTATTGTTTTATTCGGTAGTATCGTTAATTTTTTATCAAAAGCGTTTGTGAATACATATTGTTACTATTAAATTATCGATTTTTCTCAAAAAAAGTATTTCCATTTAGGTATCATTAAGACAGATATACGTAGAAATAACTTGCCAGTATTTGACAAAAATGTTTACTTCTCTATTCAGTGCGCTTAAAATAGATTTTTTTTACAGAAAATACTAAAATGGTCGATTTTTTTTTAAAATGCCACTTAGTTCATTACCCATCAGAGATAGGTATAGGAATACCTAATGTCATTTGAAAGGCAATGTCTCTCTCTATTTGATGCAATTAAAATATATAGGGTGTTCCATTTAAAAAAATCGAGTTATGAACATTTCTGTTCATCGCGAATAAACTATATTTTTATACACCCTGTATAACTTTTAATTAAAAATTACCTTAAGTCGTCAATTAACCTACATGTTCGGAAACTTGTATAAAAATTTCAGAATTCTGGGACAACGTTCTAAAAATATATCGTGTTTTATATTGAACTCGATTTGACCCTTAAAAATTAGAAAATAATTTTTATTTCAGAAACCTCTCAAATTAGGTATAGGACATACTACATAAAAAATGCTCAGAATAATACATAGAATTTGACAATGCAATAATATACAGGGTATTGTATTTAAAAAAAGAAACTTTCTGTCTGTCTGCAATAGAGCTGGCAACGCCGCAACTTCGAAATTATTTTTAAAATAAAGTTCACTTCTTAGTATGAAACTTACCCAAATCTCAAGTAAATATCTTTACTCGTTCTCCATATACTTCTAATACGCCACTGAATTTGGCGAACCCTGTATATATATATATATATATATATATATATATATATATATATATATATATATATATATATGGGTGTTCAACTAAGGGTGGCTCTCGGCCCATAAAGTATTTACCCTAGGTTATCGGGGAAAAAATCAATAAGTAAATCGTCAAAAATAAAAAGCGGTAAATCATTTTCGACTTTATAAGTCTGCCACTAGAGGGCGCAACACCACCCGTAAAGTAGAAAACACGGTTTTATTCAAAAATACTCCCAATTAACCCTTATCAAAAATACTTTTTTTGTAATCTACTAATAATTCCAAAAATTTTTGTTTCAACTTTTTTTCTCTTAATTTTCAAATAAAGGGAGTGGGGAGGGGTAAGCATTGGATTAATAATTAAATTAAGAAATTAAATAACTTTTGTTTGGATTAACCGATTTTAACGATTTTTTTTTATTTTAAGGAGATTATGTGTAAGTTTCTTCGAGAATATTATTATTTAGATTTTATTTTTTTCCTAGCCGCTAGATGGCATTTTATGACAAAGTCGCAAATTTTTGTTATTTTCTCTAAAATTTCAAATACAATGGTATTTTTTGCTTTACTTACACTCTGTGTATATATATATATATATATATATATATATATATATATATATATATATATATATATAGGTTTCTAACTGGTTCACGATCCTCTTGTTTTTATGTTAGAGTAATGTATTATTTGGGGTTAAGATCCAGTAAAAAAACAAAAGTTTTTTTAAATTGTCGACGTTTCGCAACTTTATTGTTGCATCCTCAGGACACATACATTTTATAATCTGCGTGATACCCATATTATCAGTCTCTACCTACTGCGTTGGTTCACAGATATTTCCCGGATATTAAATTTCTAAATGGTTTTCTTTAAAGATCTTCTTGTTGTTATGTTAGAGTGGTGTATTATTGGGGGTTAGGAAATATCTGCGGGCCAATGGAGTAGGTCAAGACTAATATGGGTTTCATGCAGGATATAGAATCTATGTGTCCTGAGGATGCAACAGTAAATTGGCGAAACGTCGGCAATATAAAAAAGTGTCTTCGTTTTTTTCCTGGATCCCAATCCCAAATAATGCACCACTCTAACATAACAACAAGAGGATCGTTAACGAAAACCATTCAGAAACTTAATATCTGGGATATCTGCGGACCAGCGGAGTAGGTAAAAACTGTTAATATGGGTTTGAATTTAAGATGGCGAAACAAAATGACGTCCAAAAACAATCAACGTAAAAAAATCTTGTTCAATTGATTTCAAATTTTGCAGAAAAATTAAACGTGAGTATGGGATACCTATTGAATTGATTTTAAATTGTGCCCAAAAGTCAAGTGTGGCATAGGTAGAAAGGAAATCGTAAACATATTGGTAGGAATCTGACATAATCGAACAAATTGGCGTCCAATAAAAAAGAGAGAGACAGTATATGTAACACTTATATACTGTGACTATGTACTGAACTAACTTGGATCACACTTCACTCTTCCGTCTAAAAGTTCCGGGTAAAGGAATTTACCGATTGTTTTGTGTGTAGTTATGTTTTAAAAATCAAATTGAGTTTTGATTAGTTTTAGTTAGGCCTTTTTTTTGAGGTGATGTAAAAAAGTGTATAGTACAACAAGGAAGCGTTTTTCAAAATGTATGCTATTAGGTGTATCTGTTTTGTTAGGTTAGCACTAGTTTCGTCTATAAAACCATTATCAAAGCCATAAGACATCATTAAAGCTATAATTTGACTCGTTAAAACCAAACATATTTTTTTTGTTTTGAAAATCAATATCTTTAAAAAAACTGCAAAACACATAAAAATTATTATATCTGTTGGTATATAAGTCTCAAGTTAAAAATATCGTTACATACATAAAGGTATCAGATTTATCTAGAGACAAGTGTTCGAACAACTTAGAGGTTTAAAATAAGATAATATGAAGAAAAACAACTTCTAAAATGCCAAGTTTAATGGTAATAAAAATGTGAAACGCAAACTCAAACTCAATTTATTAGCAACACCTTGAAAAACTTCACTTCCAAATACTCTGCACCGTCCCTAGTTCTCGAGGGTCTGTGGAACCAATAAAAATTTTATCCCTACGTCTGGTCTGATAACTATGTAAATCACAGTGACACTGCTGCAACTGGAAATTCTCTTTTTTATAGCATAGACACAAATAGACATATAAAGATAATGTAAAAATTTTAAACTTAATAAATTGTTCTCTACCATAGTCACTATAACCTGTTTCCCCGATTACTATCACGCACCTACCTTGTAAACCAAATTTTTTTTGGCATGAGAAGAGTATTCCCAAACTACGAGAGCATAAAACAAAGTAACCACACCTGGCTGGACTTGTGACGAGAAATATGACCCATGAGAGTTTTAAGTGACTTGATCGATCTAGGTCATCTTAGGATCCAAACAAACTCACACGAACCTAATAGGAGCTTCAACAGATCTGTTTCTATCCAAGATACTGTCACAAGTAACAAAGATAGTATTTTGGGTATTGATGTTGTCAGAAAAAGATTATTTGCTGTAAACTAGTTTTCAAAGGTACTGTGATTTTCGGATATTTTTTCTGCTAAGATACATGCGCGATTGTGATGGAAATAAGTTTTTGTGTTATCTGTAAAGAAAAGTTGATTCAGAATTTTCATAGCATTGATATATATTGAGAGCAAAATTGAACCCAGAACAGTTCCCTTTTGGGATGCCATGTCTCTTCTTTATCCTTTCTGACTGAATCACCGTCATTATAGGACACAAACTGTAATATATTCTGCAAATATGAAAAAAAAGGCAAGCACATTACAATCCTTCTCAAAGTCCTCAAAGTCATTTAATGTCAATATGTTGATAGCAAAAGTAGTTGAATTATTGTTTTTAAAGCGAAAAGCAGAATTGACTTTGGTAAGTAATATTGTAGGAATCCCAATAATTTTTATTCTGATTATTAAAGTGTTTTTTCAAAAATCTTTGAAGAAATAGGCAACATGGAAATTGGTCTGTAATTCACAGCATCATCCCTTGACCCTTGTGCTCTGGCTATTTTCAATAATGAGGTAAAAATCGAGTTTAATATACATGAATTAATAATATTTGTTAGTGGGAATGATATAATTCTGATTTCTTTAGTCTTTACTTTCGATGTTTTTTATTTCATCCAGTAATTTCCTCACCTTACAGTAATGAAACCAAAACTGAGATCATCCCTTGTTGATTCTCGCAGATGAAATTCCCGACATCCGCAGGCAAAGCTGCAGTGACCTCATCAGATGCTCGAAAGATTTTATCTTAGTTATATCGTTTGGTTAATGATTTCCCACATTGTTTTCTGGCAATTTGATGTCAGCTCCATATAAAGTTCTCATAAAAAAAACGAATCGCACAAGTTTTTTGGGCAATATTTGAAAGCTTGTTAGTCAAAAATTACTGAATCGAATTTAAAAAACTTTGCAAATTCTGAAGAGTTGATTCTTTGGCTCTTATATAAAATTTAGGAAATACGCTATTTTGAACGCAGGATATACTACAGGATGCTAAAGAAAGAGATGTTTTTTTCCAAAATTGCATGTTATCTCCACTTAAACAAGTGAAGTTAGATAGTCGTAATAACCTTCCCTATTAACCGTTAAGCAATGCCTAAGAACCTTTTCGAGCTTTTGTGGATATCTTGACCAACTACGATTATATAGCTTTTTTGAAAATTGTCATTATTTTGCAGTTTAGTCCCAAAAATTAGCAAACTACGAGAGATATAGACAAGTTGGCTATACAGCGTTTTAATACAGATCATGTGCTTTCGGTTTAAGTATACGAGGTGATTCGGTTAAAACTGAAATTTTAAATTAAGGGATATGTTTTATACAAAAGCCATTTTTTTTCGTGAAATTAAAAATACAAGTTGAAACCAATGTTCATCAAAAACAGGTTATTTTGTCGAAATCGTTTTTGATTTTTGGTGATATCTCTGTCAGTTGTTTTTACAACCGTTCAAATTATACCTTCAAATATACAGGGTGGTCGAAAAAGTATAATGGTAAAAAAATATAATTTATTTTAATCGAGTTTCCTGTATATAATTGTTGCAGCATAGGTTCCCTGTACTTAAGTTCAACTGTTTCCGACTTTTGAATATTGACTTTCTTGGACACCAAGTGGCTGTAAAATCTAAACGGCTTAATTTAGAACAGCCATGTCAAACATGCGGCCCAGTGAGCATTTTTCTGCGGCCCAAATCAGTTTTGAAAACAGCCAGATAATGCGGCCCGCGAACAAGTTGAAAACCTTTTTTGAAAGCGCGCACGGCTGCAACAACGACTGGTATAATAAAATGTATAATTGTACATGGTGCCATCTATGTCTAGGTGGATGAACTATATACACTCAACCTAAAACCTAAAGCCAAACGTTATCTGGCTTGTTCCATGAAATTCTATCGCGCAAAAACACAGATGACGCTATCTGAACATTCTGGAAAGAACTCGATCACAATCCGTATATAAGCCGTGTTCGATTGAATTCAGTCGTTCAGTGTTTTGTCAGTTATGAGTCAGTTGCGATAGAGTTTCGAGTTGAGTTGCGCACTTATTGTTACAACACTTAACAGTACTTATTATAATTTATTTCGGATACAATTTTTAACATGTCTCTTTCAAAACCAAGTGGAAATTAGAGTTTTTTGCTGTGAAGTGAAAGAAAAAATTATTTGTTTGATTTGTAATAGTATAGTCGGTGTCCCAAAATTATATAATATAAAACGTCACTATGATATTCATAAAAATATGTTTGACAAGTATACAGGCACGGTCAGAAACGAAAAGTTAAATGAGTTAAAATCACGGTTGAAAGATCAGCAGCTTATGTTTACACGTCCAAAGCAAGAAAATGAATCTGTCCTTCAAGCGAGCTACGTACTATCGGAGTTGATCGCGAAACACTCAAAACTATTTGTTGAAGGTGATTTTATGAAAGAGTGCCTTGTAAAGCCCGCGGAAATTGTGAGTATTTCAAAACATATCCTTGTCCCGGAATACTGTCGCTGAAAGAGTTAATGAGTTGGCTGCCAATATAAGTGATCAGATAGAAACAAAATCAGACTCTTTCATTGCATTTTCTATTGCCTGTGACGAAAGTACGGATGTGTGTGGTGTGGCGCAACTCGCTGTTTTTCTTCGAGCGGTTGATACAGATATCAATGTGTATGAAGAATTACTAAATTAGTACCATTGCATGATACAACAACTGGGAAGGATATTTTCTATGCTGTTTATGGACTTCTGCAAAAGTACAATTTAGATTTGTCAAAACTGGAGTAAAAAATGGCTTCGTTAAAATACTACAGACAAAGATCAGAGAAACGGGCAGTGACAAACCAGATTTTCATCATCATCATATTCATTGTATAATCCACCACTTGCAAATGGAAGTAATTGAGATTCAGTGTCAGACCCACTTAAAACAAAAATTTGATAGTGTTGGTACGTTCGAATTTTATAAGTACTTGCCTGTTCAATACCAAGAAATGAGAAAATGTGCCTGTAAAATCCTGTCAATGTTTGAAAGTACCTATAAGTGTGAACAACTATTTTCTGTGATAAAAGGAAACAAATCTCCCGCAAGATCGCGATTGACGGACACACACTTGGACGCAGTTTTAAAAGTTATTTCTGCCGATAAATTTACGCCACAAATAGACGACTTAATTAAAGACACAAGATGTCAAATATCTGAGAAAAGAATTTAATATTTGTAGTCTTTTGTAATGTCCTTTTTATTGGAAATTAAATAAGCAGACTTGTCCTATAATAGTACTTTTTCTCAAGATTATCAGTAGTTTGTCTTCTTTAAGATAAGGTTTTGCGGCCCACCTAGTCGATGGTCTTCATGCTTTTGGCCCACCAGTGATTTTGAGTTTGACATGGCTGATTTAGAACCAGATGGTTTGCACTTTCCTATCTTAGTTTTGCAAAATCTTTCTCACTTCTGTACTACCTGCCATATGAAACGAGTGGTTCCAAAATCGCACGAAAGGTACCACCTGCCGATCATCAATTAATCATAATTATTCTTGTTATTTTTTTTTGTTATGAAAACATTTTCCAATCAGCAAACTATGTTTTAAAAGACAAAATTACTAATGAAGAAACTACACAAAGTGGATTTATTTCCAATACCTACCAAGAGGAACTGGGATATACTATAGGGATCTATGAAAACAAGTTTTGAAGTTTTAGTTTAAAAAATTACGAATGAAATGAACCAACAAATTTTTTAAAATCTATTTTTTGTGTTTTATACGTTTCGATAGAAATTCCTAAAACTTTAAAGCTTGTTTTAATGGATCCCTAGGGCCTGTCTCAGTTCTTCTAAGCAGGTACTAGTAAGTAATTTTATCTTCTTAAACGTATTTTGCTACTTGGAAAAAATTTTCATATCCAAAAACAACAATAATTATGATTACTTCAATCAACAGGTACCTGCGGAGCTATTTTAGTAACGCTCGTTTCTCTACAGCAGGTAAAACGATAAAAAAGCTTTTAAAGAACTAAGATAGAGAAGCGCAAACCATTTGGCTTTAAGCTAAGACGTGTAGATATTACAGCCACTTAGTGCGCAAAAAAAGAAAATTTTCAAAACAGGGAAAAAAATGGAACCTTAATACAAAGTACCTATGCTACAACAAACATTCTTAGAATCGTCCGTAGATTTCAGAAGTGCGATGATATAGAGGGTACTCCATTCAAATAAATGATATTTTTTACAGTTCTACTTTTTGAACCTCCCTGTATATTCGAAACCGTAACCTGAACGGTTGGTTGTAAAATATGAAAACTCATTTGTATAATCAAACCATATTCTATCTAATCTCTATGCAACATTAAATACTTTTAGACGGGGTGTATATGTGGTCATTTATTATGTTTTAGTCTTGTGTATTGTGTAAATTTTGTTACTATGACGATAAGATCATTTTTCGGTGTGTTGTTTTGTTTTCAAGATTTTTTTTATATTCTGTGACGTTTTATGACATTAATGTTTTCTTTTAATAATTTTAGTTTGCTTATTTTAATTGTTTACTTTTAAGAGCTTTGTCATTGAGAATTTTTTTTTCTTTGGACAATAAAGCATATTTTGACTTTGACTTTGACTAAACATAGATATTTCCTTATCTCGTATTTTACCATATTTTGACAACCGACATCACCAAAACCCCTTCGGGAGAACACCCTGTTCTTAATGATCCATAGTAAAAAGTTTCCATCTTATGTTTCTAAGGATAATTTTTTTTGGTTTGAACATTTATTTTAAATTCCACAAAAAATACTTCTGTGTAAAACATATCCCTCGATTTAAATTGTCAGTTTTCACAAATCACCTTGTATATTTCTATATATGTGTATATGTAAACTGAAGGCACATGATCTGCCTTAAAACGCTGTAAAGCCAGCTTATCAATATATTCCGTAGTTTGTTAATTCTTGGGACTAAACTGCAAAATAATGACAATCTCCTAAAAATAGCCATATAATCGTAGTTGGCCAAGATATCCACAAAATTTCGAAAAGGTCCCGAGGGATTGCCTAACTATTAATAGGGAGGGTTATTACGGCTATTTAACTTGACTGTCCTAAAAATTCCTAAAAATGGGGATAACATGAAATTAAAAAAAAATCTCGGTCTTTGACACCCTGTAGTATATGCGATTTGAAAAATAACGTATTCCCAAAATTAGAACTAAAAGTCAAAGAATCAACTCTTCAGAATTTTCAAAGTTTTTGAAATTCGATAGAGTAACTTTCGCATAACGCGCTTTCAAATCTCGCCCAAAAAATTAGTTGTTTAGTTTTTTTTTTATAGTTATTTTCAGAAATTCTTTTTGCTTTGGAAATCTCTTTTCTCTGTTGCCTCCTATATTTTTTTTACTTTGATAATATCCACAAGCATCCTCATCTCTCAGAAAAAAATTCATTCTAAAATAGTTGCTTAAAATGCAAGCGTGATGCATAATGCGAAATACGATATTTGATATTAATATTTTATTAGATAGTAAAATTTGATAAATGCTTTATAAGTTTTTTTTACTCACCTTTAATCGAATTAGATTGATATTTCGAACAAGAACTGAAACAATATATCACAAATGCTTTATATAAATCTCCGTAATATACATTCACATGCGCGATGCTCCTGTGTTGTTTGCCATAGAAACGCAATTTTATGATGACGTTTATTAGCAAAATCTCAATTAACTGTACAATTCTGCATTATCGTCCCACTCTGCAAATATTGCTAAATCGTTCGCTGAAAAGGTAGTTTCGCATTAATAGTCATTAATTTCCATTTTAGGATTTGTCGATTCATGCCCTCTATTTTAAATACACTGTTTTGGTAAAATCCTTCAATACTTTGAATATTTTGGAATAAGCTAAATTTAGTAACTTTATAGACAGACCTAATGGCAAATACCAAATATAAAAGGATTAGAATAGAATAGTTTATATTACCATAAAATACATTCGAAAGCAGATCGTCAAAAAGTATATTTTTAAATATAAATTACATAAACGGAATCTACCTATTCTGAAAGAATTGTCTTTTCTAGAAAAATAAAAACACACAACATACAATTATATTATAAGAACAAATACACTTATCACAAGAACATAAAACACAAAGGAAAAACAATAAAAACATGACAGAAAATATACAGGACGAAAAAGTTGGAATAAATTTATTTAAAAATCAGGTAAATTTGTATCAAAAATACGCTCGGATCCGTCGATTTTTAATTTTAATTTCTGTTTTTTTTTTATTTTATATTTCATTTCTACAGGGTGACCCAAAAGCAAGTTATAACAGTTAACTTCCAATTTTTTATTTTATTTTAGGATTCTACGGAAAATGTTGATCACATTTCATATATCATAATGTACATATGTCTAAATTAAGTTGTACAAAAATCAATTTTAATTAAAAAAGGTTTAACTTTAAATAATATATGTTTAGATGACAAAGTTAAGTAATATTAATTTTTAAAATTGTTGATATTAATCACCAGCAACATTCTGACAATATCCTAGGCGATCTTCAAATTCTTAAAAAACATTGTGCACTAATTGAGCTTCTATCAATCTAATTTCCTGTCTTATTCGGTCTTGAAGGTCATCAGTATTGTCGGGTCTGTTAACATACACTGTAGATTTTAGGTAACTCCATAGATAATAATCTAACTAATCTAACGGGATCAAATCAGGGGATCTGGCAGGCCATTCTATCGAACCCCGTCTACCAATCCACCTACCAGGGAAAACAGTATCTAAATATTCACGAATGTAAAATATGTAACAGGTAACAATGTTATTAATGTCAAAGCTTTCAGTAGATTTAAGTTTGTTTAATTCTTAATATGAACTGAATTCAGATATGAGGGGTTCCTAATTCTAAATTTTGCAACTTTTAGATAAAAAAAATATTTAAGAAAGTGCAAAAAAACTAATAAAAAGTAATTTGTTTGTTTAATTACTAATATGAAGAAATAAAAAGTAGTTGTTCCACATCTCCTGCTATGCTTTGCTTGTCACACGTGTTACAAGAATTTGACCAACGTTTTTTTCCCTTTCTTAAGTGTTTTTGTATCTAAAAGTTGCAAAATTCAGCACTAGGTATCCCCTCATATCCGAACGCAGTATTAAGAATTAAACAAACTCAAGTCTACTGAAATCGTTAACATTAATATCATCGTTACCTAAACATATTTATTGAATCCTTGGACAGTATAAAATACAAGTATAGATCAAGTCACATATGGTTCCACTGCTTCTAAGCAATGGGATAACAAATTTTTAAATTAGATATAAATTTTATACATTGACAAAGAGTACATAGAAGAATTATTAAAAGATACAAAGTGTAACATATATGCCTAAGATTCTAAATATTCATTAACACTATAAAAACATTGAGATAGTAGATATTCTTTGACAGATCTTTTAAACACATTTCCGTTAAGCACAAATTTATAATTATCTGGTAATTTATTGTATATTTTAGCTCCAATATAGTAGATATTATTTTCGGCTACACTAAGAGAGTGAATAGGATACACAAGATTCAAACGGCCACGTATTTCATAATTATGAAAGTAAGTGTTCTGACAGAATTTTTGAAAATTTTTCTTAACAAATAGAAGCACCTCATAAATGTACGACGAGGGTAGCGTTAGTATCCTGTATCTCCTAAATAGTGGTCTACATGTCTGCAAACTACACACTACAGTTGTCCGAATCACTCGTTTTTGAATTTTGAATGCTCGAATTAAGTGGGATGAATTACCCCAAAAAATTAGACCATATTTTAAGCGTCTGTAAAATTGTGCATAGTAATACGAAAAAATAACTTCCGTGGTTGAAATCTGTTTTAATCTATAGATAGCATAGGATGAAGCGGCCAGTTTTTTACAGAGCTCATCGACATGTGCGTCCCAGCAAAGCCCGTTATCCAGGTGAACGCCTAAAAACTTTACACACGAGACTTGTTGTACTGACTTACCATTCATTTTTATTAGATATGACTCATTGAGAACGCGAGTTCGAGGTGTAACGCTCACAAAATTGGTTTTATCCACATTTAAATACAATTTGTTTGCATTAAACCATTCATAAAATATATAAAGCATTTCTTGAGTTTTCCGAATAGCTTCCTGCAAAGTATTACTGGCCACCACATAACTGCTGTCATCAGCAAAGAAAGTAAGATTCTTGTTGTTACAGACATTTGGAACATCATTAATAAATATTAAAAATAAAAAGGAACCTAGGACAGATCCTTGAGGTACCCCACAAGTAATATCTAATTCAGAAGATTTGGTTTTATCAATTTCAACAACTTGATGTCGACCATTCAGATATGACTGCAACCACTCATGCACCCTACCCTTCAAACCACACTCAAAGAGTTTTTTCAAGAAAAGACTATGGTCAACCAGGTCAAATGGCTTACTGAGGTTCATAAAGAGGCCAATACATTTCTTTTTATTATCTAAGTTTTCGTACACGTTGTATAAAAATAAAGAAATCGCGGAATGTGTAGATCGGCCACCAAAAAATCCATGTTGACAGTCTTTAAGAATGTTAAATCGCCCCAGAAATGTTACAATTTGGTCATAAACAATACGCTCTAATAGTTTACTCAGTATAGGTAAGATGGCTATTGGCCTATAGTTTTTAAGGGCAAGTGCATCCCCCTTTTTAAAAAGAGGTAGTACCTTAACTGTTTTCAAAATGTTTGGAAAAATGCCATCCACAAGCGACCAGTTAATTAAATATGACAGTGGAAGTAGTAGAGTATTAGCAATTTTTTTGAAAACAGCTGATGGTATGTTATCTGTCCCAACTTCGTATTGATTAACAGGCTGCAGTAACATTGTGTTTGGAAGTGATCTGTTTGGTGGAACATCACTAGGATTTATTAAAGTAACAGAAAGTGACCCAGGAAGATTTACAAAGTATTTATAAAGACAATTTACAATTTCATTTTTATTGTTCAATATAATTCCTTGTTCATTTTTTATACTAGAAATCGTAACTTTAGAGTTTTTATTATTATTTATACTACTATTTATGTGTCCATGCCGCTTTTGACTTATTATCGGATGCAAAAAAATATTTATCATTATATAATTGCTTTGCTTTTTTAATTACTTTGTTGTAAGTTTTTTTATAGATTTTGTAATAGTTTATGTCGTATTCTGACTTAGTTTCAATTTTTCTATGGAATAACCTTTTTAACGTTTTAGAAGATATCTTTATACCCAATGTTACCCAAGACTTAAATTCATGTTGTTTGCTTTTGTCTACTTTTTTTAAGAGAAACGTTGTGTCAAAATAATATTGAATGCGTTTGGTGAATGAATAGAATCCCTGGTTTATGTCCGCTGCTTGTAGAACATCCTACCAGTCCTCCCTACCCAAGTATGTTTTAAAAGTTTCTATGTTTTTTTCATTGTAAAATCTTTTGTACTTAATTTTTTGAAATGGCTTAGGTTTGATAGGAAAATTCATAACTTGTGCAGAGTGGTCTGACAAACAATTGTTCCACACTGAACATGTAACATCGTAATTTGTTCATACGTAGTCAATTGACGTTGATGAGTTGACCGTTATGAGAGTGAGCTCGCGTACAATATTACATAACCTGTAAGAATCCAATATGACAGTTCAAGAAAATCAATATTCCAGTCGCCGCATAGTATTACTTTATCATTTAGTGACCGACACAAATCACGAAGAAAATCATTCAGTTTTTCAAAGAAGATACTGTTACATATTTTACGTAATTTTGACGTTGATTTACTGTCAAAAGTGAACATTTGTTCGATTAAAAGTATTTTTTTTAAACTGTGAAATTGTACGAATAAATGAAGGAGAACACATAGAAATATTAATGATGATAAGCTATGGAGATAGAATGCGTACCCAAAACGAAGTTTTTGAATTGTTTAATAATAAATACCCAAACATAGCGCCTATATTTCAATCAACTGTAAGTGAAATTGAAAAAAAATATAAGAGTTTGGGGTATGTGAGAGACAAATATGAAAATAGCCGGCCCAGTATCTCAGAAGATTTGCAGTTAAATGTATTACTATCAGTTGAAGAGAACAGACATAAAGTTAGTCGCACTATTGCTACCGAAAACAATATTAGTAAAGGATGTACTGAAATATTTACATAAAAATAAATAGCATCCCTATAAGTTCAGTTAGTTCACGAACTTAATGAGGACGGCCCGGATAGGAGAATACAATTTTGTAACATAATGACGAAGAGATGTGTCAATGATCCTCAATGTTCACGAAGAATTTTGTTTTCGGATGAAGCAACGTTTTACTTAACGGAAGTGTGAATAGACAAAATTGTCGATATTGGGCTACAGAAAAGCCGCATTGGATAATCAATTGCCACACACAATGCCTCCAAAAAGTAAATGTATGGGTTGAGATTATTAAAAAAAGAATTTTGGATCCCTTCTTCTTTGAAGAGACTTTAACTGGAGAAAGATATCTAGAGTTTTAAACATTGGATTTGATACCTGCGCTTGCTAAATTGTATCCAAATCCAATAGATCCAGATATTCCCCACGATACTTTATGGTATTAACAGGATGAAGCATCAGTCAATTATACTCGCCCGGTTCGTGAATATTTAGATACTGTTTTCTGGTAGGTAGATTGGTAGATGAGGTCTGATAGAATGCCCTGCCAGATCCCCTGATTTGACTTCGTTAGATTATTATCTGTGGGGTTACCTAAAATCTACAGTGTATGTTAACAGACCCAACAATATTGAAGACATTAAAGACCGAACAAGACAGGGAATTAGATTGATAGAAGCTCAAGAAGGGCACAATGTTTTGCAAGAATTTAAAGATCGCCTAGGATATTGTCAGGATGATGCTGTCATCTAGACATTTATTATTTAAAGTTAAGCCTTTTTGTAATAAAATTGATTTTTTATACAAATTTTTTAAGACATATGTTTAAATAAATTAAAAAATGGGACATACGATTTAAAAATATTGTATTAACATTACTTTCCCGTGAAATAATATTTTCGACAAAAGGTCAAAATAGTAGCACTAAGCAAGTTAGACGTCCGTAAAGTTATAGTAATTATCAATATTTTAGGAATATAGAACACTCGCGCCTCGGGAATTAGTGCTAAGTTGGAGAACAACTTGAAATGTTGAAAGTTTTGGTTTTACAACAATCATTGTTTTATCAAAATGATTTACTTTATTATGAAAAAATAAAAAGTCATTTGCGAAATGATGTATTATGATATTTCTTTGCTGTTAGTACATAGGTTGCTAAATTTGTTTGTAATGGTTTTATTTTTGTAATATTTTTTATGTTAAGTAATTTTAAGTCTATTTGTTTTCAATTGTATGTCTATTTGGTTTCAATTGTATGCATAATTTATTATTTATTAAAAAAAAAAAAAAAACACATACGGGTATTTTATACCTAGGTGTTTTGCATTTGTAAAAGAAAAAAGATAACCAAATATTAGATTTAGTTAAGATTAGGCATATGTCGCATGTATGTAAATGAAACATGTTTTAACAATATTTTCATTTACTTTCTCATTTTCACTAAAATTCTTAATTTATATCAAAATGGACGCTTACAAATACCTTGTTTGATTCAAATAAAATGGTGATGAGAAATTTTGCCGACGGAATACAAAACATTTGACTTTGCCGAGTCGATGTAAGATGTCGCAGTTGCTGATCGTGATATAAATATTTCTAGATTCGAAGAGGCATATTCGGTTAAATGATGTGAACAAATATGAATATTATCTAAAGTGTTTATCTACGTACTTTTCACTTTTCTTATCGTGAGGGTCCAAAGGTCACCAACATTATCAATCAAATCAGAAAACACAGTGAATACCAAAATGTTGTGTGAATGTTTTATAGAGATATTAAATCTCGATGGGCTATTTACAAATATATAGGGAGAAAGAAAATAGTTTTTTTTTGTTATATTACGCAATATTATTAAGATAGCCACTTAATATTATTTTATATATTAAATGCGGAGGAACTAAATAAGAAAATTCGCTAAATATGTATTTGGTTAAAATTTTTTGGTTTGCAAAAACAAAAATACACAAAATGGGAAACACCTTTATAAAGTCGGAAGGCATTTCAAATCAGTGGAACAATCAGGATATGTTCTGTTTATACAGCCACTTAATGAAAGTGAGATTTTTTTATCAATCACCAAAAATTACGAGCCCTGCTTGCCCTAAAAATCTAACCACTTATACAGTGCAATTTATTTAAATTCGGGCCACCCCCGTGCAAAGAAAACTTGTTTTTTTTTGTATTGTGATAACAAAAAAATTGTATTTTGCAAAAATATTATACACTTTTGTTAAAAACACAAAATAATTAGTTATTACTTTCCCCGTGAGATTTTTTCAGATCTTTACGTTTAAGGGTCCCTAGATGCCAGAAAACATGTTTTCTCAATTCCGTCTGTCTGTAGGTATGTTTGTCCGCCAGTCTGTCTGTTCGCGGCATAGCTAAAAAACTACTTATCAGATTTCTTCAAATTTCAGTCTAAAATTAAGGGCCATGCATGCGAAAAATACAGGCTCTATATATATATATATATATATATATATATATATATATATATATATATATATATATATATATATATATATATATATATATATATATATATATATATATATATATATATATATATATATATATATATATATATATATACATATTTATATATATATATATATATATATATGAAAAAAAAAAAGTAAACTTACACCTGGGAGAAATCCTGTTGAAGAACCTGCATGCAAAATGATGAACCGTTTTCCCGTCCCACATCCCCTTTTTCTCTTGACATTTTTTACAGACTCGTGCTGCCAAGATTTCGAACCACTTCCATTAGAAAATATCCAAGTCTCGTCGAAAAATACCACTTTTCTAAATTTTGAATTAACATTTTCCGTGTAATTCTTTAAAAACTGGATACGCTGACGCGCTATATGTGGCAACTCGCATAATAATCTTCGATTAGAGTCCTTTGGGTCCGGTAAACTATCCTGACAGACGATTTTTGCATATTTAATTTTTTTTCCAGGAGGTACCCATTTGCAATATTACATTTCGAAAATAAAAATTGCGGGATATGCAAGAGTTTTCCTAAAAAAATTAATTAAAAGCCACACTCGGTCACAATTAGATTTACCAATTTGTTAAAGGAAACGAAATGGCCAATTGAAAATTATTTGGACAACAAAATTGTAATTATTCATTGTTATTATTATAGTTTTAATGAAGGTTTTATTGACGAACCTGGGCTAACCTAACGTTAACGGGACAGATTCACCTAACAATATAGTTTTATTAAAGAAACATCCTCCTTTCAATATGGACTCGGAATTCGGTTTGCGCGCTACCGCGCGCTTTCTTTACAGAAAATCTAACCAATCCTAACCTAACCTAATCCGCATTTGTATTAATTATAAGTTTTGTTATAAAAAAATTAGTTTAACGTGTATCATAACGTGTATAGGTATTTCTTTAATTATGAATATGGCAACGTCGCACATCAAATTAAAAACAAGCATGGCGAGAGCAACAGTCGGAAAGATGTTTGAAATCAAAATTACCTTTGATTTGTATAATAATTACATCTTAAAGTAAATTTTGAGTGCTGATGAGAGTTTTCCATACATTTTCTCAACTTGGACTGCTAGAATGATGGTGGATAAAAACAAAAAGAAACAAAAATAAACGAGATTTAAGAGTGTCAATATAGTTTGCCGAAACCGAGTCCTTTTTATATCGAAAACCCAACATTTTTATTAATTTTGACAACCATTTTAGTCCAGTTTCCAATATGCCTTGATTTTTTAAAGCTTCTTTTAAAACTTGAAGGATTATATTAGATTTTGATGTGTATAAATCGTAAATTGCGTTACGAACATCCATTTTTACATTGTCACTTAAGTCTTCTATCTTTGGCTTTTTTCGTGTACATTTCCTAATCTTCTTCGGTAGTAAATTATGCTTTTTTTCATGCATAATTTTCTGCACAGTCCTTATACCGATTCCCAGAGCTTTTGCTACTGTCTCCTGGATATTGGCTGGTGAATTTTCATTTTCGTAATATTTTATTAGATTTGATACCATTTTTTTCGCTCATGCCGTGCTGAAGTCGGCTGTGGCCTAGGCCATTCCAGAACCTCAAGCATCGTTGCCTGATTTGATACTTCATGGCCTGATCTGGAGTCGGCCGTGGTTGGGTATCAGGTTAGCAGACGGATATTTTTGCTTGCCGGTCACTTTTTATTATTAATGTGATTTTGATGATGGCTTTATTAACAAACCTGGTGTTAACTTAACGGGACAGATCCAACTAAAATAGATCAAATACTGTATAATAAGATTGTAAACTTTGATAGCAAATACATCGAAAAGGTAACGTCGGCGAAAAAATATGACTTCGGATTCTTAACCAGCGCTCCACAATCTACAAATGTGTCAGAAATCATTTTCTTTAACTTGAACTTAACTTCTTAAATTGATAGAAACTATGAATTACGTTTGCTAATTAAATCGAAACACCGCTGAAACGTCTAAAGTTTTGGCCCTTTATAATTATGCGTTTAATTTAAGAAAGTGTTTAACTCATATAAAGTTTTAACTTTTTCAACTATACCGCAAAAAAAGAGACCGAAAGACAGAAAGGCCGACAAAAATGGAAAATATGTTTCTAAATTAACGGATCCTGAAACGTTAAGGTCTGCAACAACCTTCTAATGAGAGATGAAGAAATAGAAATAAAAAAAAAGTTCACACTGCTAACTCATTTTAATATGGAAAGCATATAAAACTTTCCTTCCAAAGTAACATATATTTATTCTTTCAATTCTTATTAATTGCTTTTGTACTTAGCGGCTGACGATCATCAGACAATCATAACGCAGCTCGGTTTATTCAAAACTTTCTGTCAAAATAAAGCCAATTTTCTTAAGATTAATAAATGCCTCCGTCAAACAAGTTTATTAAGTTGGGTAATTTGTTAGGTATATACCGCAGTTTCGTAATTTTCTAAAATGAGAGACGGGGTCTTTAAATTGATAGAAAATATGAATTGCGTTTGCGAATTAACCTATATTTCCCTTCGAAACATCGCCGGAACGGCTAAAGTTTGCAAAGGGCGGTTACCCTTTTTAATTTCGCCTCATTTAAAGTTTTAACAACCGCGGAGTTTGATGTTTGAACTTGCGAATTTTTTGTCACAGAAAGTTACTTCCGTTGAATACAAGGTGTTCATAGCTGGTAATAATGACAAGGGGCGAGTTAACTTTGGCAAAAACGTCATAAAACTTTTCTAATAAAGGATTCTATTTAACTTTCGGATCCTGCTTTCTCTTATAAAATTCAACTTTGACGAAAGATCCAAAGACCATTTGCTATTAACTTTTCACGCAAATGTTGAACATATTAACAATATGGTCACTCACAAAAGCTTTCATACGGCCTACATCTATAAGGTAATGAGCTATAAATATCATAAATGAACGAAATCAAAAATTTTATCAATAGATGTTGCCTAACTTTCATCTTTCATAACAGATTTATAAACAAATGTATTTCTTTCTACCCAGAAAAAATATCTATAAATCAAAGTAAGCGCGTGTCAACCAAAACTCGAATATGCAACTGACATTTCAAAAATTACCATTTTTATAAACGTTGGCGTATTGTGCTAAAGCAGGTAGAATTTGTATTTGTTATTTTTTTAAAATTATGAATAATGTAAGAAAGGAAACAGGCGTTGGAATACGGAATTTAATTGTAAAATTTCGGGAATATGGAAAGTCTTCTGGTATAATCGCTAAAATAGTAAGAAAAAGTTTAGCCACAGTACAGGGTGTCCCATTGCAGGGTATCTCCGTCATTTTTATAGATATAAAGTTGAGGTTTTCGCGGCAGTATGCTACTTTTTCGTAAAACTAAAGATGCTGGTAAGAAAATTTGCATAGCCCAGGCACCCCTCGTATCTCAACTATCAGGTAACTTATCGAAATGTGAAAACTGTTTCTTATATAAATTTTTCCGTAGAACTTAATTCCGCCTGTGGAATTCGTATACATGGTCAGGTCAAAAAGTTTTCGAACCCTACTTTAATTTCTTAAATGGAACACTCTGTATATTTACAGACTATAAAATTTGCCTTTTTTTACTTTTTTAAAAGTATATAATAGAATGCACTAAAAATATATAATAGTATGCACTAAAACACAAATTGTGTTTTAGTAATTAGGTGTTCTACACGAATAGGATCCTTAGATTTTTTTCGTAGAATCAATTGTTTTAAAGATGTAGTCTATAGTCTGAATACTGAGCGGAAATTGTGTACTGTGATAGTTTTTAAGTATATAGAATAAGTATATAAAAAATATATACAGGGTAACAATTTAAAAACTTGAAATGGCAATATCTTAGGAAGGAAAAACTTAATCAAAAAACGCTCAAAACACTTTCTATAAAATGAAGAGGGAACAAATAAAAGCGTATTATTCGACCCTTATCTGTAACCCCTTGGGCAGCGTGAGATACACCCCTAAAATCTTAAATAGAAAGGGGGGTCGAGTGATACATCATCTTAAAACTCTTGAAAAATGCTTTCTAATGGTACCATAGAAAGCTGTTTTTCGTGAAATTCTTCTGTGTTTATTAAAGGAAACAATAAATTAAAACACAATTGTGAAATTTTTTATAAATATTTAATTAAATGTTCAAAATGGTTCCCGTTGTTTTGTAGACAATAATAAAGCCTTTGTTCAAATTCTTCGCGTACATTTGCAAATGTTTCTCTGGATATAGCACGGCATTCCTGAACTATCCTGTCCCTGAGTTGCTCTATTGACTCAGATTGCGTTTTAAACACCACATATTTAAGGTGACCGCACACTGGTTGGGATAATTATCATCCAACCATTGCCTGACGGGAACTATATAATGAGGAGGTGCCCCATCCTGTTGAAAATGTAGTTAGCGTTCTTCTAATGCTAAATTTCCTTGTATGTCCTTCTGATTTTCTAATTCCCGCACTATTAGTGGTTCAATAGACCTCTGTAGCATTTCAGCATACATGTCGCCATTTAAATTCCCTTCTATAAATATTGGGCCGATAATTACGTCTCCAATATACCAGCCCAAACATTAATTTTCTGGGGGTACTGGGTATGCCCTTCTCCAAATATGTGCGGGTTCTCGTCATTCAAGTAACGACAGTTTTGCTTATTAACATGTCCATTTAAATAAATGGTACATTCATGACTGAAACAAATATTTTTAACTAGTCGAGGTTCTGCCGTAATTCTATCTGTCATTGTTTCACAAAACTGGATTCTTCTATCTGGGTCGTCGTCACCAAGTTCTTGCAGCATGCGCAGTTTATAGGGATGAAACTTATGAAATTTAAGTACCTTTCTTATTGTTTTACGAGATAAGCCAGTTGCTACAGCTGCTTGACGAGTTGATAAATTTGAAATAATTGCAAACTGCCCCAGAACTTCAATTTGCGCTATTTCGTCAATTAGTCTCGGTTTATTTCTCTTTTTATTCGCGACAGAGCCAGTTTCTTGAAATTTGGCTACTAGTTGGCGAACATACTCCGGACTTACATTTTGACCTGGATGCCTTTCATTAAATCTTTGGGCTGTCCTTAAGAAACATTGATCCTGAGAACCATAAATGAAAATCAGTTCTACACGTTCAGCTGTATTGTACACCATTATTTAAGATAAGTGCTGCTTTTCGTTTAAACTGAACCAAAAGTCAACTGTTAAAATATCAATACTAATAGTACAAGTAACTTTTAACGTAAATATTGTGATAATAAAATGCGAATATTCATAAGCAAATAAAATACCAGGCTTAAAATGTTTAGAATTCTTAAGAGACATGCCAGGATATCGGCACCAATCATTTTGAACATTTACTTAAATAAAATACGTAAGAATTTCACGAAAAACAGCTTTCTATGGTACCATTAGAAAGCATTTTTCAAGAACTTTAAGATGATGTATCACTCGACCACCCTTTCTATTTAAGATTTTAGAGGTGTATCTGACCCTGCCCAAGGGTTACAGATAAGGGTCGAATAATACGCTTTTATTTGTTCCCTCTTCATTTTATAGAAAGCGTTTTGAGAGTTTTTTGATTAAGTTTTTCCTTCCTAAGATATGGCCATTTCAAGTTTTTAAATTGTCACCCTGTATAAGAAATATTTTACCTTTATGAAAAGCTCTAACTTCAGATCAGCAGAACTTTAAAGAAATATTTACTGATAACCAAAAAGCAGTGCAGCTTTACATTTTATTCAGGGTATCACAGATAAGACTGCAAGAATTCTGCGGAGATCTACCCCTTGCATTATATTTAACACGTACAAAAAGATTGAGTAATGCTTAAGGTCGCAGAAAAGATTTAATTCTATTGCAATCAGAAGGAGTTTATAAAATTCCTATTTCCTGCCGTACATTGTATATAGATAAAATTGGACAGTCTGATTCAACTAGACTTAAAAACGTGAGATTTATAAATAAAAAGCACATTGTTCGATCTTCTGTCACTGAACACATGTTGCTTGTTGCAACAGAATACATGATTAATGTAAGAGATACAATGGTTCTTGCATCATTCTTGGGATATTATAAAAGAAAAATAGAGGCTAACTGCTTCATCATGCGTAAAATTCAAGCATTATACCACTATAATGACCAAGCGTCGACAAGCACAGGCCAGGTATAAATTCCTCAAGTCTGCCCACCTCAGCTTATTCAATCTCCTTCAGATCCCCAAGATGTATCGTGCAATTATAGGCGAAACGTCGGAAATTAATTTCAGTTTTACACCAGAACTATTAAATAGCATTCGATTCGCTTGATCCAAAACAAGAAATTTTAAAAATAATAGTTTTAATTAAGAAATCATGGCTCTAGGGATTAGACCGTTTCAAATTGAAATTACTATCCGACGTCTTGCCTTTGATTGCACAAGGTATCTTCAGGGATCTTTACTTGACGTGATCTGAACACTAAATGAGCTCGGAGAGATTATACCCGACTTGTACTCGCCGAATCGTAACCCTGTATCTCTATTGAAATTTATGTATTTTAGTATCTATTTGTATGCATCGATTTTCTATACACAAAATATCCTAATGTGCCATTTTCCTTCCTTTGAACACATACATCTAGAAAGGGAATCGTTCCATTAGATTCAATTTCTATTGTGAATGAGGCCAAACTACAAAAGTATCATCTACATATCTTTCCGAGCTCATTCAGTGTTCAGATCTCGTGGATTAAAGATCCCTGAAGATGCCTCGTGCGAAACGTCGGATAGTAATTCCAATTTTACACGATCTAATCCCAAGAACCAATTCGTTCTATACTAGTTTATTCTTAGCTATTGGTCAATAGTTTATAATAAAGCCTAAACTTTCGGGAGTCGACAAAAACGAATGCGACAAAGAGCTTTAGAAATTAATTATATTACGAAGCGCTCAGTGTGGAAAATTTATACGGTCACTATACACCCCAGCATCCAAGGATTACGCTACATTCTGGGCGCCCTTTTGTGATTGCACGGACAATATCTCTGTGGTCGCAGGCCAGCTTGGCAGATATAGCGTTTTAAACGGTTAACCTAGCCGCAACGGAATTTTATACTTTCTGCACTCCATCACTAATTAAGGGATTATTCGCCCGAAGGCTGGTTTCACAATTCGAATTTAAAAACATTCCTGTTTATAGACATGCTTTCGTCTACTTTCAAGTGTATTACTTCTTTAAAAATGTACACTGTGCTTGGTAATTTCAATAGATTCTCTAATATATTTAATAATAACTCAAGATTGATGCAAGAAACTTGGTGTCTTTTACATTAATCATGTGTTCTGTTGAGTGCTGGTGTTGAACAGCAGCGAATTGAACCATCTGTTTTTACTTAACATTTTTCATATACCTTAAGTTTAGTAGAGACAGGACGTTCAGTTTTACGTATATTAATAAACTTTACCACACAAACAGTTCTTCTGATTGCAAAGGAATTATCCAATACTGCATTAAAATATTCATTAGATTCTAAAGCTTCAGACAGTTTCGCTGGTTTCTTCGGAATCGATTTTGTATCGCATATTGACAAAATCCTAAATACTAATAAATTGATAACCGATTGTTTCTGAAAGGGTTGAAGGTGAGAACCGAAATGTTAATATTTCTTCGTATTTGTCGATTTCCTGTAAACAGAACGACCTATGGTGCAGTTGTCTCTCTTTTGTACAAACAGATCAAGGAAGAGAATACCACAATTTGATTCAATTTTCATAGTTAATTTTATTTTCTAATGTTTTTGGTTTAGATGATCTACTACCTCTCTTTTAAGGTTATTTAATCGACGGAATTGTCACTGTTGGGCCAATAAAAATTCGCACGCTACAAGAGAGATTTCAGGAAAAATTTAGTTTTAATGTTTACTGTTTGCTAAGGGATAATCAAATTAGGTTTTTGTTGTACGATGAACACTTCCAAAAAATACTTAGATATTCCAACAACAATGGTCGAAGAGCTCACAGATGGGCTTGCACTTGAGGATTACCGAAGCTGTTGGTATCAACTTAACAAGGCTCCAGCATATTATACGGTGGAAGTGACTGCAGAGCTAGATCGAATTTTCGATAACCGATGGTTTAAACGTCTAGGACTGTGGAATCGTCCTCCAAGATTGCCTGATATTACTCCTTTAGATTTTCATTTATGGGGTAAGGGAAAAAGTTTCACACTCCAGTAAATACCAAAGAAGAATTAATACATCGGGTCATTCAAGAAGCATTTCAGGATATTGATCCCAATGAAATAAGAAAAGTTGCAACGGGTTGTGTCAATACTCCTTAATTGAAGTATTTAGAGGTTAATGTCCAACATTCTCAACATTTCCTCAAAAAAATCAGTGTAGTGACCATTTTTAAAATTTCTATTTAATTTTTGTATTTCTGATTTATTATTTATCATTTTAAATTTCTTGGTGGTTTTAAAGCTGAACCAAAACCTTTAAAATTGTTCTGAATTCAAATGAATTTTCTGATATTCACTTGTAGTAAATCTGAATACATTTCATTAGATTTTGTACACGTTCTCTTGATATTCTTATTACACTGACCGTGCAGAATAAGAAAATCATTATAACTCTATTCGTATTATTTACTTCCATTTTAACTTTGACTTAAAATTAGAAGCTCAAGAATGAGACTTCTGTCAAACAAACTATCATGGCGTCTCACAACAATTGTTTTCGTGGCACACATGGCAGAATCATTGAAAACGACCAGTTTTTATGATATTTTATAAATAAATGCTTTTAAATCAAAAACGTGATGAGTTAGGTATAGCCAAAGTATACATTACTAGAAAGCTACTTTTATCAGCTTTTCAAATCAGTATTGATATACGGAGTAAAAAAGGATTTTCTCGCGCTTTTATAAGCTACTAACATATATCTATCTCTGGAGAACCCTGTATGCTTCAACTAAGATATGACAAACAAATCAAATGCCTAAAGGTATTGTTTAACCGTAGCCCAAATTTCAGATTAAAATTGCTTTAGAGTTGGAAGAAATTCAGATTTATTTCTAGTCTAGTTTTCGTTAAAAAAAATTCAAATAAATTAACTCGTGGAAAACGGCTACACATAGGTATAGGGAAGTATTCAGAAAAGTTGCTCAGAAACACGTGTTTTACGTTAAAAAAAATTCAAATAAATTAACTCGTGGAAAACGGCTACACATAGGTATAGGTAAGTATTCAGAAAAGTTGCTCAGAAACACGTGTAGTTTCAGAAAGAGTGAAAAAATAAAAATTAGACGAGACTTTGATATTTTCTAATGGAAGTGGTTCAAAATCTTGGCAGGACGAGTCTGTAAAAAGTGTCAAGAGAAAAAAGGGATGTGGGATTTTACCAAATTTAGATGCTCCATCTTTAATCATTCTGGACAATGCATCTTATCATTTAAGAATCTTAAATAAACAACCTACTTTATCCTGGAAGAAAAGTGATATTTATGACTGGCTAATAAAACAAAAACAAAATCCTTTAACCAATATGCTGAAACTAGAACTTCTTTTAATGGCAAAATCTTTTATAAAACCAACAATATATGCTGTAGATGAAATATTACGGGAAAATGGACATGAGGTTTTACGACTGCCGCCATAGCATTGCCAGTTTAACGCAATAGAATTAATATGATCATATTACGAAAAACATGTGAACGATGGTCTTACATAAGATGAAGTGCAAATTGTTTGGCAAGATTCATTAAATTATATTAGGCCGGAGTACTGGAAGAAATCTGTGGAACATACGGAGAAATTAATATGGGATTGGTGGAATCGAGAACGAGTTCTAGATGTCGAAATAGCATCAATGATCATTGGGCCTTTTGAGGACGTCTCAGAAGATGAGGACTTTTTAGTGATGATGATATTTTTTAGTATATAATATTAAAAAGTTTCTGAAGGATTATATTAGTCTTTGACGTGTATAAATCATAAATTGCATTATGAATATACGTTTTTGCATTGTAACTTAAGTCTTTTGCCTTTAGATTTTTTCGTGGACAGTTCTTAATCTTCTTCGGAAGTAAATTCCGAATTTTTTTTTCATGCACAAGTTTCTGTACATTCCTTATACCGATTCTCAGAGCTTTTACCACGGGCTCCTGGATATTAGCCAATGAATTTTAATTTAAAATTTTTTTTATTAGATTTGACACTATTTTTTCTTTTTTAGTACATTTGTAATTTTGTAGGCAACAAATAAATAATTATAGAATACTTGTCCCAACTTTAAAGCGTGTTTAAAGTAAGTAAATTTTTGTATTAATTATAAGACAAAATTTAATAAATAAAAATCGGTAAAATCGCTTTACCAGAAACTCGGGGCTAACGAAAAATACAGGGTATATATATATATATATATATATATATATATATATATATATATATATATATAGCCTGTATTTTTCGCTTCTATAGTCCTTAATTTTAGACTGAAATTTGAAGAAATCGGATAAGTAGTTTTTCAGCTATGCCGCGAACAGACAGACTGACGGACAGACATATCTACAGACAGACGGAATTGAGAAAACATGTTCAGGCATCCAGGGACCCTGAAATATAAAGATCTGAAAAAATCTCCGAGGGAAGTAATAACTAATTATCTTGTGTTTTTAACAAACGAGTATAATATTTTTGCAAAATAATTTTTTATCTTATCACAATCTAAAAAAAAAGTGTTCTTTGCACTCTATAAGTGGTTAGATTTTTAGGTCAAGCGGGGCTCATAATTTTTGGTGATTGATAAAAAAAATCTCACTTTCATTATATGTATGTATAAACATGTATAAACAGAACATATCCTGATTTTTCCACTTGATCATATTAAATTAATAATAAGTGGCTATATTAATAATATTGCTTTATATAATAAAAAAAACTATTTTTTTTCACCCTGTATATTTGTAGTAGTAGCCCATCGAGATTTAATAGCTCGATAGAAGAATCACACAACATTTTGGTATTCACTGTGTTTTCTGATTTGATTCATAATGTTGGTGACCTTTGGACCCGCACGATAAGACCGCACACCGACTATAGCAAAAAAATCGTCGACATTTACATATCAGGGCAGAACTACCATTAACTATGTATAAACGAAATTACTCGGGCCAATGCAAGACAACTAAATATTTCCATTTCAGGCGATACTCATAATAATCCTGTTCGGTGCAAAATGCGAGAATCCTTTAAACTATACACTATGAAGCTGTCGGAAAAACAAGCTGCGAAAACGAGTTCCGGGAATTAGTTATTTCGCAGGAGTCTCTCTACATTGTCACCGGAGAGAATTTATATGATCGGCGTATAGCAAGGACATTACATTCCGAGCGTCCTTTTGTTAAGTTGGGAACAATGATAACTGTAGTTCGAAGCAAACTCCATATAATTGTATTTGGTCTTTCATGTGTTAAATGAGACTATAAAATTTTGTGAGTCTGTAAACAGATGCCGTGTACCCATGCCATACCTCGATATTGTTATTGAACAATGTTTCCTGGTCATCCTTCGCGTAGTTTGGTTTCTAAACGTATATTCTTTATCAATACTTACCTCGTATTCTAAATGAAACGTGCAGCTAGATCATACATATAAATATATTTTTACTCTCTTGGTATGGAAGAAGGATTGTCATAGTGAAAACATCATCCTTCTAGGTGGGGCGAAAAGTGATTTATTGTTTAAATGTTTAGAAAAACTAGCGCTTATGATTAAAACCGACTATAATTAGCTGTTCTTGATTCATTTTTGATTATTTCAGTGTATGACTTATTGTGTAAAATTTGTTTGAGGACTATTTTATTTAAAATAATCTAATTCTTTCAACGTATTTTCTATTTCTTCGAACGATGAATATTATAATACATTTACATAAAATTAAATAGATATTACATTAGTTTTACCTAAAGCTCTGTTTTATTTTATGTACAACAGTTTTTTTCTTTTTAATAAAAATGCCTACTTGGTTTGCCTTTATAAAAAAATAAACACAGAGAATTAAAATTACTCAAAAATGGAAATATTTAATTTTTTAAATGTTTAGAAAATAAAGTATAGTTTTGTAGGTTATGAAATTTAAAAATGTGGCCATTTTATTTTGACATTTTGTTCCGCCATAATTAGCTGTTCTTACTAGATCTCATTTTTGATTATTTCAGTGTTTTTTCAGGCTGAATTTTTATATTTTACTAAGCCGCCATTTTGTTCTTATTTTGTATTCGTAAAATATTCATTTGACGGTTGGTAAATTGTATAATTAGTTTCTGTAGTAATATTTTTTTAACCTTTCGCTACTCTTGCGTAGGATTTTTACTATTTACATACCATATGTTAATGTTTGAAAATTTGAAGTAATCTAAGACGGACCGAGGGAATTGAAAACAAATTTTTTGGTATATAGGGTCGCTAAAACGCGAAAACATGTAAAAAAAATTTTTATTTGGCCGGTATTTTGTTCCGCCATCTTGAAGAATTACCGCAGTTTTACTAGTTAACTCTAGCACATAATTGGAAATCAGTTTTTTCGGGCTGAATTTTTAAATATTTTTTTAAGCCGCCATTTTGTTCCGCCATCTTGGATTCGTACCAAAATTTTACTAGTGGTTTCCTACATAATATTTGATTTTTGTGCCAAATCTGAGACAAACTGGATAAGCACTTTTTTAGTAATAATTTTTTTAACATTTCACTAGGCCGCCATTTTGTTTCGCCATATCGGATTTTTACGAAAATGTTACCAGGGCATCCCCATATAACCCTTAATTTTTGACGAAAATTTGAAGTCAATCAGCAGACAGACAGACCGACGGAATCGAAAACACATGTTTTTCGTCATCTAGGGACCCTGAAAGGTAAAGATCTAAAAAAATCTCGGAGGGTGATTTTTTCACGATTACAATCCTTCCCTTCTACGAGGGAGGCAAAAAAACACCAGTTTTTGTAGAGCTATTGTGTTATACAACCCACTTTTTACATTAAAGATTTTCCCTTCTCATTTAAAATTGTTTACTCTTCGGTTTTGAGATTTTTATTTTTAAAGTTCTAAAATGACGTAGGCGTCATTAGCATAAAATTAAGTTATTTTGCTATTTATAAACTCGCAAGTGCCGGACTAAAGAAACTGCTACTTTCAACTAAAATATAATTTACATTTATGTGTCAGCAGCAAGTTAATTAAAGAAGTTTAACGGAGTAAGTGCATTCTTGTGTAAGTTTAGCTCCGGAAAATGCTTTTCAAGATCAAAACTGTCATGTTTAGAAAGGATTTGGCTCAGATTTTTAAGGAAAACTGTCTCTATTAAGCAGTTTAATCTTATTTTGACGTACTGCTAGAATTTCTCCTTTTGAGGAGAAAAGTATAGGGGTAGATTTATTTTTAATATACATGAAAAATTTAAGCTTCTCGAAAGAATTGGATTAACTGACATACAATTTCCTCAAGAAACTTACTGAAAGAATCAGTATCAACTTAAAAATTTTATTATAAGTAAGGGTTTAGTTTTATGGATATTAATTACATAGGCGGTTCTAAACCAGATTAGCGTCGAGTAAAATATTGCGGGGATTTTGTAGTTTCTGTGTGGAAAGACATAACATAGGTGAATTTGTTAGATTGTGGAAAATATCCGACTAATACATAGGTAACTGTCATAACTTGCTTTCGGGTTACTTTTTATACATGACAATATAATAAAAAAAAGGCAATTAAAATTAAGATCGACGGGTCCGAGCGTTTTCTCGAGAAAAAAAAAACCTGATTTTTAAATGAATATATTTCGTCCTCACTGTATAACGACGCACGTGTGTTATCATTTGCGCCTATTTTGTTAAATGTGTTATCTTAGAGAGTTGTGGAAAAATTAAATAAACAGATCGAGTTATTTTTAAGCCTATCCGCATGCATCGATATGTTAGTGCCTTCTGGCAATGTTCGAGAAAGCAGTGACTAGATGCCAAATAATTTTTTGTTATAGTATTATTAATTATAAATTATTAATAATTTAATTCATAATTTTCAAACTGAAGCTAATCTCCAAATAGTTTTTTTTTAATTTATTTATTTCCAAACCTACACTAGTACAGAATGATAACGAAAACTGCCCAAACGGCACACAATAACTTTCCAGGAACTGCATAAACTTCGGTTTAAACCGCCAAAGGTTAAAATAAAAGATTCCTGTTGCCCAGTTTAATGAATGTAATAGCTTTTAGTGCTTGCTAAATAATTTAAAGTGAGTACTGAGCGAAAATAATGCATTTTGCCGGATGTTCTAGTAAATTTAGAGGAAATTTATAGAGGGGAACAATTGCGCTGTTGGACGAAAAGGAGAAGTAATTAATTTTCGGTGCATTGAAGATGTCAAAATAGAAGTTAGGGTTCTCTAAACATTTTGTTTAAAACAGTTGTGAAAGGTTTCGTAGTTAAAGTTAAAAATTAATTTTATTTACATTCTTCTTTTTCATTGCAAAAAATTTTGACTATTTTAGGCCTTAGGCCTGTCTTTTCCAAGTAATTCTCATTCTCTTGTGATTTAGATGTCCAGGAGTCCTTCCATCTTTTAGGAGGTCTGCCCAGTGGTCGGCATCTCTGTGGAACACCGTCTCGTGCAATTTTTGCTATCCTGTCTTTGTTCATTCTAGCAACGTGGTTATTCCAAGATCTAGACCGCTTCCGTGCCTTTCTGACTATGTCCTTTACCTTGCACTCGTTCTTTATGTCGCTGTTCCTTTTCCTGTCTCTTAGCGTATATTCCGCTATTCCTCAGTACTTTCATTTCCGTTGTTCGTAGGATATTTTTTGTTCGTTCGTTGTCTGCTCGGGTTTTTGTAGCGTACGTTATCACGGATCGTACGCAAGTTTTGTATATCTTGCAGGGCCGTGCGGTGAAATTTTAAGAAGGGGAAGCAATTTTTAAAAACTTACCTATTTGTATCGTAATTCGATTCTCCGATCATTTTTTGCAAATTCGCCAATTACGTCATCATAAAAACGTCGATGCTCCGACATATTTTAGAGAAGTTTATTTTCAATGAACAACAGCGATGTATGAGAAAACCTCTCCTGTCCCGTTGAATTCCACATTTATACGTTTAAGTGTTAAAAAATTGCGTTCTACTGATGAACTTGTGGCAGGTATTGTCAATACTAACTCACACAATTTCGACACTTCGGTGTAGGCATCTTCCAGCTCCTTGTCTTTTAAAAATTTCATTAGTTCCTCAGCGTCATTTTTGCGCTAATGTCATCAGTTTCGTAAACCACTTTTAGTTCAGATCGCAGTAACACTTGGTCGAAGAATTGGCCATAATGAAGAAGAAACGATAAACGCATCTTCTTGAAAAGTTTTTCATTTAAATGCATTAAAATTGCAAAGCTCGAGGAATTTAAAAATCATTTAAAACGTTAAATCTATAGTTTATTTGTTCCTGAATTTTATCGATTATTTCATAAAAGAGGCGTCTGTATGATGTTTGAACACTCCCACCTTGTCTGTTCGAAGACGCTTGGCTTGTGGCTCTACATTTAACATCATCGTTTTCTCCCAAAATAGGTCGAAGTCATTTTCTGGCTTAACATGGACTTAAAATCATCTACTTTTTTTAGGCAAAAAGCAATATCATTTGTTTTAGTTTGTAATATATTAAAAACATTGTCCGAGAATAGAAATATTTCTGAAAATATGTTCAACAAATAATTAAAATTAAAATCTCGTTTCAAACAGTCCAAAAACCCCCTCGAACTATTTATTGCTTCTGAGTCCCACGTTTCATTATTTTCTATTTTATTACATTCTTTAATGTGATTGATGGACTGGGATAAAACTAAATTTAATATATGAGCAAAACAATGGACAAACACATCACTTGGAAAAGTTTCTCGAACTTTAGCTTGCAGACCCCCTAATTGTGCTGCCATCACTGCGGCTCCATCATAGCTTTGAGCAACTAACTTTTTCTCTCCATTAATTTTTTTAGTAACTATAAATTACGATATATAATGCATCTGCTGTAAGATTTTCGGACAAATTCTTAAAACCTAAAAATCGTTCTTGAATACTTCCGTCTGTTTTAACGTAGCGTATTACTATAAATAATTGGCTAAAATTAGTGATATCAGTTGTTTCGTCCAGAACAATAGCAATGAACCGCGCCTCGCCAATCTCCTGCTTAATTCTTTTTAGAATAATGGTTGCAACAGCGGAAATTAAATCATTCTGTATTCGATTCGATGTTCCGCGAAAAACCCTAGACTGCTCTAAATGATTTTTTAAGCAATCATCATATTGAGCCGTTAAACTAAGTAGGTCTTGAAAATTTCCTCTATTTGAAGAAACCGAGGAAGAAACCCTTGTTTCGTCTTGACCTCTAAATCCCAATTCGTACTGTCCGAGAAAACAAACAACATCGATAAGTTTTCTTAATATTTGCCTAATTTTATCGACTAGTTCATTGTGTTGGCGGTGACTAATTGCCAACTGTTTATTAAGGGCGTGTTCAGTTCTGGTTTTGCCGAAGACTTTTTCTTTTATGACGGCCTGCAAATGCGCTTTGGACATAATGTGTCTTTTTACAGCTTTATGGAAATTTTTTAAATCGGAAAAACCAGTTTTATTCCAGAGACCTTTTTCATTTTCAAAAAGTAAACGTGGCCAACAAAATAATTTACTTATATTTCACCCCGTGTTAACCATTTAAATTGTTCGTATTGTTTTTCCGTATAAAAATGTCTAATACAGTTTTTCATTTTTGTGGTTAAATTTTTCATAGGCGGTTTTGCCCCTCCTTTAGAAATTATTTGAAGCTTATCAGCATAGTTGAATGTTGAAAATCCCTTTATTATTAAGAGACACACCACACATTCACACACACTCTTCTTACTTAATTCTCCAACATTTTCAACGTTATTACCGACAGCCGAAATTGACGGTATTTGCATATCCATGTCCGTATTATTGTCTTCCATATCGCACTATGCACGACGCGACGTACGTATCACACAACACACGTATAGCCGTTCAAACAAAGAACCTACTCCAACGATAGCTTCCGCCCCAAAAGCACGCGAGGACTTGGCTGCAGACAAGCTAGCGGCCCGCATAGGTTCTTTTCTAAAGTCGCTCGGTCGGGGTCAAGGCCGCGTTTATTATGGTCTTGATAATTAAGATAATATTTTAGCATTTTTCATATAAACTAAATTAATGGTTTCCTATTTCAAAAATTACATTTTTGAAGATGCTTTGTAATTTTTTTTGGGATGCACTGCTTCCCTTGCTTCCATGGACTGCACGCCCCTGATATCTTGGTTTTAGCTCGTTGCTCATGTGTTTGTTGTTCGATATGATGTCCCGAAGAGCACCTGCTATGTTTGCTTGGGCCTTTGCTTCATCGACTTGATTTTGGCTGGAGGTTATTTGCACTCCTTAAATGCCATTACCTGCTCTATGGTTTGTTCTCAAGTGCAAGTTTACATCTTACGGGTTCTTTAGCCACTATGAGTGTTTTTATTTTACTAGTAAATATTTGCATGTTGTACGCCATAGAATATTACATAGAAAGAATACAAGAGTCTAGTCTATGTAGGTCATCTTCACTTTCGGCTATGATTACTGCATCATCGGCATAGCAGATGATTTTTATTTCTTCGGTTGTGTATTTTTTAAACGAAAAAAAATTAAAATTTCTGGGGTTTCTTTTATTTATTGTGTAACTTCCGGGAATTTATTATTCCAGTTTCGCAATACTCAGAAGTACAAAGGTGTTGAATTTTTTTATTTAGAAAAAAAAAAGCTGCAGGATATTTCCAAAAAGGTTGTATTTTTTAAATTAAACAAATACAAAATTCTGTGAGTTCTTGCATTTAATATAGAACGTTTGGGACTTTATTATCCCAGCTTTTCTTTACACTGCAGTATAGCGGTTTTGTACTTTTTTGTGTAGAAAAAAATTTACAGGGTATTCTCAAAAAGTTTTTTTTTAAATTACAAAAATTACAAATTTCTATGTGCTCTTTTTGTTAATGTGGAACTGTCAGGTCTTTATCATCCCAGTTTCCCTGTACACAAAAGTATGGTGGTTTTGTATTTGTTGGTTTAGGAAATAAAGTTAAATACAGGGTGATCCACTCTAAATGTCTACCCCATTTAACTTTTGTAATTTGTAATTTTTTAATTTAAAAATACAGACTTTTTAAAACTTTCAGTTTATATCATCTACTGATGATGCGAACTTGGTTAGCGAAACGCGCGTCCGGAACGTAACAAGTTGTGGTGTACTGTGGTTAGAACTCTTGTATTTTGATCTATCTTCCACCACAGGTTCCAGTGTTAGGACTTTTTCTTCTAAAGAAAAAATAAAAAACCGTCAAATACGGCTTAGTATATCGAACAAAGATTCTAAATGTGATTATTATGAAAGTTCTAGAATAACTATTGCAAGAGGTGCAGAGAGTTAAATTTTTTCATTTTTCCGTTACATTTTTTCACACCCAAAGAAAATGTTTTACCAAAAATCGGTCCAGGCTATCGATTAAGCAAATAATGCCCTTTCAGAATCTTTTTAATTTTTAAAAATCTGCTGAGGAGTTTCCGAGATGCAGTCTCTTAAAAATTCTAAAATCTTCCATATTTGGAAAACCATTAATTTTTGATACATGGTATATTATACAAAAAATATTTAATACAAAATTGATGAATATAAAAAAATATGGTATAATACGGGGTGTAATTTAATTGACGGCTGAAAATACAGGATATGATTTCTTAGCTTATTTAAGAAAGAAAAGTTTATATGGACATATGTTCTAAACCTCTTATTTTTTAAGCTACATGGTGTTAAAGTTTTAAGAAAAAATTCGTTTTCTTATCATAACTTTAATACTGTTCTTAGTATTTTCATAAAAATTGGTACGCACTACTAACCACCAATAGGCATTTTTTGATGTAGAATATTTTTTGATAATTTTGCCATTGGCATCCGTACGGAATGTAGACTGGAGATTTTTTTAAAAAAAAGTATGGTACACCACTGCTTTTTCCGGAATTAAAAATCATTTTTGAAATCCTCATTTATTTTGCGACAAATTTAATTAACGACGCACTGTTTTAACGTAAAAAAATAAAAATTGTTTTCATGCATTTGTGGTATAACGAAATTATTTTAAACTAGTAGGCTGGTGCCCTATTTTGTTTCTAAAATAATGACATTTGATCAATTACCTTGCGGTCTTATTTTGATAAGTATTCATAAAAGTTGCAGTTTTTTATATTATGAAGATTTCTTTAATCAATAATAAAAAGAAAATAAGATATTAAGATTTACAAATTGCGAGTTAGCAGATATGTTTTTCACTTACGGGATTGCGTTTATAGCTAGGCAGATATATCAAGAGCGGTATCCAAATCGTATCATTCCCGATGCCAGAATGTTTTCAAGAATACACAGAAGACTACATGAAACTTAGGAGTCTTAGCATTGACAATAATTCCAAAGGGGCACATCGCACGGTGAGAACACCAGAATTAGAGGAAGCTGTTTTGAATGTAATGCTAAATGTTTCCCATTTTCTTATTTGGAAAGTACTTCTTGACAATTTACTATACCCATATCATATTCAAAGGGTTCAAGCACTACTACCGTGTGATATCCATTGCTTTTAAATTTCCGCCGATGGTTTTTAGAAAAACTTGCTGAAAATCTTTACTGATGAAGCTAATTTTTCCCGCAGTTCCATTCGAAATTTCCATATTAATCATGTATGGGCAGAAGAAAGCCCACACGCAATTACTGAGGCCCATCACCAGGACAAGTTTTCCGTGAATGTGTAGGCGGGAATAGTTGGAGATTTCCTCATAGGACCATTCTTCCTTCCAGGACGACTAGATGGACTATCCTACCGCCACTTTCTTGAAAACGATTTGCCAATTTTGCTCGAGGATGTACCTCTTTTATTAAGAGAAGAAATGAGGTACATGCATGATGGTGCTCCTGCACATTTTAGAATTCATGGTAGGGAAGTTCTAAATGAGGCGTTTACCAATCGCTGGATAGGACGTGGAGGAACTCAATCTTGGCCTCCCAGGTCCCCTGATTTAAAAGCTTAGACTATTTTTTGTGGGGGCACCTCAAGACTTTAGTTTATACTACACCGGTTCAAACTGTAGAAGAACTAAGGCAAAAAATTTTACTTCTTGCCAAACCATAAGAAATACTCCTGGAATTTCTGAAAGGGTTCGCCAATCCATGAGAAATAGAACTGAAGCCTGTATTCTAGCAGAAGGAGGACATTTTTAACAATTTTTGATAATTAAATTAAATATTAGTTTATTTTATGCATAGAAGTTGTCAAAACTTTAAGATTTTTTTTTAGTTTTCATGCATTGCAAAATCGCTAAAATCTCATGTGGCAGTTTGTGGATGTGTTTTTGTCTAATTTTTTTTAAACTAAAGTCAATCGAATAAAACAGCCACTACTACAATTCAAGTTTAATACAAAAAAATGTATTAGTAAGTATTATTTTGAGTATTGAGTCGAAAACGAATTTTTCATTATTATAGAATTTTAAAGATTTTGCCATGCATGAAAATTGTTTTTATTCTTTACGCCAAAACAGTTCGTCGGACGAAAAAATGTCAAGAATTTAAATTTGTTGCAAAATAAATGAGGATTTCAAAAATAATTTTCGTTTCCGGAAAAAGCGGTGCCGTACCATATTTTTTTATAAAAATGTTAACTCTACCTCCCGTACAGACTCCACTGTTAGAAATATTAAAAAATCTTACATCAAAAAATGCCTATTGCTGCATAGTAGGTGAGTGCCAAATTTTATGAAAATACTAAGAACAGTATTAAAGTTATGATAAGAAAACTAATTTTTTTTAAATTTTAACACCCTGTAGCTCAAAAGTTCAGAGGTGTAGGACGTATGTTCATATGAACCTTTCTTTTTTAAATAAGCTAAGCAATCATATCCTGCATTTTCAGCCATCAATTAAATTACACCCTGTATAATTAAAAAAACAAAGTTGGTACCGGCCTTACTTTTTTAGGTACCTCGTATACAATAAAATATAAGCATATGAAAAAGTAGATTAAATCAAACAAATTTTGTTTGGAATATTTTCATCCAATTTCAAAAATAATCCAGATATTTCCTGAGAGTTACCTGGATTACTTTGTACATCCCTAATGGACGTATTTATTTCCCTAATAAATTATGCCCTGACCTATCGAAAAACGCAAAAAATAAATAATAGCGGTTTTACTTAATGAAAATCTGATTTATCCAAAACAAACTATGTACATTTTTTATTAGCAATAGGCATTTGAAGTGCTTTCTGTAATGTATTTTTCTGCATTTAAGTATACATTCTATGCGACGAACAAGGGATAAGAGAGGAATGTCAGGACTGTGCGCTAAACACATAAATTTTCCCTAGTGGCAATGCAGAACGCTATCAAAATAACTAACGGACAAAGCCTTTTTCCGCAGTTGGTTTTGTCCTCTCTGAAGAGTTTCCAGTTTAAAATAATGGAGACATTACCCTTTAAAAAAATGTAACATAACGTTTTAGAAAGTTATTCAAACTATTCAAAGTGTGTACGTGAAAATAAATATCTTTGTTTTACGTTTTGAAAACGTTATTTTTTTGTGAAAAAGCACTTTTAACAAATATCAAGTATAATAATTAAAATTTTGCTACTAGATTTAAAGCCAGATATCTTTGGTTTCTAAAAAGAAAATGAAATGCGGGTATTTGCGTTAAATAGATAACTGTATTACTTAAATCTTAGCCCCAGTAGATTGTTACTTTCCTCACATGAAAACCTTAACTCTGAAACCCGTGTCTAAGGTTGAGAAAATTTCATTGTGCTTTAGCGGTCATCTCAAAATAAAACCTTTTTCTACGTATATCTATGTACATATACTTTGGCATTTTTGAAGCTTTCTTTCTTGCATCCGAATAAAGACTGAAGTGAGTGTTAGTGACTGGGAATTTTCCTTTTCACCCGGGGCCGAAGGTGATGTCTGTACATCCCGTTGGTGATTATTTATTTTTTCCGGATATTGCTGTTGTTGCGCTAATTCCGCTTAATTTTTTGTGATTTCAAATTTGGCGATATATTATTATGTTGGTAGTTTAAATGAATCGTCCCTTTTATTTAAATCACATTGTTTTTCAATTTCTATAGCCACTTTTCTGATGATGTAGAAATAGGGCCGAGGCTGCTTGTTTGTTTCTGAGTTTATGTTCTTTTACTCTTGCTGATATCCGCCTGTTAGTATGCCCAACGTACAACTTTTCATAGTTTTGGCATGCAATACTGTGTACTCCAAGATTTCTTCCGATTCTATCGGTTGTGACTTTTACATATGGCAAGGCTACTTGTTTGTATATACAGGGTGGGACATTTTGGTGATGCATGTATTGGGATCTCAGAAACTATAAAAGATACAAAAATGATTAAATGGGCAAAGTTTTACAGAATTTTATCAGTAATTTAAAAACGCCAGCGGCGTGCTTTTAAGATTTTTGGTTTTCGAGATGTTTTGAAAAAACTAAAAAGTAGCATTTTCTGTAAAGCTCTGTAACTTCTTTATTTGTGTTTTGTTTCAAAATCTATGAACATCTTTTTATAGCCATTTTTTGTGTAGAAAACGGTTATTGCATTAGATTTTAATTACGACGTTTCGGTTATCCTTCACCATCACTAACTTTATTTTTTCTTATAGACGCCATATTGAATTTTTGTCTCTTTAAAATAAGCAAGAAAAATCCTATTCATTGATGGGTAAGAAGTTTAAATTTCCTAAAGAAAAACCATCAAAATGTCCAAATATCTATTGTATTCTAACATGCTTTGGATCGCCATGGTAACAATATTATTTTTTTGTTTTGGACTGTTTAAAAATGGCTTGCGTTATACCAACGAAGAGAAATTTGATATGCTGGAGTGTTATATTAAAAACAATAGAAATGCGGTTACAGCCTTAAATAATCACGCTGATACTTACCCAGAGGGACAACAACCAAACCAAAGTTATTTTTTAAACCTTGTGATTAATTTAAGAATGTGTGGAAGTTTCGAACAGTCAATGCCTAAAAAGTATAACAAAGACAATAACAATCGTGACAATCAAATTATAAATTAGTTTACCGAAAACCCAACTTAATCGACAAGAATAAGCAGTACGGAGCTAGACATTCCTGGGACACACAAGGATTTTAAAGAAAAATAAGTACCACCCATACAAGCCGGCCATTGAAGGAGATTTTCTAAGGAGTCTTACCTTTTGTAACTGGTACATCAATAAATGCCGGGAAAATGTAAATTTTAGCAATGCCATTATATGAACTGACGAAACATATTTTAGTAACTGTGGAATCTTTAACAAATACAATTGTCACCATTGGGCAACAGAAAATCCTAGATTGTTGGCACAACGTAGGTTGCAAACTCGATTTGGCACAAACGTTTGGTGTGGCATTTACGGTAAAATAGTTTTTCATATTAGCTGGTTTAACTTAATAGTTTAATCGACTTATAGATCCTTTTTTTTACCATACTTTAACTTGTGAAAGATATTTAGATATGCTAGAAAACCAAATTCTAGCAGCAATTAGAGATGCAGCACAATACGGATTTCATAATGTTTGGTGTCAGCAAGATGGCTGCCCAGCTCACTATTCCAGGGCTTTTGGAGACAAATTAATTTCAATTGGTGGTCCTACATCATGGCCTGCTAGGTCGCCAGATATTACACCCTTGGATTTCTTTTTATGGGGGCACTTTAAAAATGAAGTTTTTAAATTTGAACCTCCCGAGACTTTGGCCGTATTCGAAGAGGTAGCTCAGGAAGTGTTTGCTAATATTAACAGAAATACACTTAGACGAGCAACAAATAGTGTTACCGTGGCGATCCAAAGCCTACTAGAATAAAATCGATTTTTGAATATTTTGATGGTTTTTCTTTAGGAAACGTGTTAAACATCAACGAATAGGATTTTTCTTGCTTATTTTAAAGAGACAAAAATCCAATATGGCGTCCATAATGAAAAAAGTTTGTGATGGTGAAATAACCGAAAAGTCGTAATTAAAATCTAATGCAATAAGCGTTTTTTACACAAAAAATTGCTATGAAAAAGTGTTCACAGATTTTGAAACAAAATACAAATAAAGAAGTTACAGGGCTTTACAGAAAATGCCACTTTTTGGTTTATTTAAAATATTACGAAAACCAAAAAAGTTAAAAGCACACTGTTGACTATTTTAAATTACCAATAAAATTCTGTAAAACTTTGCTCATTTAATCAATTTTGTATCTCTTATAGTTTCCTTGATCCCAATACATGCATCTATAATATACAATATATATATATATATATATATATATATATATATATATATATATATATATATATATATACTTATTAAATGTTATATGTATCAAAATATACATTCATCAATTTTTATAAAAAGCTAAATTTCAGAGCAGTGGTCAAAACAAGTTCACAGTTTGAACTTTATGGTTTTTCTTAAAAGTTTCAAATTGTTTAAAAAATTAAGTTCTAGAATATACTTCTATTCGTTCAAAAATCAAAGTGCATTTAGCAAAATAAATAACACTTTTATTTTTCTATATAATAGGTGCTACTAGACTAAGAAGCCAAAGATTATAGATCATCACATCACATATGATTTTTATTATTAACGTTAATATTTATTATAACTTGCATGTAAACTTATGATAAAACGAATTAGTCTTAATCTTTAACGTTGTTAGGAAAAATATTTGAAGAGAATAAAAACTGTCGCTTAAAATAATTTTTTTACATATTACCCATTGTGTCGCCGTAAACGGTGCCCAGTGTAGAGTTTAGGATTTTCAAGAATTGTACTGTATCAGCAGGCATACTAACTGGATTCTTAGACATTTCTCATTTATGTATTTTAGAAGAAATCGGCAATGTCTGGTATCTGTCATTCAAAACACTTTGTATTTTTTGATTGATATTGAAATCAAACGACTTAACCACAGTAAAATTTCGTTTTTAATATAAGTAATGCGGTTTCTACATCATCAAGGTTTTCGAGTGTTAACTGACACAGTTTTTCTTTATGGTAAGAAAGAAATATTGCCTCTTTCAACATTAACTAGCTATTATTGACTGCTGCATGTTTTGAAACCATGTTTTTCGATTCGTAACTATCTACTTTTCGCTTCATAAAACAATTAGTTTGAAGTGATCAATAATATCCTGATCTTATATTTAAAAGTGATCTTATCATTTAATAATTAAATTACATTTCGAAATATATCAGAAAAACATTTTCGCTCTATTTTCCAGAAACACCGTTTTCATCGCAACACTGTTCAAATTTTCAATAGCAATTTCGAAATGTTCTCTAAACTTTTGCGGCTTCAAATTGAATGTAGCTCTGTTATCTGCTTCATTTATTTCGACTAATCGGGCTTTTCCTTTTAAATTATCCATGCAAACCTTCGAAAAGATCAGAACTGCCTTTTGATTTAGAACGAGCTTTTCCTTTAATGATATAATATATATATATATATATATATATATATATATATATATATATATATATATATATATATATATATATATATATATATATATATATATATATATATATATATATATATATATATATATATATATATATATATATATATATATATATATATATATATATATATATATTATATATATATATTTATATATATATATATATATATATATATATATATATATATATATATATATATATATATATATATATATATATATATATATATATATATATATATATATATATATATATATATATATATATATATATATATATATATATATATATATCGCAGATGACAACCTAAAAACTTGAAATGGTCATATCTTAGGAAGGAAAAACTTAATCAAAAAACGCTCAAAACACTTTCTATAAAATGAAAAGAGAACAAATAAAAGCATATTATTCGACCCTTATCTGTAACCCCTTGGGCAGGGTGAGATACAACCCTAAAATCTTAAATAGAAAGGGGGGTTGAGTGATACATCATCTTAAAGCTCTTGAAAAATACTTTCCAATGGTACCATAGAAAGCTGTTTTTCGTGTAATTCTTCTGTATTTATTAAAGGAAACAATAAATAAAAACACAGTTTTGAACATTTTTATTTTTATTTAAGTAAATGTTCAAAATGATTGGTAATGATGTCTCTTAATAATTTTAAACATTTTAAGCCTGGTATTTTACTTGCTTATGAATATTCGCATTTTATTATCACAATATTTTAACACTTTAAAAGTAACTTGTACTATTAGTATTGATATTTTAACAGTTGACTTTTGGTTCAGTTTAAACGAAAATTTTGATTTTCATTTATGGTTCTCAGGATCAATGTTTCTTAAGGACAGCCTAAAGATTTAATGAAAGGCATCCAGATCAAAATGTAAGTCCTGAGTATGTTCGCCAACTAGTAGCCAAATTTGAAGAAACTGGATCTGTCGCAAATAAAAAGAGAAATCAACCGAGACTAGTTGACAAACAGCGCAAATTGAAATTCTGGGGCAGTTTGCAATTAATTGAACTTTATCAACTCGTCAAGCAGCTGTAGCAACTGGCTTATCTCGTGAAACAATAACAAAGGTACTTAAATTTCAAGTTTCAGCTCTATAAACTGCGCATGCTGCAAGAACTTGGTGAAGACGACCGGATAGAAGAATCCAGCTTTGTGAAATAATGACAGATAGAATTACGGCAGAACCTCGACTAGTTAAAAATATTTATTCTCGATTGAGACAAAAACTTATAAGTTGTTAGAAAATGTTGATTCAGAAATACGTTTCCGATTAGTTTGGCGCTTAAAAATGTTTGGAATTTTGTAATGAATAAATTATTCTTTAAACTTGATAAGGTTATTTAATGCGATAATAATGGATATACACCCTAACAATAGCAACAATGGTTATAATATTCGAAATACTTAAACCATTTTCTTACTAGCAACAACGGTTCGGATTTTCGTAAGGTATCGTTTCCAATTAGTTTGCCATCACTGTATATATATATATATATATATATATATATATATATATATATATATATATATATATATATATATATATATATATATATATATATATATATATATATATATATATATATATATATATATATATATACATATGCTGCCTTAAAATTAATTTATAGCCAACGACACTGTTTGCCTCAGGATATTAAGGCAACTCTGTGTGATTCGTTGGTGTTATCACATTTCAATCACTGCGATAGCGTGTATGGGCCCTAGATCAAAACGACACTAGGCGAATACAGAAAGTTCAGAACTCATGTTTACGTTTGATTTTTGGAATTCGAAGAAGAAATCGGAACTCATACAAATTAAAAGAATTGGGCTGGTTGAATATGTTTAACAGGGTTAAACTACATTTTGCTTGTTTTTGTTATAAAATAATAAAAATAAAAACCCCAACATACTTATACAACAAAATTCAATTTAGGAAAGATATTCATCGATTAAACCTACGAAACGTTGAAACACTAACTATCTCAAAGCACAGAAAGGAACTGTTCAATAGATCATTTTCTTACAATGTAGTTTTTTGTTTGAATTCTTTGGGAGCAAGTCCATTTACCGAAACATGCGCTGCTTTCAAGACCCGCGTAAGGAGTTCGCTTTGTACATGTAATTTATATATATATATATATATATATATATATATATATATATTCCGTTTTCGCCAAAATTGCATTTGGCATTTTCGAAGCTTTATTTCTCGCCTCCGAGTAGAGAGTGTTGGTGACTGCGACGCTTCTTTTTATACCCCCATCCGGGTCAGAAGGTTATATCAAAGCGGCCGTTAGTCGTTATTTATGTTTTGCGAATAGTGCTGTTGTTGCTGCGCTAATTGCGCTTGATTTTTTATACTGTTGGTAGTTTTAATGATTCGTCCTTTTTATTCAAATCACCTTTTTTTTCAATTTCTATAGCTTCTTGGATAATTCTAGTCTTATAATGTTCTATATTGGCAATCTCCCTGCACCCATCAAATTTTTTGGGTTTCCAAGTAGTTTACCTATAGCTTGTGGCCTGTGTAACATTTGTATGTTGTGTTTCCTAAGAATTCTTTCGATTTTGTCTGTTGTGCCTTTTACATATGGTAAGGCCACTTATTTCTGGTTCATAATTTTGTTTGTTGCTCGTTGTTTGGGGACCCTGTGCATTAATAACTTTCTCTATGGTGCCATTGTTATAGCCATTTTTCTTTAAAGCACTAGTTATTATATTAAGTTCATGTTTTTCAGGCTGAACTTTTAATAACTTTATTAAGCCGCCATTTTGTTTTTCCATCTTGGATTTGTGCCAAACTTTTACCAATTGTTTGCTAAATAATACTTGGTATTCGTGTTAAATTTGAGATAAACTGATTATGTACTTTTTTAGTAATAATTTAACATTTCACTATACCGTCATTTTGTTTCACCATATTGGATTTTTATCAAAATAGTACCAGGTCATTCCCATATGACCCTTAATTTTTTACCAAAATTTGAAGGCAATCGGATTAATAGTTTTTTATCTATGCCGCGAACAGACAGACAGATAAACCGACGGAATTGAGAATTGAGAGATTGTTTTTCTGCATCTAGGAACCCTGAAACCGAAAGATCGGACAAAATCTCGATTTTTTGACGATAACAATACTTCTCTTTTACAAGGCAAGTGAAAATTAATAAAATGAAACAAAGCAACCTTTTTTGTAATAAAACTTATTTTATTCTCTAAACAAGCTTGAAGTGAACCAAACTAGTGCTTTTAACACTAGTGTCATAGGTTATTTACTTTTAATATTAGCGTCATTAAAGATCAATGAAGACACTGGGAAGTAAAATTAAAATATCTACTAAATAGTAATTTAAACATCTCTAAACACTTACAATTTTTCATGTCTCTTCAATTTCAGGTCAATAGTTTCAATATATTGCAACCTTCAACAATATCTATAGCAACACGTATATGTTTAATAATAGTATTCAGTTCGAATTTTTAATAAAAATGTAATGGCGCGACAAAATTGTTCCCCTAAGGCCTGATATTAGTTTTTTCGGTTATTTTTCACGAAAATGTCGCCAACGTATGTGCAGCAGAAAGTAGGTGAACTGTATAATCAAATCGAATATTGTCTGTATTGGAAAAGCTTATGGTGTACGGGTTATTTGTGCAGGTTGATATGTTACATGATAGGCTATGATAGTATTGGGACTTTACTTTCAATAGACTTTCAATAGGTACAAGAAGGCGACAAATAAAAGTACTGTATAAACTGACATTAATTTAATGACTGGCAGTGGTTGTATTGGTAGATGGATTGCCAATATCGATGACTTTTTGGAGACTTACTTAATACTAATTGATTTTGACAGTCTTGCAAATTTAATTCCGTTTACTCGCAATTTATATGAAGCTATGGAGAATGACTTAGAAATTCAATTGATCCAATGTTTGTGGTAGAAGATTATAAGTGTAGTCCTTTACGACCACCAATGAAAAAAATCTGAAACGGTCTAGCCCGGAGAGTGAGTGAATATTGCTTAATGAATTTTTGGTAATTCTAGCGTAATGTGATATATATATATATATATATATATATATATATATATATATATATATATATATATATCAGGGGCGTGCAGTCCATGGAAGCAAGGGAAGCAGTGGTTTCCCAAAAATAATTACAAAACATCCTCTAAAATGTAATTTTTGAGATAGGAAATCATTAATTTAGTTTATATTAAAAATGCTAAAATATTATCTTAATTATCAAGCCCATAATAAAAGCGACCTTGACTCCGACCGAGCGACAATAGAAAATGGAATAGAACCTATGCGGGCCGCTAGCTTCTCTGCAGCCAAGTTCCGCGTGCTTGATTTCTTGTAAATCGAACCAGAGGTTATTGAACTTTCCACCGGCTGTTTACAATTTTTGCATTTCAGTAGCGTGCTTTAAGTGGGGGCGGAAGCTATCATTAAAGTAGGTTCTTTCTTTGAACGGCTATCCGTGTGTTGTATGATACGTAAGTCTTCGGCAAAACCAGAATTGAACACACCCTTAATAAACAGTTGGAAATTAGTCACCGCCAACACAATGAACTATTCGATAAAAATAGGCAAATGTTAAGAAGACTTATCGATGTTGTTTGTTTTCTCGGACAGCACGAATTGGAATTTAGAGGTCATGACGAAACAAGGGTTTCTTCAAATAGAGGAAATTTTCAAAATTTACTTAGTTTAATGGCTAAATATGATGATTGCTTAAAAAATCATTTAAAGCAGTCTAGCGTTTTTCGCGGAACGTCGAATCGACTCCAGAATGATTTAATTTCCGCTGTTGCAACCATTATTCTAAAAAGAATTAAGCAGGAGATTGGCGAGGCGCGGTTCATTGCTATTGTTCTGGACGAAACAACTGATATCACTAATTTTAGCCAATTAACTACAGTAATACGCTACGTTAAAACAGACGTAAGTATTCAAGAGCGATTTTTAGGTTTTAAGAATGTGTCCGAAAATCGTATCGCAGATGCATTATATACCGTAGTTTATAACGTTACTAAATAAATTGATGGAGAGAAAAAATTAGTTGCTCAAAGCTATGATGGAGCCGCAGTGATGGCAGGACAATTAGGGGGTCTGCAAGCTAAAGTTCGAGAAACTTTCCCAAGTGCTGTGTTTGTCCATTGTTTTGCTCATAAATTAAATTTAGTTTTATCCCAGTCCATCAATCACATTAAAGAGTGTACAGTATTTTTCGTTACTTTAAGTGGCATGGCTGCTTTTTTTTCCGGCTTTTTGGACTGTTTGAAACGAGATTTTAATTTTAATTATTTGTTGAACATATTTTCAGAAATATTTCCATTCTCGGACAATGTTTTTAATATATTACAAACTAAAACAAATGATATTGCTTTTTGCCTCCTACCTTAAAATCAGCGTCAATCTTGAAAAGGACAGAAACAAGAATAGTTTTATAATGTAAGTTAAAGTTACTTCATTAGGTACTGTCTATGAAGATAAAAAAACCAACATAATATAAACACAAATATAACATACATTTTTAAAATTAAAATCTGCTCCCAAATGAGCTTCAAAACCAAAACAAATTTTTTATAGTCAATAAAAGTTATTTCACTAATAACTGTCTTACTGTGTAGGAGGCAGAAGCTATAAACCGAGCTTGAATTGGATGGAAATAAATAAAACTCTCTCCTCAAAACTTTTAATTCCGTGCACTACATTTTTGAGAGAGTCTTTAAAACAAGGGGGTCAATTTCATTTTCAATGCAAGTTTTTAACCCGGTTGCTGTTTTACCTTTAAACCTTATAAATCCCAAAAAATTTTCAAGGATTGATCTTTTATAAAAATATCTTAGTATTATAACCATTTGACAATAACTTAATACATCGGTGGTTTGAATTAGCTTGAACTGATAAAATATCTGCCGTTTCAATTTGGTTAAAAATTTCTTTCCTACACACTTGTAGCATGCTGTCTAGAATATCCTAATAGCAAAAGCTGTGCAAGAATTAATATGGTCACGAGATGGCTCATGCTTCCTCATTATTTGAGGAAGGTGGTGTAAATCGTTTATTCCTTTCCTTGCCCAGTTAAAGTCCATTCTAGAGTCGGCTTTATAAAGCAGCAAACACGGGAAACAATACAATACATTTTTTATTTCACATCCATATATCCAGTTATTTTTTTTATAAGTGTCTTTCGAAAACCGGCGTGTAAAAGGCCTGCTTTCGGCTTTTCTTTTACAAACTTGTGTTAAATTTACATCTGGCAAAGGCCTGTCAAGCTCTTTAATTTTTAACTTATCCTCTAATAAGTCGATTTTTTTTGTTAAAGATTGTGTACAGCATTCTCATTGACACACCTTTAAGTATTATAGTTATACATACACAGTTTATAAAATAGAAAAACTATCGACCAGAAACCAAACACACTCTCGATATCGGATTTTCATAAGACGAGACCCACAATCATGCACAGCTTAACGGTATATTCGGGTCACTTCGTATACTGTTCTTCGTAATGCCGATAGAGCTAGTAATAGCGGCTGTAGAGGCTGCGCTTGAAACATATGTTTGAGAATTCTCAGCAGTCAACGAGGTCGGGTAATTAGAGATAGGAACATCCTTTCGTTCACAAACTTGTGGTAAATTTACATCGGGCAAAGGTCTGTCAAGCTCTTTAATTTTTAACTTATCCTCTAATAAGTCGATTTTTTTTTGTAAAAGATTGTGTACAGCATTCTTATTGACACACCTTTAAGGATTATAGTTAGACATACACAGTTTATAAAATAGAAAAACTATCGACCAGAAACCAAACACACTCTCGATATCGGATTTTCATAAGACTCAACCCACAATCATGCGCAGCTTAGCGATATATTCGGGTCACTTCGTTTACTGTTCTTCGTAATGCCGATGGAGCTAGTAATAGCGGCTGTAGAGGCTGCGTCTGAAACATATGTTTGAGAATTCTCACCAGTCAACGAGGTCGGGTAATTAGAGATAGGAATGAACTGGTGTCTTTTGGGGTAAAAAAATTTAGCATAATCTTAAATCAATATTAAATTTATAAGAATTGAAATTGTGTGTTTTGTCAACATTCTTCAGGAGGGCGCGCGACCACGCGGCCTTATGGAGCAGCCGCCACTGCCGTTGATTGGGTTATTGTTACACACCCGGCAATTTTACTTGTTGATAAACTTGAATCTGCCTGCGTTACTTACCTCTAGAACTTGTAGTTCTCTGTTCAATACGTTTTTGTTATTGACTTTAAAACCCTGTTGCCTAAAAATCTCTTTACCGTAACGTTGGGCGGATCGTTTTGTGACTTTTTAGTTTTAATGAGTTTCGGTAAACATTATTATATACTTAGCTCTTTCACTTAAAACAAAACACTGACGTTAAAATAGTATAATAACATAACTAGCGTTAATAATTAACATAAATTTGTTGCCAAAACCAACTTTAAAAAAAAAGAATGTAACCGCAACAGCTTTTTTCACATGCAGTATCAATGAACCCACCATTTTTGAACAGTGTTCTATCACCATCCTGTCGAATAACTCTACGAGTTGGATTTTTCCAAATTTACATATCATACACTTTATAAAAGAAAGTTAATAGAATCTTTATTAATAGGGTTTTTTGCTAATGGTTTTTCATTATTTTAAGCCAATTAGTAATCTGAAACAAAATTGAACATTATAACTTTGCAGTTAAATATAACCTTTAAAATATCAAGACTTTCATGTAAATTACATTTTACATACCTCAATATGTTTTATTCATAATTCATTGGATTACATTTTGTAAAGTATTCTCAACTTCTCTAAATTAAGACAAAAGAAATTTGTTTTTGTTTTGTTTACCAATATTCGGAATTTGCCTTTGTCTTCTATAGCTATGGTTTCATTGGTTTCTTATTTTTCGGCATCCAGCCAGCTTTGACAGTGTCGTGTTTTTTTCATTTCAGTCACGATTTTCTTCTTAGCGGCAATTCGCCAGCATTATTCGGGGGATACCGAATATTATCGGGTTGTCACTCCCTTATACTAGTGGCGCCAGCAGTGAACTCCACTGTAATTATTATTTTATTTTATGGCATTAGGTTGGCATAAGTCTGAAGTGAGGAAGAATGATGGAGGGGAATGTCAAACTTCTTCGAATTTTCTGGACCTGATTTTCTCGCCCCTTTCTATTGGCTCTCCTTAGAGGTGCAACATGTGTCCGGCTTTGTAAAAGTGCCTTAATGGACCAATCTTTTTTAAGTACTAAGTAATTTCTTTTTAAAGTGCAGTGCCGTTGAAAGCCTAAGGCCTATTTATGGACATCGTCGGGCCCTAAATTTTGGTCCTGTTTTATTTGGTTATTAAATTCCCTATGTTGGTGACCGTTGACGTCGAAGGAGCCCTCTAGATGACTAGAGGTAAGGCAATGTCTCTGAATAGTTTTGTTGTAAATAACTTGTTTTTGCACATTCCGTGTCGATTTTATTTTAAGACAAACAATCGTTTGTAGGGTTTCAGGTTAAGAATTCAAGATATGGTTTTGGGATATAGTTACAAGTTTATGGTGTAATTTTTGGGGTACATAAACCAAAAGTTCTACAATGGTTTTTTCCTTTAAGAGTACGAGGAATTAATTCTTAATTTTTATATTTTTAAATTTTATATAAGGTAGCAGAAAGGAAGTAAGTAACCTATTTTTGTAAAACAGCCTTGGCCAAATACTTTATATTTTTATAACTTTTTCCTTGGGGCAGTGTGGTAAAAGAAAATTCATAAATTTTTGATTTCCCTGTGCGCTATTTAATTTAATTTTCATATTAACATATTTGTGTCATGACATTTCGCCAGATGTTCATAGGTTAATGATATAATGGTAATAACGTTCTATCACATTTCACATATTTGATATATTTTATATATATCTTTACATTTTCTTAATTTTTTTTTATATCTTAATGGCAATTGAATTTTAAAATGTATGCTAAATTTCACATGTCAAAGAACATAAGGTATCATTAAAATTTGACAGTCTGCACTTTATATAGTGTTTTATTGAAAAGCCCTCCAAATCTTTATTTTGTCTGCATTTAAATATCAATATAGATTTCTTCCTAATTATGTCACAGTCAGTTAGGTGGCGCCCATTTTAATTTCGAAAATTGTACCCGAGAACCTGCAACCTACAGCTCTCCGAAAATATGACTGGCTGCCGTTCGCATGTACTGGTAAGTTCATAAGGACTTTACGCCATAAACTTGTATTACATTTTTGAAAAAAGAAAGTGAGTATTATGATCTTGGAAAAATATATAGAATGTTCCATTTAAGATTGTCCTATACCTGAAAATGGCCATTTTTTTCTGTGCTTTCGGTTGTCAAAGTAAAATGACATATGAAAAAGAATCGGTGAAATAAAATTATATTATATAATTCTAGCGTAATATGATATAGCTTCATCTTGTTAAAAATAGATTGAATTAAGTAAATTTTTCTGTGGAATCTGAGGGTAGAAGAGGAATTTTAACTTATTGTATGAAATAGAATTAACAATAACATAAATTTGTCTCCAAAGCCGACATTTCAAAAAATAAAGTTATCCACAACACAGTATTTTTTCGAAAATCATTGTACCAACCGTTTTTAAACAACTATAACTTGCCTTATATTTTTGAAAAAAGAACGAAACAAGCTTTATAGTTCTGTAATTATAGTTTGACACAACTGTACCCTTTTCGGAAAATCAATTTTTTTTATATGCTGTCAAATTTGGAATCTATACGATTTGAGATTTAAATGTTTTCTCACGATTTTCTTTATCATTGATTGGGGTATTGCTACAAACCCGGCAATTTTACTTGTTGATAAACTTGAATCTGCCTGCGTTACTTTTAGAACTTGTAGTTCCCTGTTCAATAAATTTTTGTTATTGACTTTGCGCTTTTAAATCCCTGTTGCCCAAAAATCTCTTTACCGTAACTTTCACGTTGGGCGGATCGTTTTAAAATATATGTCTATACCTACATTGTATTTTCTTTAGTGACTTTTTAGTTTTAGTGAGTTTCGGTAAACATTATTATATATTTAGCTCTTTCACTTAAAACAATACACTGACAATCCCTTGTCAAGACTGATCCTGACGTTAAAATAGTATAATAACATAACTAACGTTAATAATTAACATAAATTTGTTTTCAAAACCAATTTTGGAAAAATAAAATTAACCACAAAAGTTTTTTTTACACGCAGTATCAATGAACCCACCATTTTTAAACATAACTATAACTTGTATTACATTGTTAAATTGCGCTTTTGGTTATCAAAGTAAAATGATATATGAAAAAGAATCGGTGAAATAAAATTATTCAGTAAAAACCGCACCCTATTTGTGAGATTTCTAAAATAAAACTGTATAAAAATATGGATCATTCAAACAAGTAAAAATATAACATAATAACAATGGAAATTTAAATATATTCAGTGTCGCAGGTAAAAATACGTATCATCAATATTTTGGCTAGCGTTTTATCTTCTTTGTTGTATGGCTGTATTTTAATTAACTGAACTATTTTAGAACAGCTATTATTTAAGCTGGAACGGGAAAGCTACATTTTTTCCAATTACGGATTTGTGCACCCGTAAAAAATCCTGAATGAGCTTTGCGCCAACATAAATTATCACTTAAATCAACTAACTATGCCAGCGACGCGTTGTTTTGGTTTACTTAAATTATGTTTTTTGACGCCACCCTAATTTTCAACTAAAATTTATTGCTGCATATGTATTTTTGTATTATTTCTAGATTTATTTTTCTGTCAGAGATTATTACATTTCACCTACCTAAATGTATTAAATAAATATTTACTGAGTTATTGTGCTACAGTCTTTTTGAGTTCGTGGAAAATGTTGGTAAATTGGCTTTTACCCGAAACATCCCTCGTAACCGATTCCACCACCCAAATAACACAGTTTGTACAGGGTGTCCCATTTTCGTAGGTTTTACGGGGTTTCCAGCTTATGAGTAGAGATAGAGAGATGCGGTTTTCGCGACACCGTGCTACTTTTCGATGAAACTAAAGAGGCCGCAAACAGATTTGCCCTAACCATTTTAGTTTCCGTGCTACAGGGTGATTTTGAAAATTTGTCATTTTCGGACACCCCCTGTAACTCAGCTATCGTAAAATATATTTAAAATGACTCAACTGGTATTTATAGATTTTTTCACGTAGAATTCAGTGGCGTACTCAGATTTTTGCTGAGAGTCATAGTTTTTGACATATTGGCATAACCTACTATTTTTTAAATGGGACACCCTATATATTATTTTTTCATCTTATTCTTCGTGTCGAGAGCTTTTCAAAAACATACCATAAGTCATATTTATTTTCATAAATAACTATAATTTCATTAAAACTACAAATATTGTTCAAATTGTAGACCATTATGTGTCCTACAAGTGTGACAAACTTTAAAAATTCTTTTTAATGCATTTTCTATTGTAAATGACTGTCTTTGTAACTCTGCAAAAGCGTTTTCGGTGGCCATTCTTAGTTGTTCTAAGTTTTCGTATCGCCTTACATAAACCTTGTTTTCTAAATAACCCCACAAAAAGAAATCTAAAACTGAGAGGTCAGGGGATCGTGGTGGCCATCGAACAGGTCCGTGTGTTCCTATCCATCTTCCAGGAAAATGGTCGTTAAGCCAGTTTTGACTTATTCTGGCATTGTGGGCTGGAGCTCCGTCTTGCTGGAAATAAATCCTATTTAGTTGAGCCAAGGGAACATCATCCAAAATTCCTAATGCGTCTTCTAGGATTCGCACGTAACCAATCGAATTCAGATTTCCTTCAACTATTTTTCGGTTGAAAATAAAACAGGAGACATTGAATCCAAATCTGCCCTGACGCTCCCTAGGAAAAATAACATGGTTGTTTTCTTGACTCCAAAATCGCGTGTTGTGTCTATTTAAAATCCATGAACTAGTAAAATGTGCCTAGTCTGACCAAATAATCTTTTTTTCAAAATCGATATCTTCTGCCTTCATATTTATAAACCAATTGCAGAACTCCAATCTGCGCTCTGCATCACCAGGATGCAGATGATGCACAAGTTTGTATTTATAGGGTTTGAATTTGTGCTTTTTCAAAATTTTCTGCACTTTGGTTTTCGGTACACCCGCCTCTTCGTCTATTTTCCTGCAAGATGTTTCAGGAGCTGTCTGAACGAGGGCTAAAACGTTGACCTCAGATTCTTCGTTGTCTTTATTGTAAGTTCGCGATCGAGGCTTGTTAAAAGATCCATATTGGCAAAGATTATTTTTAATTTTTTGAAAAATTCTTTTTTCTGGTTGTCTTCTCTCGGGATATCTAAGATAAAATAAAGCGAACCAATAAAGTCAAAATGCAGGAAGATAAAAAAGAACTAACCTGTTCAGATAAAGCTCTGCCGCCTTCTTCATTAGACAATATAAAACACGCGTTCATATCATATTTCTCAAAATATTCAAATTTTTGATTGTGAGCCATATTAAAAACAATAATTATAATAGACGTCAAGAAAAATTTAAACGCAATAATGCCAAAAATGACAGCAGTAATGGCTGCCTGATCATATTTTTGTTGGCGTTGCCATGGCTACCACAGCCACCTTCTCTTATTTCGATTGATCTGCTATGCCATAAATCCGTTTAAAGAAAAATGCATTTTTTCATGTTATTTATGAAAATAAATATGACTTATGGTATGTTTTTGAAAAGCTCTCGACACGAAGAATAAGATGAAAAAATAATATATAGGGTCTCCCATTTAAAAAATAGTAGGTTATGCCAATATGTCAAAAACTATGACTCTCAGCAAAAATCTGAGTATGCCACTGAATTCTACGTGAAAAAATCTATAAATACCAGTTGAAACATTTTAAATATATTTTACGATAGCTGAGTTACAGGGGGTGTCCGAAAATGACAAATTTTCAAAATCACCCTGTAGCACAGAAACTAAAATGGTTAGGGCAAATCTGAAAAGTAGCACGGTGTCGCGAAAACCGCATCTCTCTATCTCTACTCATAAGCTGGAAACCCCGTAAAACCTACGAAAATGGGACACCCTGTATATGCATATATAGACAAATATTCGGTAATAAATTTATACATATTATATAAATATTAATATGTGTCACTTTTCTTGGTAGAGAGAAAGTTTCATTAAGAGGAAAATTTTATTAAAATGGCTTAACCTATTTTTCTACCAAAGTAAAGGGTACTTTGGTACAAATATAGGTTAAGATAAATAAGAATAGTAACATGACTAATTAAAATTAGTTAAGCGAATATTTGGAGCACTGATCTAGAGGATACCAGCCAAGAAAGTCTAAACTTCTGTACGATCTTTAAAACACACAAAAAGTTAGACAGATCGCCAAAAAATATAAATGGATTGAGTTTATAAAATTCATTGTTCCTGCGAAAAAGTATATTTGGGTGAATTTCTCTTAACTTAACTTCTCGACTAATGCATATTAAAATATTTACTTTTTTGCATTTTAATGTATAAACAGCTTTATGTAGTATGGAAAAGTATCACCCTGTATAGCGGATTGTTATTATTAGTATATTGCAATTGTTTAATATGTAATTGCGAAATGAGCACGCTGACGAGGCATCGTGCTAATGGCAATGTACTGTATGCAGTCCGAGATACAGGGATATTGTAACTAGCTATAGACGAGAGTGGTAGTAAGGGCAAGGGCGGACCTTGTTGGTCCGGCCCTTGGGCTGTACTGTTGTAGTCATAGTAAGAGTCAATAGAAGGTGTTGTTAGTAAGCGTCTTTCTTTATCCAACAACCTGGACAGAAGAGCAAATGAACCACCCTAAGAGATACCTTATTCAAGCCCTATTCATAAGTTATTACATGGCGACCCTTGCCTTAAAGATACTGCGTCAAAAGAGCTGTATAAATTAAGAACATGATTATCCAAGAAACCAGATGGACCAGAAGGACATTTTTTTTAGGTTTTATTTTAGGTTCAAGAGAGAACGAAAATAAGATATGGAAATGGGGTTTGGAAAGAACGAAAAATTGGTGTATAAAAGACATAAATTGTAGGCTTAAGGTACTAGAACTATCAATAAACTTAAGGTAATAGAATTATTAACAGGCAATAAGTCATTTTAGAATAGAATTTAAGATTATTATCGGACAATATGTCGTTTTAATTTAAATAGGGTGTGTTTTTATAAAATTTTGTTGATATTTAGTATAAAATTGTAAGTAAGTGTATATTAATTTAGGGAGCAAAATTATTAAAACCGTTAAGCACTACCTACGTAACAAATGAATTCTCGTCTTAGAAACAAATGTCAATTAATAATGATTTTTTTTTAATCTCTTATCTCTCGCAAAAGGAAAGGATGCACATTTAAAAATAGGTAATATATTAAAATAAGAAAAAACAAATTTAAAAAAAAATACTCATAGTGGACATCAGATGTTGATTGACGTAGATATTATTCTAAACTTCGTAATATTATGCCAAGACGACTTGGGCTGAGAGTTTTGCTATTTATTAATTTTAATTTATTATAGGTATCCAATATAATTATTAATAGTATTCATTAAAACCTTAGAGAATGATATTTTTATGTATCAATCGGATCAATTGAGACTAATAAGCAACCAACATTTTAAAAGTTTGATTAACAAAGCAAATTCATGCTAACCTACTTATTTTGCCATGCAACCATGCATTCTAAAAAGATGTGGCGTCATTTTACTGAACTGTTTAATTTTAACAAACATAAAAATACTAAAGCAATAATTTTCTCAGTTTTATATTAGAATTCATTAAGGAATTAAATTAAGCGATAAATTGAGATCCTCACAAAAAATATTATTAGTTCTTTGTATTGACTTTTTTTAAACTAATATAACACAATATCAAAGTTCGTTGTTCGCTTCATAACCCTTAAAGTATCGCTTTTTAGTGGAAATAATATTCAAATTCTTTAAATGCTTTTGTGTGTTTCAAAAAAGTATTTCAAACAAGAAAATTATCGTTCTGCAAAGTCACTACGGGTTGTAATTTTTAATATTTAATTTTGCTAACGTTATTAAATTAGTAAATACGTCACACATTTTACACAATCTGAGCATTTCGGATGGATTAAGTACAAAACATTTTGTTGAAGAATATCTACAATTTAGTTATTTTTTTAGTATCTCAAAAAAAAATTGGTTAATTTTCTAATTTATTTAAGTACTCAATACTTTAAAACACACACAGTCGTACAAACACACTGCTTTTAATTTGATTTTTGATAGTATCATTCTTAATAGCCATCAATTTTGTTTTGTGGTGGAATAATTTGAGGCTGCTAAACAGATTATTTTTGTTTTATTGATAAATCATGATTTTTATACTGAATTTATGAAAAAAAAATCAAAATAAGTAAATAATTTTTTTAGAGAATCCTGATAATTGAAAAACTGCTTTACACAATCATTTTATAGGGTAGGTACAATGATATTTTTTTGACTATATTAAATAGTAAATATGCATGTATGTATAAGTAAACAGGAAAGATTATTTTTTCGTTTTGCGTTATGATAATGTTTTAAGTCGTATTTTCCTGTTGTAGCTTTAAATAAATTAGTCCCCTCTTTACATTTTTCCTCCGTTAATACAGGCTCATTTTTTTTAATGTAAAGCCTTAGTAAAGTAAAAAAGTTAAATAGGGTAGACATTTATAGTGGTCATTCTTTAGTTAACTTTATTTCCTAAACCAACAAATACGAAACCACCATACGTTTGTTTACAGTGGAACTGGGATAATAAAGACCCGACAGTTCCACATTAACAAAAAGAGCACATAGAAATTTCTAATTTTTCTAACTTCAAAAATACACTTTTTTGAGAATACCCTGTAACTTTTTTTCTAAGCAAAAAAGTACAAAACCGCTATACTTCAGTGTAAAGAAAAGCTGGGATTATAAAGTCCCGAAAGTTTTATATTAAATGTAAGAACTCATAGAATTTTGTAATTGTTTAATTTAAAAGATACAGCCTTTTTAAAAATACCCTGTAGCCCTTTTTTCCTAAATAAAAAAATGCAAAACCTTTGTCCTTCTGGTTAACAGGGATAATATATTCCCGGAATTTCCACAATAAATAAAAGATCCCCTAGAAATTTTAATTTTTTTTAGTTTAAAAAATACAGATTGTTTGAAAATACCCTGTACCTTGTTTTCTAAACAGTGAAAGTTCTAAAATTACTATTGCAAAAGGTGCAGAGACTTAAAATTTTTCATTATTACATTATATTTTTTCACACCCTTTATAACATAAAAAAAAATATATTGTTATCAGAGACCACTCCAAGGCTTTCAGAATCTTTTAATTTTTAAAAATCGACTAAGACGTCTCCTAGATACGGATTGAGTACAAATTTAAGCAAAAGTCAAGGGTCATATGGGAATGACCGGTAATATTTTGGTAAAAATCCAATATTCCTGTACAAGATGGCGGCCTTAAATAATCTTTTTTTAGTAATTTACATTGCAAAAGTGAATAAATAAAATAAAATCAATTAAACACTAAATTAGGCTAATTTTGTTCAAATGATTCATTTCAGGTATGTATTGTTCCTGTAAATTTTGCTAAAGCTATTAATAATAAATAGCCGAACTATTTTATAAAATTAAGAAGTCGTTTATTTTTTATTTTTTTTTATAACATTTGAGATAGCGAAATGTGGCATTTAATAAACTGCGGGACACGAAAGAAAACCGGGCGGTCCTTAAAATAAAGGTTCATAGTCTTAACCAAGAGGAAAAGTAAAATTTGTGTTATTAAATTAGGCCTGTACTAAAGAAGCTGAAAATAATAGTTTGACTATTCCAATTCAAAATCGAACAGAACACGCTGCATTTTACACTCGTGTTTCGGAAAGTAGTGTAAGAAATATTCAAGAGAGAACATAATGATCGCTTATGTTCTACTTCACCTTTAAAATCTCCTGGTAAAAAAAGACCCCGATTATCATACAAAGATAAAATTGACGATGGTGATTTTTCAAGTAATTCGACGAACAATAGAGGATTTTTATATAAACTTGAAGAAGGTTCCGACCTGCAAACCCCTACTTAGTGCTGTAAAGAACAAAATAGATTTTCCGTTGGGGTATAAAACCTTAAATCAGCTTTTACGATCAAATGGTTTTGTTTGGCGCAAGTGCCAAAATAAACGAAAATTGCTCATTGAGAGACCAAATATTTTTCACTGGCGGGTGAAATATCTATCAACTGTAAGGCAATATAGGCAAGAAGAATGCAATATTATGTATCTAGACGAAACCTGGGTAGATAATAATATGACAGTGAACAAATGCTGGCAAAGTGAAAGTGTTACAGGTGTTTTTTTTAGGGAATCCGCTCTAGTAGTCGCTTTATTATAAATCATGCTGGTTCAGAAGTCGGATTTGTTCCAGGTGCTGCTTTAGTTTTTCGCTCGGAGGAGACTATCATGGATAGATGAATAGAGATAATTTTGAAAAGTGGTTGCTCGAGAAGCTTCTACCTAACATTTCTTCCAAATCAGTCGTGGTAATGGATAATGCGTCTTATCATTGTCACGTAGAAGATACAGTGACAACTAAATATTCTACAAAACCTCATATGATATCGTGGCTTAGATCGAACAATCTTGTATGTGATCCAACATGTGCGTCCTCAACCCTATTGAACTTGCATGGGCAGGAGTAAAAAAATATATTCGAGAGCGCAACACTGGTGAACTTTCAATTAAAGATTTAAATAAAATAACATTAGAAGCGATTGACTGAATATCGGCTGAAAATTGGAAATTGTATGTTAAACATGTTCATTCTATTTAAGATAAATACTGGGAAGTAGATGGCAAAATTGAAACGGTTATTGATGATTTAGTTATCACACTAGGATCTTCAAGTAGTGACGATGAAACCTCATCATTTTCAGAGGAAGACAACGATTTAGAAGGAATTGAATCATTAGAATCACAGCCGTCAACCTAAAAATGGCTTAGTTTTTTTTCATATATTTTGTAAAATTGTTCATAAAGTAGCTGTCAATCAACTACTTCAAAATAATTAATTTTCTGTTCAATACCGGGTGTCAAAAAATATCTAATATTGCAATTAATATTTGAAAAACTACAGAACTCATATTTTTTCAAAATTAACATATCCATGTAGTTATAGTAGGGGGGCCAGCACTGATTCCAGTGAACAAGATTTATCAAAATTTTAACTTATGCAGTTTGACTTTGGGCTATTCGGGTATGCCAAAAGTGACCGTTTGTCTCCATCTTTCATATTACTTTGTACAGAGATTGTCACTGTGAAGTACTATACAGGGCGTTTCCTAATTGCTTGATAATGTTAAAGGGGGGTGATTCTTGGATCTTTTTAAGAAAAAAGTTTAATATGAACCTAAAAGTCTTCACTTTGGAGATACATGATTTTAAAAAAACATTTTTTTTTAATCCTAATTCTGATGCTATTATAGAGAAGTAACTGTGTGAAATTTGATACACGTCTTTTATGCATAAAAGGACATTTTTATTAACAATCAATTTTTGAAATTCCTGCCAGTGACGTGCATATGTAATTAACCTGTGTAAATCCGTATGCTCACTAATGCATAGAAGACGTGTATCAAATTTCATGCAGTTATCTACAATAGCATCAGAATTGGGATAAGAAAAATGTTTTCTTTACCATCCTGTATCTCCAAAGTTAAGACTTTTGGGACATAAAAACACCCACTTTAACATCAGCACGCAATTAGGAAACGCCCTGTAGAGTACTTCACAATGACGGCCTCTGTATAAAGTAATATGACAAACGGAGACAGACGGCCACTTTTGGCATACCTGAGGAGCCGAACTGCATAAATTAAAATTTTGATAAATCACGTGCCCTGGTAAAATCTGGACTTGTAAATCGTGTATCACTATACTGGGTGGCCAATAATAGTGGACGTAGGCAGTAGCCCGGGAATCGTTAATGACAGAAAAATATATTTATAGGTAAATTGATCAAGACAAATCAAAATTAAATCATTTTAAAGTTCGAGAGAGATATAGAAGTGCGGTACACGAAAGAAAACAGACAAATATAGATAAAGGTTCATTATGCATACTTTCATTTTTTAATTATATGAAGTGTGTATAGTCAAAAAGGAGTGCCATATTATTTAAAGAACGACGGGACACCACTGGTTTAAAGAGATTTCTTGGCCGACCTTCCTAAACCCATTGACTCCGCCCGGTTTTCTTTCGTGTCCCGCACTATATTACACTCTATGTACGGACATACATTGTGATGAATATGGTACAATAGAATATTATAATTTAATTCCATAAAATATCTATATTTAAATGGTAGGTTCTGTCTCTAACTTTTTTCAATAAAAGCAATAACTTAGGAAAGCCAATGTAAAAAAAGAAGCATTCTACTCATTATTCTGGGTTAAAAATAATCACCAAAACTTTTTATTCTCAAGAAATATTTCTATTTACTTTCTTGTCTCAATTTAAAGAATTCCTTTACAAAGTCCCGTAAACAAAAAGTCTGGCAAGGCATTCATTTTAATTGTTTGCTGTAGCTCGGCAAAGTAAGTTTCATTATTGCCTCGGAAGTATTAGAAATGCTGCTTTACTTAATTTACGTCAAAAGTAGGCTAGAAACAAGCGAATTCTTTAACCTGAAAAAGTTTTAGTTGTGTTCTAATAATTTTTATTATATATTGTTTTTTGTTATATTTTTCAGACTACTGTCGTTAAGAGTGTTTATTATTATGCAAGTATAAATGGATGCTTAATTTAAATTATTTTAAAGTAACAAATGGTACAGATTTAAAAAATCGGTAAATTTTCTTTCCGTTTTATTCCGTCATCTTGTATTCAAACCAAGAGCACAGTTAATTCTTGCATACAATTTTAAATCAAACTAATAGGTAGCTGTCTTATTGCCGTACACTTGACAAAACTAACAGAAATTAATTGTTGTAAATTCAAGGCAATCTTATAAACTGATAATTGATAATATCGCAAGTTTCAGAGTGCTTTGAAACAGACTTCGTAGTAGCTCGACGTAAGTTTAAGGGAGAACTGCACGCAAAAAAATGAAAAACTAGCGACAAGGTCTAGTCAAGTTCAAAGTAAGATGAAAAGATACCTACTTATTAGAAAAAACTTCCTGCACGTCCGACCTCAAAAAAATGTGTTATGTATAGGCAATTTAAATTACATTTCGTTGGGTTCAGAAAACTATTATTATCATCGACAAAACAAAAGTAACAGCATATTAATTTAATATTTCATTATTTATATAATAATTAAACTCATTGTCTATTACATATTTAATGATGAATATATATATATATATATATATATATATATATATATATATATATATATATATATATATATATATATATATACCGGGTGTCAACGATATCGTTTTACACGATGCCATTCATTTGCTTTTTAGGTTAGGATATTTATATTTGGGTTAACGAAATATGGTATTAAGACACATATTTTTCATGAAAAAACAATTGAATATGACTGCCAGTTTTCCCGATATTAGAACCAAGTTAAGAATTTCAAATGGAACCCTGTATATTATTTTACATAGTTTGATAGAGCTTAGAATTACCTTTTCAATGACATATCACAAGTTATATTTTTTTTTCAAAATGGCGGACCAGGAAGCGCTTTTTCAAAATTCAATAAGGCGGCCGTTTCCCGATACCGATGAAATTTTGTTTAACAAATTATTAAAATGTTAAACAAAATGGGGTATTCAATGGATTTTAATCAAATTTAAAATCAAATTTTTAATTTATCACAAAATGTAATAAGTTTAATTTTTTCTTTAAAATGTGAACTTTTTCTTAAATTTTCTCAGATTTTAAATAGAAAGTTGTATTTATTAAATATTAGTATTAAAGTATATCTTATTAGCTACACGAAACCGTATAACAAGCCTTTTTTTGCTTTTTGTTTCAGAAAAAATTGACAAAACCTTGCCGATACACATTTTTCCTAATACATAACATGAAACAAACACACACATATTATTAATCAGAAAATCCTGGAATATTTTTTATTGTTTATTGATAAGTAATTTTGTATTATTTTGACATTTTGTGACTGTTGTCTTATTTTAGGAAAGCGATAAAAAATCACAAGTAGTATTAATTTTATTTTACCAGTAGATACCGTGCAGTAACATGAAAGATGACTTAACTAGGATATGTAGGTCTTGGAAACAATTGCATAGGGATTCCATTATAATTTTCATTAGATTTAACCAGAAACGTCAAAAGTACTGTTTTGTATCGACATTTCTGATAACTTTCGTTACATTTTTACACTGAGAAAAACAAAAAACAAAAACAAAACTCTGCCGATATACATTTTTCGTAATACATAACATGAAACACACACACCCACACACACATATTATTAATCAGTAAATTTCGGAATATTTTTTATTGATAAGCAATTTTGTATTATTTTGACATTTTATGATTTTTGCTGTCTTATTTTAGGAAATCGAGAAAAATTCACAAGTATATTAATTTTATTTTACCGGTAGGCTTTCGGTTTTTCCGGAAATACCTAGACCTAAGTCAAGAAGTTTAAAAAGAACTGTGTATATTTTTTCACACAGTTTGATAGAACTTAGAATTCCCTTTACATTGACATATCACAAGTTGATTTTTTTTCGAAATGGAGGACCAGGAAGCTTTTGTTCAAAATTCAATATGGCGGCCATTTTCTAACACCGAAGATATTTTTGAATTATAGGTAGAAATAATAAACAAATATGAGGGTTTTTATTGGGTTTAATGCTAATTTAAAATCAAACTTTCACAATTAATACAAAAGTCACTCAATTAAATATTCTATGCGCTGTCCGCCTTGTTCTTGGCATAGTGTAACTCTCTCAACATTTTCCGCGAGCAGGTTTCGTAAATGCTGTTCTGAGATACTCTCAACGGCTCGTCTTATTCTATTTTCTAACATTTCCAACGATATTACAGGAGTTGCATACACTTTTTCTTTCAGATGACCCCATATAGAAAAATCAAGCGGGGTTAGGTCAGGCGACCTCGCTGGCCATCGAATTGGTCCATTGGTTCCCAACCAGTTCTCACCAAATCGTTCATTCAAGTAATTTGCAACAATTCTTGAATTATGAGCAGGGGCGCCATCTTGTTGGTAAACTAAATCATCATTTTGCTGCAAATTATTTATAAAATATTCAATTTCATTTTCGAGAAAGTCCAAATACATCTTGCCAGTTAAAGGCTGATGGAATAATATTGGACCAATAACGCTTAGTCCTACAACGTCTAACCAAACATTAACTCCAAAATGTTCCTGGAAGGCACCTTCTCTTACTAATCTTTGATTTTCCTTTGCCCAATAACGAAAATTATTTCTATTAAACATCCCTAGATTAGTAAACCTTGATTCGTCCGAAAAAATAATCTTATGATGAAACACAGGACTTATTCTATAATTATCTAAAAACCAATTGCAATAAATAAGTCGTCTTTGGAAGTCATTTTCAAATAGGTGGTGGTGAATTTGATACTTAAACGATTTAAACCCGTGTTTCTTTAAAATTTTTCTGGCGCTTTCATGGGACGTATTGCACTGTTTGCCTAATTCACGAAGGGAAGCTGTACGGTCATACTCGATGTACGCTAAAAGGTTTGTTTCCACTTCTTTGCTTACTACGAAACCATCATTGCCATTAGCATGGACACCACCATTATTTTCATTTTTTAAATGTTGTACTAGCCAAGGATAATATGCATGTGAAGGAGCGTCACGATTCGGAAAGCGTTCCTGGTATAATCTCTCTGTGTCCCTTGAATTTTTGCGACATTCCCCATAAATAAGGAGCATGTCAATTTGATGTTCTCTTGAATAAACCATAATATTTATTTTTAAAACTAACTAGAACCACTTCTCAGTGTAAAAATGTAACGAAAGTTATCAGAAATGTCGATACAAAACAGTACTTTTGACGTTTCTGGTTAAATTTAATGAAAATTATAATGGCATCCCTATGTAATTGTTTCCAAGGCCTACTTATCTTATTTAAGTCATCTTTCATGTTACTGCACCGTATCTACCGGTAAAATAAAATTAATACTACTTGTGATTTTTTCTCGCTTTCCTAAAATAAGACAACAGTCATAAAATGTCAAAATAATACAAAATTACTCAATAAACAATAAAAAATATTCCAGGATTTTCTGATTAATAATATGTGTGTGTTTGTTTCATGTTATGTATTAGGAAAAATGTATATCGGCAAGGTTTTGTCAATTTTTTCTGAAACAAAAAGCAAAAATACGGCTTGTTATGCGGTTTCGTGTAGCTAATAAGATATACTTTAATACAAATATTTAATAAATACAACTTTCTATTTAAAATCTTTGAGAAAATTTAAGAAAAAGTTCACATTTTAGAGAAAAAATTAAACTTATCCCATTTTGTGATAAATTAAAAATTTGATTTTAAATTTGATTAAAATCCATTGAAAACCCGATTTTGTTTAATATTTTAATAATTTGTTAAACAAAAATTTCATCGGTATCGGGAAAAGACCGCCATATTGAATTTTGAAAAAGCGCTTCCTGGTCCGCCATTTTGAAAAAAAATATAACGTGTGAAATGTCATTGAAAAGGTAATTCTAAGCTCTATCAAACTATGTAAAATAATATACAGGGTTCCATTTGAAATTCTTAACTTGGTTCTGATATCGGAAAAACTGGCAGTCATATTCAATTGTTTTTTCATGAAAAATATGTGTCTTAATACCATATTTCGTTAACCCAAATAAAAAAATCCTAACCTAAAAAGCAATTGAATGGCATCGTGTAAAACGATATCGTTGACACTCGGTATATATATATATATATATATATATATATATATATATATATATATATTAATTTAATAATATTTTAGCAACAAAAGAAAAAGCATTCTTCTTTGTCATTGAATTGGTTTTGACAGGGTTGAATCCCCCTAGAATTGAAATCCTGGCTACATGCCTGCAAAAGACATATTTATGTAGTGGTTCATGTGGTAAAATTTATTATTAGCAATAAGCTTAGTCATTAAGAGCAAGCATTTCCATGACGAAATAACAGGGTGAGTTCTTATTACTGTTGTTACTAAAGATGAAGATAAAACTAAATTTTGTTACATTGACCCACTTATATCATCAATTTATCGCCGACTTCATAGGAAATATGTAATAAAATATAATTTGTCACTTTTTAATGCAACCTATTTTTTGAAATCGGGTTTGTTTTTTCAAAACATTTTGATTTCACCCTTTTTCTAACACATTTTAGTTCTATTTACGTGAAGTTGGGTAAAAATTTGGATCCACTACTTTTAAAAGTTTGCCAGGCTCGCGGCAAGTAATATTATATAAAAATGCACCACCTTTACATGTATTGGATCTATTCATATTTACAGCAAATCAGCAATTAACATAGCCTAATATTAATATGAATACAAAATTGAACTTCGTATTCCTAAAAACCACGAAAACCATATTATGAAAAACAATATCTTCACAGTATTTATCCCTCAATTTACCCCCTTTTTTCCCCATCATCCACCTTCCCCGCTATACACTTCACTTATTGACAGTATAAATATTTTGTGCCAAGATGTTTAATATTTTAAACATTCATTATAATATATTACATTATTATTTATATTACCGAAATCACCTGATAAAAACAGATTCCCCCTAGTTGGGATAATGTACCTCAGGATAGTTTTTATTTACTATTTTGATTACTTATAATTAAAAACCAAATTTTTAGGTAATAAATTAAAGCATTTCAAATTCATTAAAGAAAATCTCTAGTAAATGAAAAATTGAAAAGTAACGCCATTCCGCTATTTTCATTTTTTGTATATGCTTGCTATATGAGAACTCCGACACTACCCTAAATATTTCTTGAAAATTTCATCCAAAATGCAAACCATCCTGGAGTAATTCATGACATACATAAAAAAATGGGTCTTACAGCTTACTCAATTAAAATTTAGTACCTATGCTTGACCAAATAGTATATTTATGTGTTTATTAACCCCTCAAAAAAGGTGGTTTGAGAAATTTTAGAGGAATATTTGAGACTTTTCACAAATATATAAATTAGCAAAACGCTGTACTCCGTTTATCACCAGTATCTTCGACTTTATAGATAAGTTGAAGTTAGAAAAATGTAATTTAAGCCCAACGGAAATGTGCAATACAAAAACAATATTTCGTTTGCAAATATAAGAACGCTATTAGACGTGATGTGATTGGTGATTTTACCTTTCAACTACAGCACTGGTATGACATAACCTTACTTACCTTTGAAAACAAAGTTCTGAGTTTAAATCGTCCTTTTTTTCTGCAAATAAAGCAAGTTCGCACCATTTTCTTAAAGTTTTTTAAGCAGATTCTTGAAAATAGCCACACAAAACACTTGGATTTCTGAAAAACACTTACCTCACCAACTAGAACAATTACAACGCCGCACATCAAATACGTCGCAATCATGAATGACTACGATCGTCTTCGGCGTATTCCGAATAATCCCGAAAGAAATCTGTAGTAAACTCGAAAAAGGTAGAATTCCGACGTTGCTGATTATTCTGGGCTTTATTTCTTGAAATAAGGAATAATAATTGCAAAAGATCTAAATTACGTTTAAAACAGATTCGGTTTCAGTTATTTATATTAAGCTATTTAATTATCAGTTTTAAAATATTCTATATGGAAATTTATACTTGGGATTTCCGGAATTCCTTGTTTATTTAGGTAATAGTATAAAGGATGATATCCATTATAATCTGGCCACAGTAACGATTTGGGAAACCAGGGTTAATGTTGGATTCCTCCAAAATGTAAACAACTGGGTCTATATTATTTCCATGTCATTGTGCAAAACCTTCTTTCCCTCTATATATTATTTTAGTTTAAAATATATTCAACTAACAACAACCTTTTAGTATATGTCTCTGTTCAGTAAACTCTCTCCACTGATTCAAGATTAAACAAGATCCAAAGACTTTGTTGCGCTCATTTATTTGTATAAAAGCAATGCGGTCCACACGGCACACACTAACTTTCGAAACCGACAGAGACTTTCCCGTTAGCCCTTCGGGCTAAAACGAAAAGATTCTAGTTGCGAAATATAATGAATGTAATCGGTCTGTGTTGTGTTTGTCGAGGGATCTCATATTGCTCCAAGCTAAGACCGAAATAAACATTTTCTAGCACAGAAAGTTTTACTTGCTAGCTTGCTAGTTATTAAATACGACAGTTTGGAGAAATTGATATTAATATATAGAATGGGAGCTGAATGGAAGTGTGTTGGCAAAATAATGGTCACAGCATTCTATCAGTGGCTCTAAGTTCTAGAGATGTTAAACTTTAATAAAGTTCATGTTGCCAGAACTGAGTTTGCAGTGCATGTTTTTTTTTTCAAGGAAGACGGTAAGTATCACAGCCGGTAAAAGGTTTTGAAATGTCTTTTTTTATAGATAGATTATAAATTAAATAGATAGTAGTAATAAATTATAAAACAAAGTAACAACAAAAGCTCCAACGAAAAAAAAACGTTATTGTTCAAAGAACTACGGAGGAAATGAAAAACAAGTGCAAAAAATATATTACTTCATAAATTTATGAAACATTATCTAATTCTTAAGTTTTACAATATGTTTGCCATATTTCATGAAGAAATACCAAATGCATTAATATTTACAATTAATATGAGCACATTTATATAAAAATTAATCAAATCATTTGATTCAAACGAAAATGGAGTTGACTGAAGCAAAACGAATATTTTTTAAGAAATGCCAGAAATTTATTTGAACTTGTCCGGTTCATTTAACCAAACAAATGTGATATTTGTCCCAAGTAAAGTTTTGTTTCGTTTTAACATATTTTGTTTTAAATAACGCCTTAATGACCAAGAAATGTACAAAAAAAATTACAATTAATCAAACAATATTTCTATAAACAAAAAATTTTTGATTTTTTTCAGTACTACTTTTAGAATTATTGTTAGCACATTCACGTAAAGAAGTACAACTTACGCTCTTCATAAGACATTATTCGGCAATTGTACATTTGCTCCGTTTAGGAGGAGATTATCAATTCGATCCTATGCTTTTTTTATGTGTGTATAGGGTGATTCATTATATTTTGACACCAACCAACAGCAGTAATTATAGGGTTTAGAAAAAAATTTTAAATACAAAGGTTGTAGCGTTTTTTATTATCTTTTGGATATTTCAGATTTAAAAAAAATAACGAAAATTAAAAAAATTATATGACATATATTTTTTTAAATGAAACACCCAGTGTATTATCAGCTAATATCAAAGGACTTTTCATCCTAATTTGAAAATTATTGATATTTGGTTCAGCGGTTTTTGAGCTATTTCAGTTTAAACAGTACACTGGCCGACAAAAAAAAAATTTTGTGTTAACACAAATCAGAATAGCATAATCTAATAGAATGGACCTATCCAAATACCAAAATGACAAATAGAAAGTTGTAGCGCGTAGGGTTTTCTTGCTAGAGTCACTAACAGCTCCCAAATTTTTGGAAAAAAATGACAGATGGGAATGGAGGAAGTGAATTTTGTGACTGATATTCAGACACCAAGCGCTTTATAGGCATCTAAGAGTTCATTAACTAATTGTTCATAATTTTCATCCATATTGTTGCCTAAAAATCCTCTTACTACATTAACAAATGAATTCCATGCTCTGAGTTCCTGCCTGGTAAGCTTTTCCGTAAAATTGACATTGTCTAGCAATTTTGTGGCCCAATAAAAATGCCTTATTTTAATTTGGCATCACTTAACTGGGGAAATACTTGTCTTAAGTATTTAAATCCATCACCATCTTTATTCAAAGCCTTCACAAAGTTTTTCATCAGCCCAAGTTTAATGTGAAGAGGAGGCAAAAGGACATTTTTGGGATCAACAAGAGGTATAAATTTAACATTTTGAGAGCCCGGTTGAAATTTGCTTCTTTCTGGCCAAACTTTTGTTACATAATGCTGATTTATTGCACGACTGTCCCATAAACAAAGAAAACAGCAATATTTTGTAAATCCCCCTAAAGTCCCACTAAAAGCGCTAAAACTGTTAAGTCCCCACATATCTGTCAATTATACATATTTTAGTTTATTTTATCCAAAATCGTTCGCATATTTTCATAATTTTCTTTCATTACAACTAAATGGGCAACTGGTATAGAGGGTTTTAAATTTCCAGTATGCAATAACACAGCTTTTAAGCTATAGTTAGATGAGTCTATGAATAAGCGCCACTCACGGGGAGAATGTTCAATATCAAGTTCCTGCATTAAACTGTCTATATCAGTACACGCGCACAACGAATTTTCCATACTTTAGACTTCAGAAAACATAGCGTTTTTTTTCTGAAATTCGTAATTTTTGTTTCTTTGGCCATTAGGTTCCATTCCTTAAGACGGGAACCCAGAAGTTTTGACTGTTGCTTGGATAACCCTAAATCACGTACTAAATTATTTAATTCACTTTGAACAATCAAATGTGGCTCGCCGTAACTGGGACCTGTGGTAAAAGTGGGGATCGGTGCACTGTACTTCTGAGCTGCCTGATGATGCGTTATCTCCCAAATCAATAGCTTGCCAATTTAAAGGTGCAATCGGCACTGGCAAATTTCCATTATAAGGAACAGGTCGTATGGCAGATTGCAAATTTAGATATTCTATATTGTGCGTTCCCTGTTTGGAATAACCTTCAGTCTTTGTCAGGCAAAAATGACAATCGTCTTACTCTTTTCTCACCATACCAAAAGGCTTACTTTTTCTCTTTCCCTTCATCCACTGCACCAATGATACACTACAACTAACACAGTACACATGGGGAGCCCACCGCTTATCTTGATCCCCAATTAACACTCCAAAATATTTAAAGTAGCTTGTGATTTCACCAGAAATTCTCCACAAATATAACAAAATTTGTCAGAAGAAACTTCGCAACTTGTCGTCTTCACATACACTTGCTTATCGATACCCAGAGAAGCACTCAATTCGAAACTCAACAGAAGAGTGATGTTTAACGTTTATTTTATATCTAATGTTGTAAACAACCCAGTCTAGGTTTCCGTTGTAAAATAGCCCCATTTTAGCCGCCCCGCAATAAAATTGTTTACCTGCCAATTTAAAGGGTTCTAATTAGGCTATTAAAAAATGGTAGGTATTAGTAGCTGGCCTGTGTTACAAAAATCTTGTCGGCCAGTGTTATCATATCGTTAAATAAGACTTCAGCCATATTCTCGGTGATATGGTCAACTCTATCTTGGTCATCACTATGGTTCAAAAATACGCTGGTTGGCTATTGTTTCAACTAGTGTAGTTATGGCAACCAAATACATTATTCTCCACTTTTCTGTTATTTATGGATTAGTGTGTTTGGTATTAAATATTTAATTTTGATGAAAATCATTCAAATTATTCTAAGAAAGAAAAACGGGAAGTAATAAAACTCTTTTATTCAAAATAAATACCCAATAGATCAGCCAAACGAACACCAAAAACCGTATCTCGATGTCGCATTTCGCAATTGAAATATTATTTTTTTAACTTAGGTAAAAAAAATTCTTGATATGCAAAATATGGCCAGGAGTTTAGTGCCACGAATTCAATCAATGCAAAGCGGGATCCATTTTGTATTTAAATTATTGAAGGCTCAAAACTGCATTCCATACCTAACTTTTGGTTATATCATTAACTGGGGTTCATTTATTTTATTCTGGCGATTAAAACCAGCATTAAGACTCTCGAGAATACTCGCCGTTGTTATGAGGAGTAGAGGAAATTGAATTGACTTCAAATTAAAATGACTACATAAATATTCCTTCGATCTGGAACCGTTTTCCCTCTAACGATGTTAAATTATTGCCCTTTAAAGCAATGTTCCAGAAACAAACGCTCTTGGTTAAAATGTAAAGTATAGGTTGAAACAAATAACTCGGAACTTGCTTGTATTCGAAAGATGAAATTTTAAATAAACTCGGCTGGCAGGTTTGCCAGATTGGGCATTTTATCGCACCTCGGAACACAAATCTGCGATAATTTTTTCATATTTTAGTCCATATTTTTGTGTCTTCATTTGATCTTTAGAAACTTTGTAGTAACTAAATGGTAGGTCTTGTAATTAATACAGAGAATACAGTACTACCCTAAATTAATACCGCATAACAATGCAGACATAAACCTGTTCATCAAATTACTCCGTTGGTAAATCCAAAAACGGGATAAATGACAGGAAAAAACTTTTATTTTAACACTTTAACATAACAATTACAATCAAAACGTCAATTCTGTGACGTCAGGATTGTCCAATGTCTTCCAAAATACGCAAAATTTACGACAAAATTAGTTGTTTCAAAAATGTAATGTTTTTCAGTAAATTAATTTAAAGGCATCATTGATTTTGAGCAAGTGAAAAATTCTTAAATTAATTAACAAGCGCACGGGTAAATTTTGCAATAACTCGAGTAAAAATGATTTTTAATTTATAATTCAAAATACGTTTGGAAGACAGGGGCGTGCAGTCCATGGAAGCAAGGGAAGCAGTTCTCTCCAAAAAAAAATTACAAAACATCTTCTAAAATGTAATTTTTGAAATAGGAAACCATTAATTTAGTTTATATTAAAAATGTTAAAATATTATCTTAATTATCAAGCCCATAATAAATGCGTCCTTGACTCCGACCCAGCCACAATAGAATATTGAATAGAACCTATGCGGGCCGCTAGCTTCTCTGCAGCCAAGTCCTGTAGGCTTGATTTCCTGTGAATCGTCAGAGCCAGAGGTTATTGAACTTTCCACCGGCTGTTTGCAATTTTTGCATTTCAGTCGCGTGCTTTAAGGGGGGCGGAAGCTATCGTTGGGGTAGGTTCTTTGTTTGAACAGCTATCCTTGTGTTGTGTGATACGTACGTCGCGTCGTGCATAGTGCGATATGGAAGACAATAATACGGACGTGGATATGCAAATACCGTCAACTTTGGCTGTCGGTAATAACCTTGAAGAATTTAGTAAGAAGAGTGTGTGTAAATGTGTGGTGTGTGTCTTAATAATAAAGGGATTTTCAACATTAAACTTCGCTGATAAGCTTCAAATAATTTCCAAAGGAAAAGCAAAACCGCCTATGAAAAATTTAACCACAATAATGAAAAAACATAAGTAAATTATTTTGTTGGCCATGTTTACTTTTTGAAAATGAAAAAGGTCTCAGAAATAAAACAGGTTTTTCCGATTTAAACAATTTCCATAGAGCTGTAAAAAGACACATTATGTCCAAAGGGCATTTGCAGGCCGTCATAAAAGAAAAAGTCTTCGGCAAAACCAGAATTGAACACGCCCTTAATAAGCACTTGGAAATTAGTCACCGCCAACACAATTAACTAGTCGATAAACATAGGCAAATATTAAGAAGACTTAACGATGTTGTTTGTTTTCTCGGACAGCACGAATTGGGATTTAGAGGTCATCAGGGGTTTCGTCAAATAGAGGAAATTTTCAAGATTTACTTAGTTTAATGGCTAAATATGATGATTGCTTAAAAAATCATTTAGAGCAGTTTAGCGTTTTTCGCGGAATGTCGAATCGAATTCAGAGTGATTTAATTTCCGCTGTTGCAACCATTATTCTAAAAAGAATTAAGCAGGAGATTGGCGAGGTGCGGTTCATTGCTATTGTTCCGGACGAAACAACTGATATTACTAATTTTAGCCAATTATCTGTAGTAATACGCGACGTTAAAACAGACGGAAGTATTCAAGAGCGCATTAGGTTTTAAGAATGTGTCCGAAAATCGTACATCAGATGCATTATATACCGATGATGATGGAGCTGCAGTGACAGCAGGACAATTAGGGTGTCTGCAAGTTAAAGTTCGAGAAACTTTCCCAAGTGCTGTGTTTGTACATTGTTTTGCTCATAAATTAAATTTAGTTTTATCCCAGTCTATCAATCACAATAAAGAGTGTAAAGTATTTTTCGTTACTTTAAGTGGCATGGCTGTTTTTTTTTTCAAGTCAACAAACCATACACAAGCTTTGGATTCCATTGTCCACAAACGATTGCCCAAAGTAGCTCCTACTAGGTAGAACTATAATGGAAGACTTGTGTCAACAGTATCCGAAAATCGTGAATCACTGATTGAACTATTTGAGAATATAATAGAGAATAATGAAACGTGGGCCTCAGAAGCAATAAATAGTTCGAGGGGGTTTTTGGGCTGTTTGAAACGAGATTTTAATTTTAATTATTTGTTGAACATATTTTCAGAAATATTTCCATTCTTGGACAATGTTTTTAATATATTACAAACTAAAACAAATGATATTGCTTTTTGCCTAAAAAAAGTGGATGATTTTAAGTCCATGTTAAGCCAAAAAAGAGATGACTTTGACCTATTTTGGAAGAAAACGATGATGCTAAATGTAGAGCCAAAAGCCAAGCGTCTTCGAACAGACAAGGTGGGAGATGTTCAAACATCATACAGATGCCTCTTTTATGAGATAATCGATCAAATTCAGCAACAAATAAACTATAGATTTAACGGTTTAAATGCTTTTAAATTCATCGAGCTCTGCAATTTTGATGCATTTAAAGGAAAAACTTTTCCAGAAGATGCGTTAAATCTCTTCTTCTTCATTATGACCAATTCTTCGACCGAGTGTTACTGCGGTCTGAACTAAAAGTGATTTACGAAACTGATGACATTAGCGCAAAAAATAACGCTAAGGAACTAATGCAATTTTTAAAAGACAAGGAGCTGGAAGATGCCTACAACGAAGTGTCGAAATTGTGTGAATTAGTATTGACAATACCTGCCACAAGTTCATCAGTAGAACGCAATTTTTCAACACTTACGTATAAAAAATTTCGTGAGAAATTCAACGGGGCAGGAGAGACTTTCGCATACATGGCTGGTGTTGATTGAAAATAAACTCTTCTCCAAAATATGTCGAAGTATCGATGATTTTATGATGACGTCATTGCAAAAAATTTATTTTTGCGAATTTGCAAAAAATGATCGAAGAATCGAATTACATTACAAATTGGTAAGTTTCTAAAAATTGCTTTTCTTTCTTAAAATTTCACCGCACGCCCCTGTTGGAAGAAGACATCCGTGGCTACATAACATAACCTAAAATTTTTTTAAGTATTTTCAGACTCAACTTTCGCAAAAACCATGAGATCAGTAGATACTTGAATACCTTTTTTGGATACTAATCTACGGTATATTTTTTGGTTAAACAATTTTGCTCTATTTGCGATAATTTGGAAGATTATTTATGGTTCATTTTCAAAAATATTTAAAATAATTACAAAAGCAATTTTGTTTTTATCAAAAAATGCAATAAAAAGTTATTATTGTCATTGGGTTTTTAAAATAAACTAGTGCAAATATTTAAAAAAAATCATTATTTTTTCTATTGATAAATAATATTAAGAAGTTATTTTATAGCGCGAAAATTTGGGCGGGCTTTGTTTTAAATGCAATTTTCCTTTGTTGCGCTATTAATTAAATCTAAATTAGCAACTTTAAATTGCATTAAATTCTGTGGCATGACCAACTAAGCAAAATAAAACTAAATGGCGCCCAAGAAAATTATCAAACATAGGTTAAAAGTAGACAACCAGTATACAACCTACTGAAATTTCATATACTGGCAATTCACCAAAAGTCCATAAGATGTAGGCGTGGTACTTTGTCATTTTTAAAGAAATGTGTCACTTTTTCAAAGAGGGGCTTACCGACCGAAAACGAACTTTTTAACCTGCCATTTGCATGGGTCCAGAAATATGCAAATATTTTCTCAGACGCTTTTAAGAGCGGTAAAAATAGATAGAGATCAAAAAGTAGAACATATTTCACATATCCTGCCCAAATTTCGACAGGCATATATGCTGATTTTTTTTTAACCAAATGAATGTATTTACAGTGGAAAAAGATAGATTGGGGAAATGTGTCACTTATGATATCGGAGTAAATGCTTTCTTCTGGATTTAGAAGTAGTAATATTTTTATTTTCTGCTGCTTTATGCGAGATGTGTGCAAATTAAAGTGTCAGTTATTTCAGTAGGTTTTGCGGTTTCTTTTCTTATATTAATAGTTCAAAGCAGTCAGGTTTTTTTGTATTTTTTATACTTGTTCTTCATTTTTGTTTTAAATTTTTTGAACTCCAAATTTCTGTAGTATCGTCGGAGATACGAATATGTTCCAGAGTTCAACTGACAAAATATAGTATACATTACCCAAAATCGAAAAAAATTTGACACAGACACAAGTAAAGAGTATAGAAGTGTCTAAAGCATATTTCGAAAGCACTTACGTGGAAGTTTGCAGAATGAGCGAAGCGAATTATAAAATTCACATGAATGCCTTAAAAAAATTAACACAAATATAATACGATATTTCTTCTACAAACGGCAATAAAAAGCAATAAGACTGATACCAATTAAATGTTTAGGATGTTTTATAAATTGGAAGCAGATAGTTTTAAATCGCATCGTATATAAAATTATCGAAGTTGTCATTTATCAATAAAACTTAACAACCATTGGTAGCCTAATTGTTTGCGGGAAATTTAAAACCACAAAAGAGCACCCCTTTGGAAAATAAACTCAAGTGGCAGGTGAAAGAACAGCCTTACAAATTACGCGGTCAGTCGCTAGAGGCGCTTCAAGCTTATAAACGTCAACATTGCCTTTGAAGTATATTTCAAATTCATAAAATGACGCAGTTATTTTCGAATACATTATTGTTGATCTGAGAATTTTTTTTCGATACAGTAAGGTTTTTTCAGTGTTTTCTCAGTACATTGTGTTTGTATTGTGTGGGTTTTCGTGCATATATTTGAACTCTAAATTAAATAATGATGGCGACCAAGAAATGTTGATTGAATGTGAATAAAAATTGTAACATATAAATATCCTGAAAACTAAAAGATGTTTTTTTCTGCTTATATTCATCTAATTTTAATGACTATATAGAACTTGGTTTTTATACTTAATAGAATTAATATGCCTAATATTATTACATTTTTGTATACAAACAAAATTATCAGACACATTTTGTAGGCAATACCTGCCCATACGACTACGGAATCTAATGAAAATTAATCTCTGACGGTCTGTATAACAACTTGATAATAACAAAAATTACTAGTGTAAAATGAAAATAACTCGAAAACCAAATTAATGATTCAAAATGTTTATGATTATGTTTTTCGTATAATTTTCAAGATATAAGTTTAAAGTACCTAACCAAACTTGCAACAAAATCAAATTAAAAAGTAAATATTCATAAGAAATATGATTTAAACGACCCGCCTTGAAAACACTAGGTATGCGGTCAGCCGCTAGATGGCACTTTTTAATGTCAATTATTAGCATTTCGCTTTTCTTTCTAAAGGAGGCTGTTTTGTGTACAAAACATCCTGTCAGTTTCCTAAAACGTTGTTGTGGTTTTGCTTGAAATGCAAGAAAATATTGAAACGATGGTTGTATACGATAAGCATGCAAAATGATGTGAGGAGAAATGCGTTTCTGGGGAATATATTGAAATTGTTTGTTTAAACAATATTATTAATATTAACGTTAATACATAAAATATAAATATTTTTGACGTTTGCTTTCAAATTTTCATATTTCACTTTTAACACTAATGCCTTAACCTTAAAATGCTTTAAACTAACATGTTTAAGTCTTCTAGAGAGTGATAAAAATTATATTTTAACAAGTTTGTAGAAAATAACTCTCTATTCCCAAATTTAAATTAACTTTGGAAATCTACTAACGAAACTTTCTATTCGAGAAGATGCATGTTACACTTTTTACGTACATATTAATATTATATTATTATGGACACTCTTAATTTGAGTACAAAGTAATAACAGTTTGCAAATAAAGTTAACTGACAACTCGTTTATTTTATGTCGAGGTGACACGTAGAACAGTTTTAATTACGCCTGCACTATTAAATCACAATTTACACCTATTTTCAAGATTTTTTAATTTACTTTTCCAACGCAAACGCTCGTTTTAATGCTGCCGTAAAACTAAATGAGCTCTTCAACAGGAACCTAGAGAAATAACAGTTAACAGCAAGTTCCAAGCAATCTTGTAACCGAAAATGCATTAAAATTGTTTTTATTTCCTTTTGCTTAGTATTACCGTACGCGACAGATTTTCTAGATCTTTTTTGTCATTAATGAAACAAAGAAAGGAAAAGTAATTATGTTTTGTATTTTAAAAGTTAACCTGAAGAGCAAGTTTTTAAGTTTTTAATTTAATCCGTTGGTTTTCGTTTTACATATTTAATCTCAATCCCAATGTATGAACTTATAAACATATTTTTGCAGGCGGGTCAAATAAACCCACCAAAAAATATTAAGGCTAAGTGAGATGCATTTGAATAGTAAACTGTGTAAAAAGTATACAATATATTTAATCAATAAGTTACGAAATGAGTGTGTTTTAGACACACGAGTTCGATTACCCTCTAGAGTTTCTAAAAGACATAGTTTCAAATCAGCTTGAGTAAAAAAAAATATTGTACAGACCATAAAGTAGCCGCAAAATAAAATTTGTATGTTAGTTGGCAATCTAACAATCGTATCACTTTAACAATATTGTAGCCATTGGTTTCCCTTGCTAATTATGTGTTTTGCTTGTCACTGTCAAATAATTGACATTTACCAGTCTAGGATGAGTTTGCGCCCTAGCGGCTGGCAAAAAAGTTCGAGACTGGTTAATGTACTTACATCCCATATAATATATAACATATTTCCTCCTCCCTGTATTGTATGTTTACAAGAAAATGCTGGATATATTTTTGGATTTTCATTATCATTACATTCGATGGCATTCTCATTAAATTTTGAAGGCAGCCGTGATCCGTTGCCAGAGCAACATAAGCAGTTTTTAATTTATCAACAACGTCAAGTTTGAAGAAGTCGAATTGTTAGATTCTGTGTGGACAAAATTGATGTTTCAGACATAGAACAATCAGCGAATATTGCTTGTTTATCTCTATTACCGGAAAAGTGGAAAAAAAGGTATGAAGCAGCATATAAATCCTTTAAGAATTGGTGCCAAAGCAAAGAAACTCTGTTTTTGGCGTATTTCCACGAAAAACGTGCTATATTGAAGTTCCCATCAAGCTTATGGTGTGAGTATTCGATGTGGAAGTCCACCATTTTTATAGAGGAAAATATAGATAGTTCTAAGTATTCAAATCTTCGAGCACTTTTGAAAAGGCAACGTAATGGTTATAGACCCAAAAAATCGAATGTGTTTAACAGGGAAGATGTGAATAAGTTCATGCTTGAAGCCCCCGATGATATATACTTATTGATGAAGGTCGTAATGGTAATAGGAGTTGCTGAAGCGTACCGTTCTAATGAACTCTGTGAAATTAAAATGAACAATGTTAAAATAAGTCAAGAAGTCATAACTGTGACCATTGCTGACTCCAAAAATGGAATGTCACGTATATTTACAGTGACAAAAAGTGACGACACTCAGGTTTGTCATTTCAAAATAATACAAAAGTACATTGATACAAGATCCCACATGACGACTATTAATCCGCGCTTCTTTATGCGATATCAAAACGGAAATTGCTTAAACCAGCCTCTCGGGAAAAATACGTTTTCGTCAATTCCGAGTACAATTGCGAAGTTCCTAAAGTTTGAGAACTTCAAAATGTATACTGGACACTCTTTTAGAAGAACGTAGGCAACTTTATTAGCAAATACTGGAGTTGATGTATTAGCTATCAAGCGACATGGTGGATGAAAATACGCTAGTATTGCGGAAAGTTACATGGCTGAGTAAGTAGCGAATAAAATTTTATACAATAAGACCCAGCCAGAAGTCTCTTGCAGTGTTTCAACAGTGACAGAAACATTGGTTAGAAATAAAGGATCGGTGGTCAGAAAATGTAATACACATCGAGAAGAAACGAGAAAACGTGTTTTCAAATTTTGTTAGTAATGTGAATAATTGTAATAATAGTACCATTAATATTCATTTCAATTAATATCACCGGATTTTTGTCCGTATTTTTGTAATATGTTGATAAAATCAAAAATTAAAACTACTTATAATAATTTTAGATTATTATTTCCCTAGAGATGTTAGTTGACTTACATCCTATCGTTAAGGGCAACCAATACCTTGCTGAGTAACTTTCACTTATGTCTGCCAAAGCAGTGTCAAAATAGGTTGCTTACAATACAGGGAGGGGGAAGAACCAATTATTTATTTCTTATGTTCTTAAGTGAGAAACTGTCAATGTCAAACCTGACAAATAATTTATTCCTAATAACAATAATATGGTATCGTTGCCAGGCAATATAAAAGATAATGCGGCCCGCGAACAAGTTGAAAACCGTTTTTGAAAGCGCGCGCCGCTGCTACAGCTATTGGTATAATGCAATGTCAAATTGTACATAGTGCCATCTATGTTTAGGAGGATGAACTACACATACTCAACTTTAAACCTAAAGCCTAACGTTATCTGGCTTGTTTCATGAAACTCTATCGCGCAAAAACACAGATGACGCTATCTGAACATTCTAGAAAGAACTCGAGAAATCACAATCTGTATATAAGCCGTGTTCGATTGAGTTTAGTCGTTCAGTGTTTAGTCAGTTATGAGTCAGTTGCGATAAAGTTTCGAGTTGAGTTGCGCACTTATTGTTACAACACTTAACAGTACTTATTATAATCTATTTCGGATACAGTTTTTAACATGTCTCTTTCAAAACCAAGTGAAAATAAGTAGAAACTGTAGAAAATTATATAATATAAAACGTCACTATGATATTCATAAATCATGAATATTCATGTTTGACAAGTATACAGGCATGGTCAGAAATGAAAAGTTAAATAAGTTAAAGTCATGGTTGAAAGATCAGCAGCTTATTTTTGCACGTGCAAAGCAAGAAAATGATACTGTCCTTGAAGCGAGCTACGTACTGTCGGAGTTGATCGCGAAACACTCAAAACTATTTGTTGAAGGTGAATTTATAAAAGAGTGCCTTGTAAAGACCGCGGAAACTGTAAGTCACGGGAGCGTGAAGGCATTTCAAAAATATATCTTTGTCCCGGAATACTGTCGCTGAAAGAGTTACTGAGTTGGCTGCCAATATAAGTGATCAGATAAAAACAAAATCAGACTCTTTCATTGCATTTTCTATTGCCTGTGACGAAAGTACCGATGTGTGTGGTGTGGAGCAACTCGCTGTTTTTCTTCGTGCGGTTGATACAGATATCAATGTGTATGAAGAATTACTGGAATTAGTATCATTACATGATACAACAACTGGGAAGGATATTTTCAATGCGGTTTTTGGACTTCTGCAAAAGTACAATTTAGATTCATCAAAACTGTGTTCTGTTGCAACAGACGGAGCTCCTTCAATGACTGGAGTAAAAAATGGCTCCGTTAAAATATTACAGACAAAGATCAAAGAAACGGGCAGTGACAAATCAGATTTTCATCATATTCATTGTATAATACACCAAGAAGTGTTATGTTCAAAAGTGATCCAGTTGGAAAGTGTTTTAAAGTCAGTGAAAAAAATTATAAACTTCGTAAGGTCACGAGGCCTTAATCAGCTTCTGCATTTTTACGTGATTTAGAAAGTGAGTACACTGGTTTACCATATTATGCAGAGGTGCGATGGCTTTCGTGTTCTATGGTACTCGACCGTTTTGGAAACTCAAAGAAGAAATAAGCGTTTTCATGGAAACAAAAGGAGAAAATGTCAGCTTATTAGGCGATGTACCTTTTTTACAAGATCTTTCATTTATGGTAGATATCACAAAACACTTGTCGGACTTAAATACGAAATTGCAAGGACCACGTCAAGTTATTACAGATATGCATGATCATGTGAAAGCTTTCAAGTGTAAGATGATGTTATCAGTTATCAGAGGATAATCTGTCACATTTTCTGACTTGTAAGGCATATCAGGAAAGCACAAGTGTTCCAATATCATACAAAATATATTCAGAGAAAATGAGAAGCCTTCTGGCAGAATTTGAGAAGCGTTTTCAGGATTTTGAGACCCAAGAAAACAATTTTTCTCTTCACTATCGATATTGATAAAAAGGAAGTAATTGAGATTCAGTGTCAGACTGTCAGAAGTACTTGCCTGTTCAATACCAAGAAATGAGAAAATTTGCCTGTAAAATCCTGTCAATGTTTGGGAGTACCTATAAGTACCTACACTTGGACGCAGTTTTTAAACTTAATTAAAGACAAAAGATGTCAAATATCTGGTAAAAGAATTTAATGTTTGTAGTTTTTGGTAATGTCCTTTTTATTGGAAATTTAATAAACAGACTTGTCCTATAAAAGTACTTTTTCTCAAGATTTTCAGTACTTTGTCTTCTTTAAGGTAAGGTTTTGCGGCCCACCTAGTCGATGGTCTTCATGCTTTCGACCCACCAGTGACTTTGAGTTTGACATGGCTGACCTAGAGAAATAACAGTTAACAGAAGTGCCAAGCAATATTGTAACCGAAAATGCATTAACATTGTTGTTAATTCCTTTTCCTTAGTATTACAGTACGCGACAGATTTTCTAGATCTTTTTTGTCATTAATGAAACAAAGGAAGGAAAAATAATTATGTTTTTTATTTTAAAAGTTTTTAAATTTTTAATTTAATCCGTTGGTTTTCTTTTTCCATATTTCAATCACAATTCCAAGTTTTAACTGAACTTAAATATGAGATGCATTTAAATAGTAAACTGTGCAAAAAGTATAGAATATATATTTAATCAATAAGTTACGAAATGAGTGTCTTTTAACCACACGGCGGCAAGGCTGACTTAACTGGAGTAAAAAAAAAATTATTATACAGGACTGATCATAAAGTCGCCGCAAAACAAATTTAATTTTTTAATAAAATACCCTGTATAGTATATGTCCATCAAATATTTCCTTCTTTCTCCTGACAGTGATTTCTTAAACATCTTTCATAACTTCAACTTAAAATTAGAATTTGCAACATCTCGCAGCTTATGTATATAACGAAACAACTTATAAGATAAAGATTTCAAACCAGATATAAATGCAATCAGAAAAAAGAACCCGGTCTGATTGATGTACCCATAATATACAGGGTGTTTCATTAAAAAAAAACAATTTTACAGCGACTTTATGATCACCCTGGTATAATTACTTTTTCTTTATTCCTCTAGATTTTAAGGAAAAAGGGTCCAGAAATATCAAGAAAATTATACGAGACAAACTTTCACAATTTTCCAAAGTTGATGCTATGATATTTTTTATTGGTACCCTATTTTGCTTTAAATCCAACTTTTAAACACGCGCCTGTTTTCAAAAGTACCATTGCAACAACAACAAATATTCAACGATCTTAATTTTTTAAATAAATGTGAGAAGTACAGTAGGTATTGTTTGAAATATTAATACTTCGGTTTTTTAAGTCAGAGGAACTTCTGTTCGAATTAATACTGCCAACATTCTCGAAAGTTAGTAAGGTTGCACTTTCATTTATGGCACTCCCAATAACGTTTGAAACATTCTTCTTATTGCTAATACTCTCTTCAACGTAACCAGTCGCCACAGCTGTCGATTTTCATCCTACTTGCAGTTGGAATTGATCTATTATCATGCCACTATTCGTCATAATAGTAGTCGATGTACGCATACGATGTATTTCTCAGGATTGTCCAATTACACATAACGTACAATTTGCAAGGGATATGATTCTAATGTTATAATACCAACCACTAGATTGATGCACTTCACCTTATCACATCGTAAGAAAACTCGGTCTATACTTACAATTTGGGGGCACAGTGTTAAACTAATTCAATCACTATAATAATAAAACCATCAATGTCTTAGATGATCGGATAGTAATAAGCAATACGCTTTCTTCTTCCTTGATGTCAGATAAGCGTAAATCGCACAATTCACATCTTCTACAAAAGCCAAACATACCGCAAATAACTACCACCTTCAAAAATAAATAGGTGCAAATCGCCTTCATTGAATACGTATGCCTTCTTGGCTAAAGATATTTTTGCTAATTGCCTTCATGAATGTATGCACATTTCCCAAATAAGCAAGCACAACTCGTTCATCTGTATCTGTTATCATTTGTTCTTCCATCCATTTGACGAACTTGTATTTTTTTATAAGCATGTTCTGATTTTGCGCTATCAACAGCGATTCTGCTTTACTATTTAAATAATCATTTCATTTCCATGAAAGCGAATGGTATGCTGATGTCACATCACGAATATAATATGTTACATTATTAGATCTTATTTCAATTTGTTGTAGTATTAATATCAGTACCTATTTTTGATTTCGAAGTGTACTAGTTAATGTACTATTATTTTATGCCTTTATAAGCCTTATTAAAACCAATAATAAGTTACGAAAGCGTAGACGGGCCACAATTTTTTTATTTTTATTTTTGTAACAAATTCCGACTTCTATCTCGGAATTCCGACTTCTATCTCGGAATTCCAACTTCTAACTCGGAATTCCGACTTCTATCTCGGAATTCCGACTTCTATCTCGGAATTCCGACTTCTAACTCGGAATTCCGACTTCTATCTCGAAATTCCGACTTCTATCTCGGAATTCCGACTTCTATCTCGGAATTCCGACTTCTATCTCGGAATTCCGACTTCTAACTCGGAATTCCGACTTCTATCTCGGAATTTCGACTTCTATCTCGGAATTCCGACTTCTATATCTGAATTCCGACTTCTATCTCGGAATTCCGACTTCTAACTCGGAATTCCTACTTCTATCTCGAAATTCCGACTTCTAACTCGGAATTCCGACTTCTATCTCGGAATTTCGACTTCTATCTCGGAATTTCGACTTCTATCTCGGAATTCCGACTTCTATATCGGAATTCCGACTTGTAACTCGGAATTCCTACTTCTATCTCGAAATTCCGACTTCTAACTCGGAATTCCGACTTCTATCTCGGAATTTCGACTTCTATCTCGGAATTCCGACTTCTATATCGGAATTCCGACTTGTAACTCGGAATTCCGACTTGTAACTCGAAATTCCGACTTCTATCTCGGAATTCCGACTTCTATCTCGGAATTCCGACTTCTATCTCGGAATTCTGACTTGTAACTCAGAATTCCGACTTCTATCTCGGAATTCCGACTTCTAACTCGGAATTTTGACTAATAGTAGTGTTTTTACATAAATGTTCCAATTTTTGCTTTGGATGCGTTGTCCAGCGACTGGACATTTAATAATTATCCTTGTGATAAAGACATTTATGACTTGTGAAATATATTAATTGCTGAAAATGTCTAGAAATAGTATCTAGTATGATGAAATCTAACCCCTGAAGGTGTAGAAGACAAAGAAATTTTAATAAATGTGGAAAAAATAAACAAATTATTAAATTCTCTCCCTTGTAGCGATACCATGGACGGCAATGTAAGACTAACTATTTATAGGATGATTTTACCAACATATCTATAATTAATATCAAGTATAAATAAAAAGTGCAGCGAATCTCGAAAGAGTAGATAACTTAAGTAGATTTTAATAAATAAGAAAAAAAGTATATTTTACCCTAAGTAGACTCCCTCGGATCGTTGTGCAAGCCAACATATTTATAGGGGGCTGTTACCTCGATGTCTGGAAATAATATATTATATTATGAATTAATGTAGCAGCTGGTTTCAGAAAGGGTAGAAAATTCAAATTAAATTTAGTAAAGTAGGAAAAATTCAATTAATGTAATTACCAATGTGTCTAGAAATAACAGCTCTATAAATAAAAGTGACAGGATTAGAAAACTGAAACAAATTTTATTGAATGAAAAAAGTCATATTTTCACATTATGTCCCAGGTCCTGAACAAAATTAGGTAGTCAAAATATTAATTGGCAGTTGTTGTCAATAGGTCTAATAATAATATATAGTATGCATAAAAGTTGCAGTGAGGTCCTTAAGGGTAGAAGACCCCGGCCTGCCGAGTCATTCCAATATATTAATGATGTGTCTATTACAAACTTTTACGACAAGTAGAAGAAGATCCAAAACGGGTAATGAAACTTAATAAATAAAAAACGTAAATGACTGGGAATATTAGTCAAAGAGTCTATAATCAGTAATATAGTCTACTGTATTAGATATTTTGTCAGCAAACCACGTATATCAAGGAACCCATTTTGATATTTTGGACAAATTAAAAGAAATACCTATTCCTTTTGTTGGCTGTGATCAACACGAAAAAAATTTACAACTACGATCATTGAGTTGTACCTTGTCAGTAGAATGCTCTTTATTTGTAAAGAGGTTTACCGAATAGATAAAGCTAAAAGAAAGAAAATAAGGTGCTTGAAGAAACAATCAAAATTATAATTAACTTTTCACTGTGTTCCTGTATCTGTTTTGATAGATTGATGTCCTTCCACAAAGTTAGAAATAAGAACTACAACGGAAACTTGATTTATGAGGATGTGATTTGCTAACAATTTTTTTTTGCTGAAATCATGTTACAGATTTTTGTTCTCAAACTTCATAAAATATCAATGTCTTCATTTGTGGAGGAATTCTAATAAATTATAGTTTAAAAAACTGAGAAACACGCTGTAATAGTAAACTGAACTAAAAAAAAAAACCTTTGGACGAGAATAAAGTGATTAACAAGAAAATTAATGCCATTGTGAAAACAGCGTCGGTCTGATATCAGTTATAAATATTTCATCGACATAATTTCTGGAAGTAGAGTCAGTATGAATATATGATATAAAGGCACCCTACGCTTTTTTACAAAAGTATTTCTTTTTTTTTTAGTTCAATTTACTATTAAAGCGTGTTTTTTAGTTTTTTAAACTATAATTTTTTTTTCTTTTTAGTTCCGTTTACTATTAGAACGAGTTTTTTAGTTTTGTCAAACTATAATTTATTTTTCTTCGCTACCTCCCCGTGCCGAAAATGGATAATTTGCGCGTCTGCTGCCTTCCTTTTATATGATAGCCATTTCCCAGAGTCCCTCTCCGAGATGAAATTTTTTTATCCTGATGATCCTGTTCAGGATAATGGGACAAACTTATTCAAATAATTGCATGGTCATCGATTGTAATCTGGGGTTATAAAGTGGGTGAAAATCAAATGAAACTAATAAAAGCGTTTTAAAACAATTAAATTTACTCGAATAACATTTTAATTAACAGGTATCAGGGAAATTTGGTTTTTCTGACTTTGTTTTAGTTATTATATTTTTTATCATCCATAGAATGTAACTGATTAGTTATGTTCCTGTCCTTACTTGAAAAAGTCAGCCTAAAATCTTTTATACTTTGATGAAATTTAATTAATAAATAATAACGGAATTGAATTGAAAAATAAAGATTAATGAATACTCGTTTAACGAAATATAAGTTACTTTAATAGAGGATGCATAAACCTTTCATAGGTGCTGGTTATTTACTCAAAAAAAAGATATTTTTTTAAATAAATATATTTCTTTTCTTCTAAAAGAAAAACAATAATAATTATATTTAAATTTTATGTATAATAGTAAATAGTTGGTAAATTGGGAAAAGAAAAGAACAATACTTATGAGTAAATGACGATAAGCCTTGATGAAGAGCGAGGAGACGTATGCCCCCACATTACAGTGCATATATTAAAAACTGAAAAAAAAAAAAATATATATATATATATATATATATATATATATATATATATCTGAATATGTGTGCATCCCCTCTATGCTATTGCATCTTTTTAACATAATATGGATCAGATGTTCTTACTAAATGGTGTTTTATTATTTCTACTATCTATGAAAAAGAAAAAGCAAAGTACAAAATTTTATTTTTCATGTCAACCATATTCAAGCCATCGGAACCGACCCAGTCATTATTTTTTAATTTGGACTTTATGCACAGTTAATAAATTTCTTGTAGTTTTACTTAGCTTCATCCTGATCCCTATAATTAAAACATTAATTTCATTTACAATGATCGCTTCATTTGACGTTAAAAGGGTATAAAAAAGTGATTGCGCTTATAAGCAGTCGTGTATTAACTACAACGCAGAGAGAAATTCCGAGTTAGAAGTCGGAATTCTGAGACAGAAGTCGGAATTCCGAGATAGAAGTCGGAATTCCGAGATAGAAGTCGGAATTCCGATATAGAAGTCGGAATTCCGAGATAGAAGTCGGAATTCCGAGTTAGAAGTCGGAATTCCGAGTTAGAAGTCGGAATTCCGAGATAGAAGTCGGAATTCCGAGACAGAAGTAGGAATTCCGAGATAGAAGTCGGTTTTCCGAGTTACAAATCAGAATTCGGAGATGTAAGTCGGAATTCCGAGATAGAAGTCGGAATTCCGAGTTAGAAGTCGGAATTTCGAGATAGAAGTCGGAATTCCGAGATAGAAGTCGGAATTCCGAGTTACAAGTCAGAATTCCGAGATAGAAGTCGGAATTCCGAGACAGAAGTCGGAATTCCGAGTGAGAAGTCAGAATTTGTTACAAAAATAAAAATAAAAAAAAATTGTGGTCCGTTCTACGCTTTCGTAATAAGTTATATTTATTAACATTTAAGAAAATGTTAGTTAGCGATCTAACAATCGTATCACTTTAACGATGTTGTAGCCATTGGTTTCTCTTGCTAATTATGATTGTGTTTTGCTTGTCACTGTCAAATAAATAAAACCAATTATTTTATTTCTTATTTTTTAAGTGAGAAAATGTCAAAGTCAAACCTGACAAATAACTGATTCCTAATAATAATAACATGATAGTGTTGCTAAGCGATATAAAACGGTATCAGATACTGTAATGTTCATTTTACCGGTCGCAAATCAGTGAAGGGTAAGTATATTTACTAGACAGTACGAAACAATACTTATTAGAAGCTCATGATTTCTATTTTTTATAGTATTACAAATAAATAATTTAACGAGGGATGATATTATGAGATGACACGGAAAATAATAAATGTAGGCCAACCTTATTTGATATAAAGTAACGAAAAATATTATAAGATTAATCTGTTAGAGATATCTATCGATAAAGTGTAATACAGTTGCAAGGGAAAAAAAGTCCATAAAAATCGTGTTCCATTAGAGGCATACTTAGGCTAGCACGTATGCCAAAATATTCTCATGAAAAATGCTTTAGCATGTCAAGAATAGAGGCGAAACTGACGGGGTGTCCTAAAAAATATATTTAACCCGCACATCGAGTTCTCCAAAGTACATTTATCTTTGTCCCAAGAAATAACGTTTTGCCAGCTTTATGACCATTATTCAATAGATGTTAACATTCTCGCGTAACGAGGTCTTGTGCTCCTGGTATGTTTACAAATAGAGCTTTTAGTCTTTGAAACAAGTTTTAGTAATAATAATAATAGTAATATAAATTATAAGTTATAATTTTTCAAAAGATTACATAAAGAAGTACATTTTTAATATAACAACATACAAACATAATGGAGAATAAAAGGCCTTTTCCCTGCGCAAGTCTGGAAAAGCATCAGACATTAATTTATTTAATTTAATTATTTAATTAATTTGAAAAAAGAAAAGACAAAGAGAGCTGAAATAATGAAAAAGAGTGAAAATTAACGTGAATGTCAAACTGATTATGTGACTTTTTTATTTGTTTTTTTTTAAATGACGAACATGATTGTTCAAAATAAGCGGTTACCAGGAACCAATTTAAACTAATAGATATATTTTAAGAAAATGATCTTTTTTTATGTCTACAATGTGAATTAATAATAGTTCTATTTATGTTAACACTATCATTTAATCTATATTCTCGAAAAGTCGCATTTTTTAATTAGTAATCTAAATTTTTACATTTTAAAACCTTCTCAAGTAATAGTAAAATCATGCCAAACTACAAATAAAACTTATCAAAATTAAACTAGTGTCATAGCGATGTTAGCTTGTGTGAGCTAAAAAAAGCTTTTTCATGGAGTCGTCCGATGATAATATGCCAGATTATATTCTAGAATAAGGAAAAAATTTATATTTATTGCCTGAAAATGCAAGGTCAGGTATATAATGGAATACTGTAGTTAGTTAGTCTGCAATAGATGTTCTGTGTTTGTATTTGTTTGACAAAATGACAATGTGCTATGTGTATTTTATTTTGCTTAAATGTTAATTGGTGTTATCGACCTTTTGATTTACGTCTCATGGAAAAATAAAATAAAAACATTTTTGAAAAAGACATGGAACTACCTGCCGAAACGTCAAATTAAATTAAATATGACAAATACTTAAAAAATCGTTTTAATTTTATGAACACGCATCCCAAGAAAAGAAGTACCTAATACAATGTATATATATATATATATATATATATATATATATATATACATATAAATATAAATTTATATATCAACAGGAAATATTTTTAAATGTGTTCAGATTATTTGTTGCGTATAGATTGACAAACAAAAATCTTTTTTGGCTTTTTCGCAACTGAATAAAAATATTTAACTTTAAATTAATTGAAGCAAATTTTTAATATAATTACATACTTCAACATGTAGACTAGTCTGTCTACGGAATGTTTCGATACATAATATAAACAATATTATTTAAGCAAGCATAAGAAATTATATCATTTACCTTAAGCCAAAAAAGATTTTTGTTTGTCAATCTATACGCAACAAATAATCTGAACATATTTAAAAATAACATTATAGATGGCTGCAAACTATCATTTTTTTCATATCTAGGTTACATGTCAAACAAACTGACACATTTTAAAATTTTGAAATCAATTCTTTTCTATTATTTAATGTTTTTCTCTTACGATCGGCGCACTGATGAGTCCCGATAGGATGAAAGTATTTGTACAATTACTATGTGTCTATAAAAACTTAAGGTAAATGATATAATTTCTTATGCTTGCTTAAATAATATTGTTTATATTATGTATCGAAACATTCCGTAGACAGACTAGTCTACATGTTGAGGTATGTAATTATATTAAAAATTTGCTTCAATTAATTTAAAGTTAAATATTTTTATTCAGTTGCGAAAAAGCCAAAAAAGATTTTTGTTTGTCAACAGGAAATATGTCAAACCTCGTTTAACCCAATACTCCACATAACAGACAGGGTGAATATGTTTGGCAATAGCCGATCAGAAATAACCGCATAAGTAGGTCTTTCTTCGCTAACCCTGTTAGCAGATTTTGGTAAAGGAATATTCAAAATAATCAATATCGAGAGTCTGGAAGACTGGAAATCTAGCTCGGTCGCTGAAGGATGTTTAGAAGAATAAGATCAAATAAGATCTTAAGTCAAAAATCTTCCTCAAAGCGGTAGCACCTTCTAAATTGACTTGACATAGCCGTCTTCCGGTAAAATTCTCGAAATGATCAGGTGGAATCTACTTCGACTGTATCCATTAGGGCCCTCCAAAACTCAAAAAAAAATCTATTGGCTTCAGGTGCGAACCTTCAAAACGTAACCGACAGTTCACTTACTATAAATATTGTAATTAATTTATATTCTGTTATTCTGCTTCTATAGAAACTACTACTACTTGTTAAAATAGTAGGAACATTTTTGTTCCTAGTTGTTAGAAAAATAACTATTTAAGAATTTGTGTTCCATTCAATCAAACAGTTAAAGAGCTCCTATTTCGAAGATGCAAATTATAAAGATCGGTTCGAAATTTGGTTTTGTCTATTAGATGAGGGGGTTCAGAATTTTGATATTCCGAAACAAAAGCCGGCAAAATAGATATTTTTTTTCTAGATATTCGCTGCTGCACTTGCAAAAAAATAGCCGGATTTTGTACTTTTCTAAGGACTGCATACACCACTATATTTTATCCTGAATATATATATATATATATATATATATATATATATATATATAAATTCTTGTGCTCCAAAGTAGGTCGCATCTAAAACGATTTAGTTGCACCATAGTACCTACAGATGGCGCCACTGGTTGCCTATTTCCCTCGTCGACTTTCAAAGTCGAATGACATGACACCTTGTTTGTTTCAGGGTTTGGGTATTTCGGTTGTAATACCGATACCCCCCAAGGAAACTGCCTGATGAGCCTTGCCAGGGCAGATACCACAGTAGCAGATGGGCACCTTGGCCCTGGAAACAAACATAGCGTCATGTTATGATCGATTCTCGACAAAATGGTGAAGGAGTAATCCTTACCGTTACTGGTTTCGTTTTGTATAACTTTTTACGACCAAGAACCGCACAGAAATTGAAATTTCTGTTTCTATCTGTTTTCTATTTATATATATATATATATATATATATATATATATATGTCTAGCTATATATAGGTAAGATTCTTACTCCCAACTGTTCCCAAATTATATCAAGTTTTGCATAGAACTTTTTTAAATTACTTTTTACCTATATAAAAACAATATTATTGTTAGATTGTGCTTTAGGATAATGGTTTTTTGTAATTTGCTCTGCCGAAAAAAACTCCTTAGACATACATGATACATAGCACATAACACAATCTCAGCGCATGAAACAGTGCGGTTATTCGGTTAGCCCATTTGGAAAATAGTTTACTTCGAAACTATGCCCTTATCACGGTAAATCGCGAATGGCATCGAGCCCACATAACCAGAATTTGGCGGTTATGAGACGTAGACCAATGACCGCGTCCCTCTGGACGAGAAAGGATATGATAATAAAGTTTATTTTCAGTCGTTCATAACTTAAGACATTCTGGTTTATCAAGTTAGCTGAATTCGTCTTAACGTTATCAACGTCTTCGATATCAATGTAGTGATTGTTCTGAGAAATTAAGAATGTTAGAATTTGTATTTGTATTCCTTTTTTTTATGATTTTTATAATTTTTTTAATTCTTAAAATATCACACTTCCTAAAGTTAGGTCTTAATTTTTTCTAAGGAGGACATGATTTATTTGTCGCAAGATTACATTGATAAGTAATGTATTAAACACATTAAATTTTCAATACAACATGAACGTAAATAACGACTAAAAAAAATCTAAATAAGTTCTTAACTAGTTCGCACCTAGGTTACATTCATTTATAGATTCGAAAAATGACATCCATTTGCATCGAGATACTTTTGACAATTGGTAACTGTTTGGCAAGTGTATTTCAGTTAATATTTGTAGACGTATCCAAAACTTTTTTTGTCAAGATTTCTATCGTCGCAGAGGGGTCAAGTTTATAGATTTCATTCTTCGTTTGACTCCAGAGGTAGAAATCTAAGGTCGAGAGGTCAGGCTATCTAGGAGGTCAAGACATTTTAAGAAAATAATTCTTTCGTCAAACTGCTTTCTTAAGAAGTTCCTTACTGGAATAGTGTTGTGTGAGCCGGACATCCATCCTATTGAAACCAGGTTCTTCTAAACTAATCTTCGGTTAGAGTATCTCGCAAAACCGGTAAAACCTGATTTTGCAAAAGCTCTAGGTATCTCTGTCCGTTTAGGTTGTAGTTAAACAAAAATGGTCCTATAAGTCGATTTCCTGAAATAATTAATAATTTATAATTAGGTGGTTAATTAAAAAAGTAAGTTAGATTAAATTACCAATGACCTCACACCAAACGTTACTTCCAGATCTGGTCTGTAGAAGTTTCTCTGCCACTTCGTAAGGGTTTTCCACAGCCCAATGATGACTGTTGTTCCTATTAAAAATTCCACAATTCGTAAACCTACTATCATCGCACCACGAGACATGATTTACAAAATCGGGATTTTCATTACAGTTCTTAGTATACCACTCACAGAAGTGTAGTCGTCTTGGACCAGTTTCTTTAGGTCCTTGAACTATGATGAGTTTGTATGGGTTGTATTTATTCTTTTTTAAAACTCTCTGTATCCTTGATTTTGGCACATAAATTTCTTGTTCTACAGTTCTTACCGATACACTAGGGTTTTCGTTGATATGTTTCTGTCGCGATTTCCATTGTCAATATTGTATTCGCTTCTAGATTGTTCGAAGGCATCATAGTTAATTAAATTAACTACGATTTTTCTGAATTGAGTTTTATGAGGCTGCCGTCATTCGGGGTACATCTCCAAATACCTTGCTGAGGTAATGTCGGCGTTTCTGTGTCATTGTAAGTACAGCGCTAACATGTCAAACTTTTCTTTATTTGAATAGAGAATACCCGTCATTTTCAACAGCTCTCGACAATTTGTGCGTCAGATTAATGATTTTATTTAGAGAAAAGCATAATTCTTATTAAAACGCACCTTTGATATTTTGAATTATTTAACGTCAAAGTCAAAGCCCAAAATTGAACTTGAGGAAGTGTGATATTTCGATGATACTCAAATCTTTTATGCACTTGTGAAACATCACTAGACGGTTCGTTTGTTCCAAAAATCGAATAGCTATGAATTTCATTCAAAGCCCATTAACTCTATAGGATGCCTCGAGCGATCTTGACCTATCCCAACTCGGCATTGTCCATATGTCTTCTCTGTGCATTTAATTACATATATTAATCTTTTTTTGTTTAAAATTGATATATAATATGATTATAATAAAAGGCAGCCCTCAAGATATAAGTTATTATAATTTTAAACCTACACTTAGGGATGTTGGTTCAAATTTGAATCAAGTTTTTTTATTGAGTATATTACAAAAAGTTCGCATCGTATTTGAAAAAAATATGATATATTTTTAAAGTTCCAAAAAAATATTCTTGTCAAAAGTTTTGGCTTGACCAATAGTTGTATAACTTTAGAAAATATATATTTTTTTATACAAGGTGTCCCAGTAGGATGTTCTCGGTTTTGGTGATAATGGCCAGAGATAGAGAAAAAGTTTAAATATAAATATTGGTATATAGGATGACTTATATACCCACTTAAATAGTTTCTCATATATGAAACATCTTATATTTTATAACATTTTTGAATTTTATCTAAAATTCTACGTCTACTTCATATAATGTCCATAGGCCTAAGTTTAATTGTTTTTGAGATATTGACATTTAAAACTGGGATTTTCAATTTTGAACAGCTGTAGAGTCTAAACGGTTCAAATCAGAACAAAACAGTTTGCTATTTCCTGCTTTAGTGTTTAATAAATTTCTTCTCTATTTCTAACCGGTACCAAGATATCAACCGACAACACACTATGGGGACACCTTATGTATATTATAAGGATTTTTCATATTTTATTAACTATAGGTATACTAATCGCAGTAAACACAATTATTTAACTGTTCAAATATCATTTTTAATAATAGGAAATAAATCAGCACACAATTTATGCTTAAACGGTAACAAATTAAAAATTCAGTTAATAATTTTTTTCGTTTTTTTATGCAGCTTTTCGTGGGGTCTACTTCAGAATGGCTTCCTTTTTTACCTTTTTTTCCTTCGCCAGTTCATTTAGATATTTCATTCTTAAAATTAACCTTTGTCTTAAGAACACACTTCAACTTCTAGGTTTATGTTGTTGTGTCTATTTGTAACTATTTTCAATAGTTGTTTCAGTTATTTTGGTTCCCTCCCTTATTAATTCCCTATTAATATTAATTATTAATTAATTAACACTAAAATGTCTTAAAACTTTCACTTGAGGAAGTAAAAAATACTATGAAAAACACAACTGACAACTATCACACCGAAAACGTCAAGTTGAATAAGCAGTAAACTGGCCGCCTTGTCAGATCGGGGTCGCCAGTCGACGTCACGACCTCCGCCTCGCCTGCGCGTCCCCCTCGCCAGATAGCTGCTCATCGAGGTAAAGTGCGGGACACAAAAGAAACCCGGGCGGAGTCCATCGGTTTAGGAAGGTCGGCCAAGAAATCTCTTTAAACCAGTGGTGTCCCGTCGTTCCTTAAATAACATGGCACTCTTTTTGACTATACGCACTTCAGATAATTAAAAAATGTAACTATGCTTAATGAACCTTTATCTATATTTGTCTGTTGTCTTTCGTGCACCGCACTTTTATATATCTTTTGTGTTTAATTTTGATTTTTCTTAATCGATTTATCTATAAATATATTTTTTCTTGAGTCCTCTCATTAGCGGTTCCCGGGCTACTGCCTACGTCCAATATTACTGGACCATCCAGTATAGTGATACACGATTTACAAGTCCAGATTTTACAAGGGCACCTAGCATCAGATCCAGTGAACGAGATTTATCAAAATTTTATTTTATGCAGTTCGACTTTGGGCTACTCGGGTATGCCAAAAGTGGCCGTCTATCTCCGTTTGTCATATTACTTTATACAGGGGTCGTCATTGTAAAATACTATACAGGGCGTTTCATAATTGCGTGCTGATGTTAAAGGGGATGTTTTTATGTCCTAAAAGTCTTAACTTTTGAGAGACGGATGGTAAAGTTTAAAAAGACAACGTTGTTTTTCATCTCAATTCTGATGCTATTGTAGATAACTGCATGAAATTTGATACACTTCTTCTATGGATTAAGGAGCATACAGATTTACCCAGATTAATTACATATGCCCGCCACTGGTAGAAATTTGAAAAATTGATTGTTAATAAAAAATGCCCTTTTATGCATAAAAGACGCGTATCAAATTTCACACAGTTATTTATCTATAACAGCATCAAAAATGTTTTTTAAGACCCTGTATCTCCAAAGTTAAGACTTTTAGGTTCATATTAAACGTTTTTCTTAAAAAGGTCCAAGAATCACCCCCCTTTAACATTAGCACGTAATTAGGAAACGCCCTGAATAGTACTTCACAATGATGCCCCCTGTACAAAGTAATATGACAGACGGAGACAAACGGTCACTTTTGGCATACCCGAATAGCCCAAAGTCGAACTGCATAAGTTAACATTTTGATAAATCTTGTTCACTGGAATGAGTGCTGGCTCCCCTACCATAACTACAGCGATGTGTTAATTTTGGAAAAATATGAGTTCTGTAGTTTTTCAAATATTAACTGCAATATAAGATATTTTTTGACACCTGGTATTGAACAGAAAATTAATTATTTTGAAGCAGTTTATTGACAGGTACTTTATGAAATATTTTACAAAATATAAGCCATTTTTGAGGTTGGCGTCTGTGATTCTAATGGTTCGATTCCTTCTAAATTGTTGTCTCTCTTTGAAAATGATGAGGTTTCGTCGTCACTACTTGAAGATCCCAGTGTGATAACTAAATCATCAATAACCGTTTTAATTTCCCAGTATTTATCTTCAATAGAACGAACATGTTTAACATACGATTTCCAATTTTCAGCCGATATTGAGTCAATCGCTTCTAATGTTATTTTATTTAAATCTTTAATTGAAAGTTCACCGATGTTGCGCTGTCGAATATATTTTTTTATTTCTGCCCATGCAAGTTCAATAGGGTTGAGGTCGCACATGTATGGAGGCAGCCTTAAAAGTGTATGACCGAGGTTACGTAAAAGACCGTCAATTTTATACTTTTTTTCTCTAGACTTGTTGGCTGATATTACTTCATATAATTGATATTTTCTCCATGTTGGATCACAAGATTGGTCGAATTAAGCCACGATATCATATGAGCTTTTGTAGAGTATTTAGTTTGCACTTTATCTTTTACGTGAGAATGATAAGACGAATTATCCATTACCACTACTGGTTTGGGAGGAATGTTAAGTAGAAGCACCTCGAGCAACCACTTTTTAAAATTATCTCTATTCGTCTGTCCATGATAGTCTCCAGTTGTTAGTCCTGAGCGAAAAAACTAAAGCAGCACCTGGAAAAAATCCAGCTTCTGAACCAGCATGAACTATAATAAAGCGACTACTAGAGCGGATTCCCTGAACAACAGCTAGATACACAATATTGCATCCTTCTTGCCTATATTGCCTTACAGTGGATAGATATTTCACCCTCCAGTGAAAAATATTTGGTCTCGCACTGAGCAATTTTCGTTTATTTTGGCACTTGCGCCAAACAATACCATTTTGATCGTAAAAGCCGATTTAAGGTTTTATACCCGTACGAAAAATGTATTTTGTTCTTTACGGCACGATGTAGAGCTTTGCAGGTCGGAACCTTCTTCAAGTTTATATAAAAATCCTCTATTGTTCATCGAATTACTTGAAAATCACCATCGTCAATTTTATCTTTGTATGATAATCGGGGGTCTTTTTTTGTAAAGGTGAAGTAAAACATGAGCGATCATTATGTTCTCTTAGAATTTTTCTTACACTACTTTCCGAAACACCAGTGTAAAATGCAGCTCGTTCTGTTCGATTTTGAATTGGAATAGTCAAACTATTATTTTCAGCTTTTCTAGTACAGGCCTCTATAACGCTCGCAATAACTTCACGCGCACCGCTTCGAATTGTTTCTCCTCTTTTGCTCGCCATCGTTACTTCGAAATAATAATTGAAATTCAACGCAACGCATTTATATAGAAATGAAAACAAATTCTCGAAATGTATAGGCGCCACTGGAAATAGCTAGAACCTTCCAGCGGCAAGTGCATGGAGACTCTAGGCACATTCCAATTACAAGTGGACCAGTGCAAACTATTACAACAAATAAAATATCATAAAATTTATTTGCGTACACAAATTTTACTTTTCCGCTTGCTTAAGACTATGAACCTTTATTTTAAAGACCGCCCTGTTTTGTTTTGGAGATATTTAGAAATATTAACGGAAATACACTTGCCAGGGTTGTACGAAATACAATCACCAATTGTCAAAAGTATCTCAATGCAAATGGACGTCATTTTGCAAATCTATAAATTAATGTAATTCAAGTACGAAATAGTTAAGAACCTATTTAGATTTTTTTTAGTCGATATTTACGTCTATGTTGTATAGAAAAAATTCAATACGTTTAATACATTACTTATTAATGCAAACTTGACAAATAAATCATGGCCTCCTTAGAAAAAATTAACTTTGAGAAATGTCATATTTCGATGATACTCAAATCTTTTGTGCACTTGTGAAGCATCACTAGACTGGAAATTTTGCGCTCTTTCCAAATATCGAAAAATCCAATATGGCGGCCGTAAGAAAAATGAAAATTGAGGCGGATTTCGGGATAACAAAAGACGATGGAGACGTGTCGTATATCCCATCTTATTTATCTTAAAAAAGAGTTCTAATAATATCACATTTTAATAGTAATAAAATTTACCGTTTTGGCGTCTGGCGAAAAAAGAAATCCACCATTTTTAGTTTTTCGCCGATATTTCGAAAACCAATTGACCGATCGTAAATCTGAAGCCGAATATCGAATGGGCTAAGTTTTTTCTAAAACTTTTCCCAGTTATCCTTTGCTGTAGGTAGTGTTTAATTATTGCCTACCCTGCTTTTAAAGATACTGTACACCACTGTGGTTTGCGCTCCAAAAGAGTAAAGAGACGTGAGGAATAACAAATTGTGAAAAATGTCTAGCATCATTACTTGTTGAATTAATTATTCTTTTAACTTATAGTTGTCAAGATGAACGTTTTTTTGATATACAAATACAATATTATAAATCCCACGTGAATGAATCATGACTCTTTAAAGTATTATGTTTATAAATCCCGAGTATTGCTAAATATTCTAAACCTTCTTTTTAAGAGCCAGTTGCCTCAACAATACATTTAAAACCAGACCATACCTACTTTATTTTTCTGCAAGACAAGCTCACAAGATTGGAGTTAAAAGAAAGTAAATAAACTAACGCTACGTGAAGTATATAAGCCATAAAATGTAAGGTAAATATATGCAAACAATTGTTCTATATGCAAATATTTTTGAAAGACCACGAAGAATATTTAAAAGCTAAATAAATTGTTTTTTCATCTTTACACGGCTTCGCTGTAAACGCGATATGAGCGTTTTGCATGCCTAAGCTCAAAGTAATCTTGAAACTGCATCTGAAAACGGAAATCCGCAACACGTTTTGCTTTGAGACAAACCAGGCAATACGCTATACATAATGCATTTTCTGTACTTTATTTAACGTCGAGCCCGTCCCAGTTTTTATTGATAGACTACAAAAGTATCACAAAATGTTTTAAATATATAAAACTACAGAACTAAGAACATGTATATAACAATGAAACAATGAATTTATTTCGTACTTGATACAGATTGCCTAGGGTCTTCAACCCTTTTTAGTGCAAGGGCCAATTAAAAATCGATTTCACGTCGTCCGAAGGGCCACAATGCTCCACGTCACTTTACTATCATATCAATAAATTAAAAAATATACAAACATTTTAAAGTGTAATAACACAGGATAACAAAACGAAAACAAAAATTTGGTGCCGGAAATCTAACATCTGATTTTAGATATTTTTAATGGGCTGATTCCAAAAAAGCCACCGGATTTTTTCTATCAGCTCTAGTTTTTGAGATACAGGTTACAGGTTAATTGATATTTTTTTCTGATAAAGGACAACAAATAAAGAGATAAATATGTATTTAATCGTCAAAATAGAAATTTCCCAGAATCTAATTAACCAAATGGGAACCTGGAATTATCCCTGACCCAATGTTCCTATACTAGGAAGTACTCAATATACTGCTCTTAATTACTTTTATACCTGTAATTGTCTATGACCCGATCCTTCTATACCTGCTTAGCTGTACTCTATTTAGTATATTACTGAGTTTTCCAAAGTAAAGTTGTGCTATCATTTTGTGTAAATTTTGGTCGTTTTGTAGTATCAAGACACTAAACTGAAACAATGGCATCCACAAGCAGACGTAGCTGTGTAAATCATCCCGATGTTTTTTGTTATGTGTGTGGGGATTACACTTTGAAAGAGAGCAGAAAAACGACTTTGTGAAAAGAGCTTATCTTGGCTATTTTGGCGTTCATTTAGGAGATAAAGATAAATCTTGGGCCCCACATTTCATATGTAAAACATGTATTGAACATATGCGTCAGTGGACAACTGGAAAGAGGAAATGCCTAAAGTTTAGTGTACCAATGGTTTGGAGAGAACCGCGAAACCATCATGACGACTGCTATTTTTGTTTCGTTAATATTAAAGGCATAAATAGAAACAATAGACACAAATGGACATATCCTGATCTAGATTCTCCAAGAAGGCCTGTAGCGCATTTGGAAGAAATACCCATTCCATCATTCAGCAGTCTACCCGAACTGATAGAAGATGATACAGAAACATCAACGTCTGACGAAGTTCAAAGAATTCAATCAGAAAACGACAGCGAATTTGAAGCAGATTTAGCAACTCCGCAGTGTTTCAATCAAGAAGAAGTAAATGATCTTATAAGAGACCTGAATCTCTCAAAGGAATCCGCTGAATTACTTGCATCCAGATTAAAAGAAAAATTTCGACTTTGTCCAGGTACTAATATTACATTTTATGAGATGCTCTAAAAGAGATAAGGATCTGCTGCCTTTTTTCACTCACGAAAATGACTTGGTATTCTGTAACAATATAAAAGGGCTCTTAGAAAAAATGGGTTTGCCTGAAACACTCCAGATGATTGGCGCCTTTTTATTGACAGTTCAAAACGTAGTTTAAAATGTGTTCTTTTACATAACGGTAACAAATATGGCTCAATTCCTATTGGTCATTCTACTACCATGAAGGAAGAATATGAAACAATTGCATTAGTTTTCAGAAAAATTAAATACCAAGAACATCAGTGGGCAATTTGTGTTAATTTAAAAATGGTTAACTTCCTCCTTGGACAGCAGAGAGGTTATACAAAATATCTATGTTTTTTTGTGCCTTCGGGGACAGCAGAGCTAAAAATGAGCACTGGGTTAACAAAAATTGGCCTTCAAGAGATGTCATGAGTCAAGGAAAACAAAACGTGATCAACGAATCTCTGGTTTCAAGAGAAAAAATCTTACTTCCGCCCTTGCAGATCAAGCTAGGCCTAATGAAGCAATTTGTGAAGGCTTTAAATCGAAATGGAAATTGTTTTGGGTATTTGTCACGTAAATTTTCTGGCATTAGCATGGAAAAACTAAAAGCTGGTATATTTGATGGTCCTCAAACAAGGCAAGTTGTTAAAGATCCACAATTCACCACATCAATGAACGAGACTGAATCTAACGCTTGGTGTTCATTTGTTCAAGTAGTACAAAATTTTCTTGGCAATCATAAAGCAGAGAATTACGTAGAATTAGTGGAAACTATGCTTTCAAATTTTAATATTCTCGGCTGTAACATGAGTACAAAAGTTCACTACCTCCACAGCAACCTAGATCATTTTCCAGAAAACTTAGGTGATTGTAGTGAAGAACAGGGGGAAATATTCCATCAGGATATTAAAACTATGGAAGATCGTTATCAAGGACGATGGGATAGCCACATGATGGCGGACTACTGCTGGAGCCTTCAGCAAGACTGCCCTAGACTCCATTCTAGAAAGTCGTATAAAAGAAAATTTTTATGTGGTTAGTGACTAATGTAATTATGTAAATTAAGTTTTTGCAATAAATACTTAAATCCATGTGTCTTTTTTTTTTTAACTGGCAATAGTAATATTATATACTATAACAGTTATAACGTAAAATAAATACACAATTTTTTTTTAACTAGATCTGATAGATAAAATCTGAGAACTTTTTTACATTCTGCATCCAAAAATTACCCAGGAACAGTTAAAAAATCGCAGGCACCAAAATGTGTCGATATTTGGTTTTATTTTTGTAGTTGCAACCCGTAAACTTTCTTCCAGATGTGCATCTATGACTTTCCACCTTATTTCAGACTCCACATTCTTCATACGAGAAAACAGCTGCTCGCACACATATGTTCAGGAAACGAGTTTTGATCGACATATTTTAAATAAAAAATCAAAAAGACACATGTCGAACTGGTCTTTCAGTTCCGGATTACACTAAATCGATAAGCTCCATCTGGCAATTTTCTGGCATCTGCTCAACGGATACATTGAATGGTCAAACAAAGAGATTGATGTAATTTTTATTATCTCTGATTGGAACTCTTTTTTGAGTAAATCTAGTGCTGCGATAGATGTATCCACATCTGTACATTCGCAACTCTTCAGTTCAGGAAAGTGCGTAAACTCTTTTTTCAACAACTGATGTTTCCATAAATCCAGATCAAACTCAAATGCCTTTACTGTGTCAAGTAGGTTGTTGATGAAATTTTCTTTTCTTTGTAGTTTGGTGTTCAAGTCATTGTGGGGCAGCGTGATGTCCGTGTGAAATCCAAAGTCGCGCAGCCAGTCGGGGTCACTAAATTGAGCGTTTTAGCATTTTTTCTTTGCTCAGCCAACGAACATCAGAAAAATATGTCACATCACCATACTCGGCATTAATTTGGTGTAAAAAGTTCTGGACTTCTCTGTGGTTGAGGCCGCGTGATTTAATCTTCACAGTTTTTACGACCACTTTCATCACCTCATCAATACTTGTGGATTTTGCAGAAAGATTTTGTTGATGAACGATACAATGGCGATGCATCAAAGGAAGATCTTTCTGCTGTTTTTTCATCAAACCCACGAGCCCTTCATATTTCTTACCATGGATGGTGCACCGTCTGTTAGAACTGCAGAAAGGTTTGTCAATTCTAAATTATATCGTCTCAGTACTGCCATCAAACACTTATAAATATCACATCCTTTTGTAATTTCTTTAATCGGAAAAAGGGCAGCCATTTCTTCAGTGATTTCAAAATTACACTGGCCGACAAGATTTTTCTAACACAGGCCAGTCCATTATTTCACAATAGAAATACCCTCCCAATAATAAAAAAAATATTAGGAAAGCCCTAATACGTACCATTTTATAATAGCCTAATTAGAACCTATTATATTGGCAGGTAAACAAATTTATTGCGGGGCTGCTAAAATGGATCCATTTTACAACCGAAAAATTACCTAGACTGGGTTATTTACAACATTAGACATAAAATAAACGTTAAACAGCACTTTTCTGTTAAGTTTCGATTTGAGTGGTTCTCTGTACATCGATAAGCAAGCGTATCTGAAGACGAGAATGTCGAGTCAAACGCGCCGAAGTTGCAAAATTTCTCCTGACAAATTTTGTTATATTTATATAGAATTTCTGGTGAAATCACAAGTCGGGCCATTTTTCGAAAATGTAAAAAAAGCCTACTTTAAATATTTTGGTGTGTCAATTGGGGATCAAGATAAGCGGTGGGCTCCCCATGTGTGCTGTGTTAGTTGTAGTGTATCATTGGTGCAGTGGATGAAGGAAAAAGAAAAAGCATGCCTTTTGCAGTTGCAATGGTATGGCGAGAACCCACCAATCATTCTGACGATTGTTATTTCAAAAAGGGAAAGCACAATATAGAATATCCAAATTGGCAGTCTGCCATACGACCTATTCCTCATAATGCAAATTTGCCAGTGCCGATTGAGCCTTTAAATTGGCAAGCTATTGATTTGGGAGATAATGGAGATAACGCATCATCAGGCAGCTCAGAAGAACAGTGCCCTGATCCCACTTTTACCACAGTTCTCAGTTCCGGCGAGCCACATTTGATTGTTCAAAGTGAATTCAATGATTTAGTACGTGATTTGGGGTTATCCAAGCGACACTCAGAACTTCTGGGTTCCTGTCTTAAAGAATGGAACCTATTGGCCAAAGAAAGAAAAATTACGAATTTCAGAAAAAGACTCATCTAAATATCGCTTAAAAGTTGTGTTATTACGTAATGGAAATTTAAAACCCTCTATACCAGTTGCCCATTTAGTTGCAATGAAAAAAAATTATGAAAATATGCGCACGATTTTGAATAAAATAAACTACAATAGGTATAAATGGCAGATATGTGGGGACTTAAAAGTTATAGCGATTTTAGTGGGACTTCAGGGAGGATTTACAAAATATTGCCGTTTTCTTTGTTTATGGGACAGTCAATAAATCAGCATTATGTAACAAAAATTTGGCTCAAAATGTTAAATTTATAACTCTTGTTGATCCCAAAAATGTCCTTTTGCCTCCTCTTCACATTAAACTTGGGCTGATGAAAAATTTTGTGAAGGCTTTGAATAAAGATGGTGATGGATTTAAATACCTAAGACAAGTCTTTCCCCAGTTAAGTGATGCCAGAAGGCATTTTTATTGGGCCACAAATCAGAAAATTGCTGGACGATGTCAATTTTACGGAAAAGCTTACCAGGCAGGAACTCAGAGAATGGAATTCATTTGTTAATGTAGTAAGGGTATATTTAGTCAATAATATAGATGAAAATTATAAACAATTAGTTAATGAACTCTTAGATACCTATAAAGCGCTTAGTGCCAGAATGTCATTAAAAATTCACTTCCTCCATTCCCATCTGTCATTTTTTCCTAAAAATTTGGGAGCTGTTAGTGACGAGCAGGGTGAAAGGTTTCACCAAGATATCAGTATGATGGAAATTCGGTACAAAGGACGATGGGGTCCAGCCATGATGGGTGACTACTGTTGGTTTTCGAAGAGAGAAGATAAGGCTCATAAACGGAAAAAATAAAGTTTAATTAGTGTTTTAAATTAATATTTTTCTCGTTTGCTTTTCTCTTAGATGTATGGTATGTTTAATAGGCGAAAACTGTAAACATAGTCAATAAACAGGGTTAAAAATTTTCTGAAATCATTTTTTCTATAGATATTAAGTATCGTAACATTCGATATGGTTCTACAACTCTAACAAGAAAACCCTACGTGCCACAACTTTTTATTTGTCATTTTCGTATTTGGATATATCCATTCTATTAAGTTATGCTATTCTGATTTGTGTTACAAAAAAAAAATGTTTTTTGTCGGCCAGTATTATTATCAATGCCCCGAATAAATATAGCAAACTGAGCGGTATCTGTTAAATATGTGCTTTCGTCTGGAGCAACAGAATAGTTTACGAACTTCGATGCACGTTCTTTTAGTAAATTTTCAATGTCTGCCGCCAACTTTTCGAATCTTCTGGCGACAATAACACCGTACAAACTAACTTTAGAAAAATGTTTTTTGAGATGGGCACAATACATCAGCGACGGCCCCCCTATATTCCTTGGCAAATTCACCATCAGTAAAAGTTTTGATTTCAAAGCTATTTTTTCGGATATAACATTTATGCTTGCTTCATTTTCAATGTTCTGCTTTTGAAAACTATCTTGCTGTGGTTGAAGCTGACTTTTTAGAGCTCTCACTTTATCTTGCCGTAATTATTCTTTGAATGTCTCAAACTTTGTGGCATTCTTTATATCACATCTTTTTAAGTTGTATTATTTCAAGGCAGAAAGGGATTCTTGACACACCAAACAGACAGGTTTTTGGTTAACACTAACGAACAAGTAAAACTCCACTTTTCTTGAAATATGAGCTGTTCTTCACTAATTTTTCGTTTTTTACCCGGAGTAGAAGCCATTTTTAATGTCAAGGTAGACGAAACAAGTTTAATTCTAAATAAAAAGAAAATAAAAATGTCACAAAACACACTATAATCACCTATCGCACAGGTAGCAACTTCACTGCTAGTTGGCACTATTTCGCTTGTATCTCTTCGTTCGCTCTTGGAATTAGAACTGGCCGCTGCCGTGTGATGCCGGCTTTATTTAAGCCGAGCGCGTCAACTTTGAATCTCTCGAAATTTCGAGCAGCTACAAGACTGGACTAGTAGGTCCCTCTAGCAGTGATAATTTCTAGAACCAATAAAAAGATTCAATAGACATGCAACGCCATCTAGTGGCCTTGTGGGTAGTCGTGATCGCGAGTTCACAGAGTAGATTTCTTCTAACTAAATGGCGCTAGCGTCCTCGCAGTGTCGTTCGCGGGCATGGCGTGGTACTATATTTTCTTTAGCCTCTGGGAGCCGCAAGAAATTAAAAGGTGGGCCGCTGGGTTGAAAACCCTTAGCTTTATATATTAAAAAATTCTTGTAACTGTTTTATCACACGACTCCCACTTACTTAAAATAAACATAAAACAAAAAATACAATGTCATTAAACAACCAAACGAGGGTACCAAATGGATGGTATTACAGTATTAAATGTTTTAACAACTAAACCGAAAATCTAAGAACTGATCCAGGTTGCACAAAAATAAAACCATCATTAAAAATTATATAAGTTTGGCAACAAATCTATGAAGTTTATTGGTTTAATGTATTGTATATTTATTTCTCCGTTTTTTTTTTCTCTGGTGTTTTTTAATTTTATTGTATTATTAGTAAACCTGTGTTTTTTACACATATAAGTTTTTTCTTTTTTTAAGAATTTTTGTAATTAATTTAAAAGATTTAGCAATCTAATATGCAAATTGTCTGTTTAAATTGTGTACATATCACTAGGTTTATATTTTAATTATGTCTGAATCTTTGTTTAAGTATATTAATTAGCACACTGTGTTGCCATCATTAGGTTAAGTGTAAGAATAGCTGTACGCAAAGCTAAACTACGCCTACTGATGGTTTCAATATCAAATATTTTGTTTATTTTATAAAAATGATTGTTGTAAATGAGATTGATTAAAAATAAAAAGGCGTTTATTAATATTATTATTATTATTTATGGACAGTTTTTTGATTTTTTTAATGATAAAATGATTCATCCGCCCTTTTTTACTTAAATGCTGTAAATTTAAGGTAAAAATCGAGATGTATTAAATTGTACCAGACCCTAAAAAAAATGTATATATATACGAGTATAAAAAGAAAAAATCCTATCTACGCAATTTTCCATTATAACCATTGAACGTCTTCAGGTTATTTCTTAATATCCATCCTGCAAAAGGATTTCAACACGAAAAATGTTCTCTTTACTACCCAACAATCTATATTCCTTTACAACGATATAACGGAAATGGATTGATTTGCTACAATGAAATACCTGTCTGCAATGCGAAATCACTCGCTTGTGTTGTCCAGTGAACTGAGCAATCGAACGTAAATTGATTCTATTTTTATAAGCTTTAAAAGAACCTTTTTGCCGTGTTTATGTGTTATACGTGATTTCTAAGAAATTTCAATAACTACCGAATACCCCTAAATGTTTCTTGTCTATACGTTAAAATACATTTCAGAATATATACAAGAAGTTCCGTAATATGGAAATATCATATATCAAACGTAAAAGTCTGTTTCACCTTGTCGCCTTCCTTCAACTAAGGTAATTTTACCTATAATTGTCCAGATTGATTACCTTGAGACTGATTATAATAGTACTTTATATAACTAGGGACTAAAAGTTAATCTCGCGAATGGAGTTCAAGGGATTAAGTAACTTTAGTCCCGTGATACAGGGCTGTCCAAAAGTCCGAAATTAGATTAATATAGCCTCAACCAACAACTTTTTGAAAAAACGCTCAGACCCGTTAAATTATTTTTTTAATTGCTTACATTTTGACGTAATTCATTTGTTTTTGTATTGACGTTTGTCAAAGGTATGACGTCATCGCCCTTTTTTTTAAATGGCAACATTCAGCTTGTGATACATCACTGGAAAGCTCTATCTCATACAGTATACTCCTAAATTCTGGCGCGATTCTGTCAAGCTATTTCAAAATGGCGACCGTTCAAAATTTAATAAGAAAAGTACGGAATAAAATTAATATAGCCTCAACCAATAACTTTCTGAAAAAACGCTCAGACCCGTTAAATTAGTTTTTTAATTGCTCACATTTTGACGTAATTCATTTGTTTCTGTATTGACATTTGTCACCGTATGACGTCATCGACCTTTTTTTAAATGGCAACATACAGCTTGTGACCCTTTTTTAAATGGCAACATACAGCTTGTGACACATAATTGGAAACGTCTTTTCTCATACAGTATGCTCCTAAATTCTGGCCCGATTCTGTCAAGCTATTTCAAAATGGCGACCGTTCAAAATTTAATAAGAAAACTACGGAATAAAATTAATATAGCCTCAACCAATAATTCATTTGTTTTTGTATTGACATTTGTCAAAGGTATGACGTCATCGACCTTTTTTTAAATGCCCTTTGTTTAATGTTAAATATCCGGAAAATCAAATCTCACAGGATACTGTTAGTAAGATATTCCACAAATTTAAAAAGATTTTTTCACTAAGCAAAAATGATTTAATCATCCATGTTTTTTTACCTTTAAAGGTGAAAACCTGCATTGCTTGACATTTTGACATTTTGTGACAAATATTAATTAGTAAAAGTAATTTTGGTACTGTTAAAGTGTTCTCTTATAATTTGTTTTAATAAAAATGGTATTCTCTGAAAGGCAGCGTATCGAAGTCTTGATATGGTTAGAATGTTGAGATAAAATGGGAAGTCAAAAAGAAGTGTGCGCTTTGTTTAATCCGTAAAATAAAATCTCACAGGGGAGTGCTAGTAAGATATTCCACAAATTTGAGGAATATGGTAAAGTAAAGGACTTGTCCAGAAATAGACAACTGTGCATTATTTCGTTTAAGCTGGCTTAAACGCTAATTACAAGTAGGTAGCTCACGATTTATTTCTAAATTATCAAAGTAGCTCAACACCTTGAAAAGGTTGGCGGCCACTGCGCTAGAGGATATTTTGCCGTCCATATCAAAGAAAATATATGAAGCGCAATTTCAGACATTTGTAAGATGGTGCTGTAAGAGAAACCTGGAAAATTTCAACGAAGATGAACTACTTGTGTTTTTCACGGAGAAATCTATAACTTATTATTATTCTATGCTAAAGACGTTAAAAATAATATCGACATTAGCAAATTTCACAAGCTAATTGCTAAGAAGAAACGAAGATATAAGTCAAAAAAAGCCAAGATCCTGACAGTTTTTAATGATGAAGGTAGCCCTTATTTTTGGTGTAGCGGGTGCCTGTAAAGTAAGAGTTGTAGTGGAAATTCTTTTTCATTGGGTGCCTGTAGAAGTAAGAGTTGTAGTGGAAGATGTAACTACCCGAATTTCATTGTTAAGCCGTCGTCGAGGGGTAGGTCGAAAACTCCATAAATAATTAAAAAATTATAGCCGAAAAAGATTTTGGACATGGTGATGTGAATACATTCCAAATTGATGCTTCAAGAAAGCCTTCCAGACAAAGTTCTAGCGAAGTATCTAGAACTGTAGAATGTACTTCTACAAGTAGCGTTATTAAACATACTGTCGATGAAACAAATCGATTATTTAATATTGTAAATTCTACTAATGTAAATATTCACCTAAATATAAATAAATAAATTTGTTTAATTTAACCCTTTTTTAATTATGTGTTGCTAAGATACAATTAAGTCTCTTGGAACTAAATCAATCTCTTTAGTTCCTATGAGGCGGGACCAAAGGACATACTTTAGTCCTTTCGTCATCTGAAAATAAATATATTGAAACAAGCAAACCAGACATTCTACAAGGCAAATTATCCTTGTAGTTTATCTAAAATACAAAACGGTAATAAAAGTTTATTGTAGAAACTGTTTCAAAGATTCAGTTGCAATAGAAAATATCTATGTGTAAAACATTAATCTTTAGTTAACTCTCTAGGAATTGCGCTGTTCTGCATTTTGAAATTTTAATCCCTAATATTTTTTGCGATTTTTGTGTCTACTGTAACGTGCTGAATTCAAATATCGGCTCAGTTTTTACCTCTCACTTATAAGTTTTTAGAAAAGGAAAGACGAATATAAAATAGGGGACACCCAAATCATAAGCAATCTAGTGAGTTTTCAAAGAAAAAAACACTTTTTTTTGTAAAATATACTTTATTTTGTAACGAAAACAGTTTAATACAATTGTCTTGTAAGATTAGATCAATTCTTCAACTAGATTTTTGTAGTTCTCCGATTTCTTGTTACCTAGAAAGTTGTCTTATTTCGTAAAAAGTTCTTCGTATGCTCTCCCATTCTTTAGCTAAAGCTTCTTTAAGCAGCTGTAGAGTTTGAGGTGCATTTAGGCGCCTCCTAATACGTCTATCTAACAAATCCCAGACGTGTTTGATGGGGTTAAGATCATGAACTCGTTGTCTTGCATATAGATAACATTTGAGCCCACACCATAAACAATATTTGTACATAATATGCATTAAAGATTTGCGTTTTGCGACATCCAGTGAGCATTTTTCAAAAATTCGCCTTAAAACTAAGGCAAATATAATGTAACTTAGTTAACTTTTTTTATGTCATATCAATTTTTATGTTGCATGATGTAAATGAAACATAAATATTACAAAATATTAAATTTTATTTATTTTACTCTATGGTTTGAAATATTTTCTTACGAGCACAAAATTTTTATTTTAAATGTATTTTTAGAGTTCTGTAAATTAAATTACACAAAGATAACCCAGCTATTACATAAATCTCAGTTTCGTCGTTAATTACCACAGTTGTATAACAAGCTATTTATTTCAAATATCGGAAATATAAACACATATGTTCTATATTTGATAATTTTTCTGTATAAAAATATGTTTTCTCTAAATACGAGAAAGTTTATTATGTCTAAATAAGACAGTTATATCCCGAACGTCGCTGCGTAACTTCTTACTTTATTATTTATTTTTGATAACATTATTTATGTAGTCTACAAAAAATTTATTATTTTCCTCCATAAAAAAAATTATGCGAGGAAATCGAATTTTACTGAATATTTAAACATTTTATTAGGCCGCCATTTTGTTTCGACATAGAATTCGCACTAAACTAACGCATTTATCAATCTATCCCTGTTTAACATTCGATCTTTGTTCAAAATTTCGAGTCAATTGGATACGTAGTTTTTTGATACTCCATTAGACCAGCAGTTTCCTAAAAATGATTTTTTTATATTTTGTGACGCCGCCAAAATTTACCAAAATGTCACCCTTTCATTCCCTTATGACCCTTGATGTTTGACCAAAATTTGAAATCAAACTGTGCCAAATTTCAAGGTTGTACCTTATCTGGTTTAAAGTACAAAAGGGGGGACATTAAAAAGCCCCACTGCCTATAGTGCCTATAATATAATATAAGATACAAAACTGTATGTTAGTATTTATTAGCAGTTTAATTTATAATACATAAAACAACCACCATTGGAAGTTATAACCGACCAAACTTTAGCTCGTAAACAAAACTTGGCTAGATCTTAGTAAACTCGAATAAATATTTTTGGTCATTTCATAAAGAAATAGTTGAAAACAAAGCCAAAAAAGTCGGACACTGCTGTGTAGTTTATAGCGTATTAAACACAGAGAAACCCTACGGTTTTAATAAATTTCGCCAGAGATATGTTTCGATTGCGGTTTACGTCCCTTAAAATCCATGGCATTCTCAGTCGGGGTCAACTCTATAATAGCCTTTACTTAAGTTCCACGCATCATAAAATTCTGTATTTTGTGTTGCAAAAAATGTAGAAATATGTGTGATTTAAGACTAAAAGAATACTTTGGAAGTATGATAATGGAATATTGGACAGTATAAAGTGTATTTTTGAAATAAAAACAGCTTGCTAGCAAGCTTGATTTTAATGTCTCCTTTCTGTCACTGGATTGGCCAATCTGGACAGGATCTACAGCATAACATTGGTTCCGAACCACGGTCCTCGGTCTCTCTTGATCCGCGACCCACACTCCACCCTCAAGCTATCAACTCTAGGGTTACGGTGTAGCTTTGTATCTGCATCAACAACCCCTACGCACCCACATTCGGTGTCAATCAGCGTAAATGATGTGGCGCATTTTACACTTACCTATGATAAATTTTATTACCACTATATCTGTTGCAGACTTAGAAAAGTATATATGCACCCACCAGGATTTGAACCTGGCCTGCCGGAACCCACGTCAGAATGTCCAGTACGAGAGCGTACTGGACCACCTGTCAGGAAACTACTGCTTATTGCAATCATTATGCCGCAATAAACTGTAATAGGCGATGAGAATTAAGCTTAAAAGAGCCCTTATGTGGCTGTGGCATGACGTAATAAATTTTGATGAAAATCGCTCAGAAATTATATATTTTTTTTTAACTTCTCTAACTATTAATCCACCTTGAAGTGCTAAAATCCAATGGTTCAAAAATGGCCCCGTTGGAATAAATGAGATATCGAAATCAACAAATAAACTTAACTTACGAAAAGCAAAATATTTTTTTTTATACTATTATATATTTCCACCGAGTATCGGCTGATACAGTCCTACCACCGGTTGATATTTCTTACTTACTTTTTACCGCAACAATATGGTTATCAAGAGTGATCTTTTACACAAGATGGAAATGCAATGCATCTGTATATTTCAAAATTCTTGGAAGAAAGACTTAGTTATGGGATTACTCTAGAGCAGGGGTGCTCCAACTTGAATTGCTGGCAATCTACCTCAATATTTTTAGACTACTTACGATCGACTCTGAGAGGCTGCAAGTATGTGTGATGCAGGGTTGTCGTACATACACGATGCATACGCCCTACCTACCTAGGTAGGGTGTACCGTAGCATATATAGATATTAGCTTTCCGCACAATATACATTATTTTAGTCAAGATTTGGGTTGGGTTTAGTTAGGTTCTTCTCTACAATATCAATGAAAAAACTCATAGTTATTCAAAATTGCGAGTTTATTGGTTGTTACAAAACAAAAGAGTTACATATGGTGTTAAACTTAACTAAGGAGTGACTTTGGATGTTGAAGCGTGGCACTGCATGTCCTCAGCATACTTTTCATAAGATGGTACGTAACCACTGAGTGCTAATCGCAAGCATGATGACATATGATCGTCAGTTAGTCGATTGCGATATTTTGACTTAATTATTTTCATTTCAGAAAATGCAGACTCGCACAAGTAAGTTGACCCAAACATTGCTGTCAGTTGAAGGGCGATTTGCCTTAGATTCGGATATTTATCTTCAGATATAAAACACCAGAAATTTGTAGCAGATGCTGTAGCTTTGAGATGTATATCTGATATAATCTGCACCAACTCATTTTCAACAGAACATGAGTTCATATTAAACTGACTTGCTATTTCAGTAGCTAATTCCTCAATGTTTTTACATGAGGATAACTCATAAATAATGCTACATTTGCCAATTTACTACAATCATAAAAATTCCTCACATGCATTTGAATTGTTCCCAAAATATTTGATAATTCAGCCTCATACGTATCATAATTTAACTGAGGAATCCTTGCTTTCAAAGACGGAAAATGTTTCAGATCCTTTTTTTTTCAGTTGATCTATCATAGGTTGCAATTTACTTTTGAGTGCGTTTACTGCGCTAATCATCTCAATAACAGTTTTTCCTTTACCTTGAAGCTCCAAGTTAATGGTGTTTAAGTGCATTGTGATGTCAGTCAAAAATGCCAAATCAGTCAGCCATTTTTCATTTTTCACCATCTGAGTGTCATCACCTCTTTCGTCTAGAAAAGCTGTTATTTCAATTGCAATAATTCTTGAAACCTTTCTAGGAATTTTCCGCGGTTCAACCACCTGACGTCCGTGTGAAGAACTAAATCAGTGTGTTCAGCTGACTCCCTATCTTCCAACTGCAACTCAAAGAGCCGCCGTTGCAAGTTACGTGCACATATGGAATTCACAATGCCACAAAACCGTTTTTGTCTCCAGTCATTGCTGGTGCTCCATCGGTTGTAATGCACACTAATTTATATATTGGTAGCTTGTAGTTTTTTACAAAATTGAAGAAAACGTCATATATATCTTCGCCACGGGTCTTCCCCTTCAGAGGAATGATTGTCAAAAATTCTTCCTTAGCCAACATGTCATTGAATACCATCCGAATAAAAATACACAGCTGGGCAGTGTCTGTCATATCGGTGGATTCGTCGAACTGTAAAGAAAAGTATGTACATTCCATGATATAATTTTTTAGTTTATCTGCCATGTCCTGACTCATGACTTCAATACGCCTTGTGACAGTCGGACGAGATAAATGAAGTTCTCTAATAGCAGACATGATTTGTGTTTTATTTTTAAAATCTCCAAATAGAGTCTCACCCGCTTCGATAAATGCTTCCTTCACAACCGATCCATCTTCGAATGGTTTCTTGTGTTTCGCCAATATATGAGATATTTTAAATGACGCGATCGTAGCAGCTTTTGATTATTTGGCTGTTCTTGTGAACATGGTTTGTTCTTTTTTCAAACAAGATATCAAATCACGTACTTTTCGTTTTCTTAATTCACTCTGTGGCGGAAAATCCTTTTCATACTTTTTATGAAACGTTTTATGATGCCTTTCTAAGTTACCACGCTTAGGTATTGCAACTGACGCACGACAAATAAGACAAATGCACTTATCCTTCACCATACAAAACAAAAATTCTTCCTCCCAATCGTTATTAAAATGATACGTTTTAGATTTCTTCGCTGCACTCATTTTGTGCTATTTAATAATAAACTTTGTATCGACGTAGTATTGCCTGCTCTAGAACTTTCGAAAGAGTACATCTTGATGTCCTAAGGCAGAAACTTTTTACATTGGGTGACCTTCAGCTGGTTAATATATATTTGAAAGGAAAGTCATAAGTATTAAGGCGAACCGAAAAATGGGAGACCACCTCTGACCTGCGAGAAGTAGAGAGAGGAGTGCCCCAGGACGGTATTTTTGAGCTAATTCTCTTCGTGATTTTTAGTGATAACATTAGGAATAATGAATTGAAGGGAGCAAGAAAGCTTCTCAGTCAAATTTCCTACCTTCATATTTGGCTAAGTCTGAATCTTTTCCTATATACAGCAAAAGATTACTCTATTTTGATCGATCGATACAACCGTCACAATCAGCTGAGTTTCTGTAAACAGAATAATAGTGTCCTAAAGTGAATTTGTACTATTTCATTTGCCTTATGGAAATTAGGATTTAATGTGAGTCGAAACAACCTACTCTCATATTATCATGCTAATGTAGACTATGCGTAAGGTGCGAGTATCCCAAAAAAAATCGTAGGGGTAATATCAGATTTTTCATGTCGAGAGTTATTTAAGGATTAAAGACATTTATGTTTTCCATGTGGAGAATTATTTAATGTATTAGAGATTTTAACAGTTGTCTGGTATTACAGTGTTCCATTTATATTTAAAAAGCTTTCGGCTCTATAAAATTACTGGTGAGTGATACCTGGTTGTTGGAGCTTTTAGCGTATTATTTGTGTACTGTATTTTAACATTTACATTTTGTTTAATTCCCATTAAGTGAGGAAACTGCACTATATTGTATTTTACCACAGAAACAAATAAATGAATAGATAAATTAATAAAATTTTAATAAACTTTTGAATTTAGTTATATGTCGAGTTTTATAAAATATGTTTGGAATTTAACAAATAATTCAAAAATGAATTCACATATAGGTTGTTCGAAACCTGCAACAAAAATTAACAATTAAATATTTTTTTATAGTGGTAAAAATAAATAAGTTAAGAGATCTGATTAGTATGCATGTTGTACAGAAAACTTGAAATTATATTAGGCAGTGATTTTAGTAGCTTCTATTTGATCATACCAATCGAAGAACTATCATTTGTTCTGTAACTTCCCTCCCTAAAACTCTTAAAGTCAGTTATATCACCTTGGGTTTAGAATATGACTTTCATGTAATAATTCTAAACTATCTACGTTATACAGTATATTTTTAATCACTGTAATACATTTTTTTAACTTAATAACTTTAATTAACTCTGATAATATTTTCTATTTATATTTAGTTTAGAACTTTCAGTTTTAAATGAAAGTTTTTTTACTCAAAAATTATTCACCTTCTATTCTACCGGTTTTATCAGTTTTGCTAAATTGATTTAAGCAGTCTAGCTTCATTATATTAATTCATGTATCGTAATTTTAAAGCAATCGGTCTAGCGAAAGTGGATCAAAATTCACTTGCAAGATCAATGTTAAGTTCAAAGTTCAAAGTCAAGCTAAAGGTCTTCAGATTATTGTATCGTCATCATAAATACATAATTTCAAAGCGCTCGGTTAAAAACAAGTGGATATAACTGAAATTTGCAAAAAGAAGGTCAAAGTCATCAAATTATTGTATTTTCGTCATAGCTATTTTGTATGAGAAATATAAAAACCGTAAATCAAAAAGGTGTTTTTCAAATTTGATTTAAAAAAATTAAAAACCCTGTATATTACAAAGTATCAAAGCAATAGGTTAGGTGGAAGTGGTTTTAAATTGATGAAGAAAATGTTTGAAGTTACGGTTAAAATGATTAAATGTTTGTATTGCTATAGAATCTTTATATGCATACGAAATTTGAAAGCAATGTGTTGCGAAGAAGTAATTTAAATTGGCTTGAAAAATTGATCAAAGCCTCGATTAAGGTCAAGGTCAAAATCATTGTGTTGCTTTTGTAGATTTATATGAACAAATTTTGAAATCTGTAAGTGACTTCGATTTGATCCAGACAGTCAGAAAGATGAAGTAAAAAAAGAAGTTTATAAAATAGATAACCTGTGTCTTAAATGGAATTTTACTCGGAAAAGATTATTAAAAGTCGTAACATCAAGACGAATTACCTAAGAATCCCTTTTAATCACAACGTTAAGAGTAATGATTGTTTTATCAGTAACTTTTCTGTCATAAAACGCGATCTCTGAAAATCGTATAGAAAGCCCGGTGTGACGAAACTTTTAAGATTAAAGTTTCTTGACTAAGCTCCGAAGTAAAATACAAGTCAACTTACTTAAATAATCCTAAAAGTTTTATTAAAGGATATGCATCTGCTCGTGGCAGCTGAACGGTAAAAACCAGAAGTAGTTCAGAAACTTAGAAATGCTCTTAAAATAAGTCTTCCAGCGCCTAAGGAAACGTCTAATTAAATTTACAAAAAAAAGATTTGGCGGAAGTAAAATCGAGTAGATGTTATGTTTAATTTACCCCGACATTTCTTATTTTAAAATAACATTAATTTATTTATTCATATCTACAGCAAAAGCCATTTACAGATAGAATCTTAAAAATAGATTAAAATTAAACAATACAGTATAAGTAACATGAAAAACTTAAAGCAAATATTTAAATTACAGTAAAATTGAAGCCCGATACAATCAAACAATAAAGGATATGTTTAAAAAAAGTTACTAGTCCTAAGCCTGAGGTCTCCGTTCGATGATAGTACTGTACTGCCGTGAGCTAATAGTATCCAAGTCGATATCTTTATCAATGTTATTAAAATAAGTACACATTCGATACATTCGAGAATTTTTATAAAGATTTGTTTTTGGAAATTCAAGATAGAAAATCTTGAAGTTCCTTGCGCTGCCGATATGTCGGCAAATGGTAACTTATCATCAATCATTTAATCTTTCTTTATCACATTCTTTTTAAACAGAAAGACATGGACACCCATTTACTTGTATTCAATTTAAATCCATTCTTCACACACCAGCCGTGTACTGCATTCAAATCATTCTTCAAGCATTCAGTATCGTCTAGAGTTGCAAATTCTAAATGGAGTTTAAAATCATCGGCAAATATCAAATTACGTGAGCTGATGACAACATCGCAAACACCGTTTATAAAAATTATTAGGAGTAGAGGTCCTAGATCGGAACTCGGGGTACCCCAGATGTACTCTTTTACCAGGTGTCCCTCAGATGTGGCTCACCCTTGTAACTTTTTTGTTTTTTGAGATAACTTTTTAAAATTTGGTGTGTGACTAAAAGACATATATCTGGATTATTGAATATGTTCGTTTGTTTTGAGCCACTTCCGAATTGACCAGAAATGACGGCAACTTTCGATTCTTAAATGGGACACCCCATATATTTTTAATTATTTCGATAGAAAATGACGTGCAATGACACACGATTTGTCAGTTTTTGACAGATGGAGGAATGTTTATGATATATTTTTTTTCAATCTAGCATGCTATGAATCACTTAATCGGTACATTTCTAATCTAGTAGTAAGGTAAAAATACAAGGTTACCTCTGTTGATCCTAAATACTATTTTATGGCCGTTTGAAATAAGCAAAATCAGTATTTTTGTGTTTACTCAATTTTTTTAAATAGAAAGGAAATGGCTCCTGGGGAAACAAACTGATACTACAAACTCTAATATTACATGAACTCTTTCTCCTAAAAAAGCAAAAATATGTATTGTTACTACACACATAATAATTGCGCATCATCTAGTCATCCATGATTTAAGCAGTTGACGCGTCTATGGCTACAGCGGGAAATATAACATAAATATAAATAAAATATAAATAAACTTAAAGTTTGGAAAAGAGCATTTCAAATACGCGAAACAACGTTAATTCTTCTAAAAGTAGTGAGCTATGACCGTGATGGTACGAAACAGACGTATTAAGGCGGCTTTGAAAACAAAATACTGTTAACAATTTTGACAATCGTCTTTATTATTATGCGCATGTTTACCCAAGTATAAGTACCTAATTGTTTTAGTGGTTTGTTAAAAGCTAATTTAAAGTTTTCTACTAAAACATGGAGAATTACACAAGTAGTGAAAAAAATCGACATTCTTCTAGTTCTTGGTAAATGCAGGCAGAATTCTGTTCAAGCTGCTCAAATTTATGCAGAGATATCCCGATCGTCGTCATTTCACCCGGCATTATTTTCTCAAGTTGGTTACCCAACGAGCACCAAAATAATCCTAACGCACCATTTGTAATAAACGAAAACAAAGAAATAGTTTCTTTAGAATGCCAAATATCTAGACATTCGGCTTGGCGAATTTTACTCAAACACAAATACCGTTCGTTTAAATATCAATTACATCAACACCTTTATCAAGGAGATAACATTCGAAGATTGCAATATTGCACTTTGTATTTAGAGAAGTGTTTAGAAAATAACAGTTTCTCATTTAAAATACTTTATATCGACGAAAGCCGTTTTACAAATTTGGGAGTTTTTAATAGAAATAATAAAAGGTACTGATCCCAAGAAGATCTGCATTTGATGGAAGAGAGAAATTTTCAAGAACATTTTGGGTTTAATTGTTGGATTGGAATTTTACTCACAATGGAAGGGCAGTAACAAATTACTTAAATACCACATTTGACGTAGATTAGATCGGAAATAGTGGACCTATTTTGTGGCCCCCAAGGTAAAAATGAATTTATCTCTAAGTACTTCAAACAAACAAACAAACAAAAGTATGCTTTATTGCCGCAGAAAAATTCTACAATTTTATGGACAAAGCAAAATATACCTAAAAATAAGACATATCAAAACATTAATCGAAAATAATTTCGACAGGTCAGTGCTTTTTTTTTTAAAAATGTAAATTATCAATTTACCAAATAGTAAAACACACGTTAGAATATAGCATAACATTGCAAACAGTAAATGAATCATGATAACCTTATAAAAGTAAACAAACACACATGTACGAGGTGAATAATTTCGATGACATTGAAATCAAAATTGCAACTATGCGACCTTAAACTCTATGTTATTATAGTTATACAAATAATTGTGATGTTAAACAGAAGGTATATTGAACTAGTGTAGAATGTAGTATACAAAAAGAATTAAATTGTTTTTAATCCAATACCTAACAAAAATAATTAAGTTTTAAGTGAATGTTCGACAGTTCTTTTCCCTATATAATGATTTACAAAATTCTATGCTATGAGTTAGGACATGACTCACAAAAGATTTAAGTAAACAAGCGAGTTTAGTGACAATTTAAAGAGACTTACTCACTGAAAAAAAAATCATTAACGCTGTAAAATGGTCTCTCAATGAGGTATGCTTTGGTGTTTTTTCGAAATTGTGCAAGCATAGGGATAGATTTTAAATGTACTGGCAGATTGTTGTAAAGTTTTATGGCGTTGTAAATAATTGATTTTTTTATTAATTCTGTGGAAGGAATGGGAAGATAAATATCATGCCTAGAGTTTCTGGTAGGGTATACATGTTGTGGCCTTTCTGGGAGGGTGTTTATATGTTTTCTCAGCAAACATACCGTTTCCAAAATAAATAATGCAGGAAGTGTTAATATTTCATGTTTTTTGAAATAGTATTGGCAGTGAGCTCTATTATTTAGACCAAACAAATAACGAATGGCTCTCTTTTGAAGCATAAAAATACTACGAAATTGCTCGGTGGTACAGCAGCCCCAAAAGGGAAGGCCATAGCGGAGGTGGGATTCAAATAAAGAGAAATAAGTAAGTCTGGCAGAAGGAACGTCTAGTTCTTTTGAAACTGATCGAATGGCGAAGCAGGCGGTAGAAAGTTTTTTAGTTAAGGTGTCAATATGATTAGACCATTTTAGGTTGCTATTTATATTTAAACCCAGGAATTTAACCGACTCTACGTATTCAATATTGCTGTTATGTACCTGAAGTGGTTGTAAAGTTCCCTTATAAGATAACGCCACCGTTTTATCGACGTTAAAACAAAGCATATTGGAATCGGACCAAGCCTTAATTATAACCAAGTCTTTGGAGATACTAGAGTGTAAAGACGTTGTATCAAAATCACTCCATGTTATGCTTGTGTCATCAGCAAAAAGGAGATTCTTCCATTAATTTTAAGGTTCGTGATATCATTAATGTATAACAAAAAAAGAATAGGTCCCAAGACTGAACCTTGAGGAACTCCACTTGTAATCAACTTACAATCAGAATCGGAACCATTAGCCCTTACAAGTTGTTGCCTTTTTCCAAGATAAGATTTGAACCAATTTAAAGAAGTACCACGAATTCCATAAAAATGTAGTTTGTTTATCAGAATTTCATGACTAACACAATCAAAGGCTTTCGCATAGTCACAAAAAACTGAGGCAGTTGGGTGGTTGTTATTGAGAGATGAGTAGACGCCTCTAAGCAACGTGAACATGGCGTCACTGGTGCACTTGTTGGGTAGAAATCCGAACTGCTCCGGGGATATTATCTGATGTTTCAGGAGAAATGGCATAAGACGGTTCTTCAGTAGCCTTTCGATGATTTTTGATAGCACTGGTAGTAGTGCAATTGGGCGATAATTGCAAGAGTTAGTTTTTTCGCCGCCTTTATGAAGTGGAATAATTATAGCTGTTTTAAGGCAATCAGGGAATACACCTTTTATAAAGGACTCATTTATTAATGTTGTAAGGGCCTCTATGACTGGGAGTGGCAAGTTCAGGAATATTCTAATTGATAGGCCATCAGTGCTACACGAAGATTTACTTTTGATATTATGTATTACCTTCAATAGTTCAGTGTTGCTAACGGGACTTAAGAAAAAGCTATCAGCTAAATTTTTTGAAGGAGGGAGAAACGAAAGAGGGTCCAAACTTGGCGAGATACTAGAGGTAACATTTTTGCTTACATTAATAAAATAATCATTTAGATCATTAGCCCCTGGCAAGATCTGAGTCACAGGGTTTGATTTGTTTCTGAGGTTATTGATGATGGACCAGGTTTCTTTTGAAACGTTATTAGAGTTTGTTAGACGTTTTCGGTAGTGTAATTTTTTTGCTGACTTAAAAGAGTAGTGTAGATCCTCCTATAATTAGAGATATAGTCGAGAATAAGAAAGGAGTCGGTGAATTTTTTTATATAAGAGAGCGAGCGCATATTTTTAGCAGAAATTCGTATTCCTTCCTTCGTATCTTTTTTATAATTGTTTAAATATTTCAGATCGCCAAACCTCACCCCTTAGATTTTTTTTGTTGGGCACTGTCAAAAATGTGTGTAATACATCTTCAGCAAACCATGGTGAATTAGAAAACAAAGTAAGAGCGGCGATAAACAGTATTACGCTAGGACAGCTAAGAGAAGTAGTGAGAGCAACTGTAGAAAACGTACAGGTTTGTCAAGAAGAGCCATTTTGAAGATTTGGAACCTTAAAAATTTATTTTGGTTATAATAATTTCAAAATTAATTAAGTTATAAATTGTTTGTCGTTGCAACACTTTCAAAATTTTATAATATTTATCATATTAATAAACAACTCGTGAATAATGTTTTCAAAACCAACCTTTGTTTCATAGCGTCTTCGTCATAGTCTCTTATGCTTAAATGAATTTTATCGTGTATTTGAATATGATTATTTAAAATGATTTTTTTCTAAGTTCTCAGTTTATTTATAATTTATTAACGTTTTCCGCTGTAGCCATAGTAACACAGTCAACTGTTTAAACCATGGACGAGTTGACGATGCGGACCAAGAGCAATTGTAATTTATGTAATAGCAATATTACATGCATTATCATAAGGTATGTGGTATCGAAATACTCGAAAGAGGACGGTATTTTATAAAAACCCCAGGAGCCACTTCTTTTCTATTTGAAAAAATTGAGTAAACACAAAAATACTGATTTTGTTTATTTCAAACGGTGGGCATAAAATAGTTTTTAGAATGTTTTCCTTGCTACTAGATCAGAAATGAACCGAGTTAAGTGATTCATAGGATGCTAGATTGAAAAAGAAATATATCATAAAAATTCCTCCATATGTCAAAAACTGACAAATCGGGTGTCATTGCACTCAGAACTTCATTTTCTATCGAAATAATTAAAAATATATAGGGTGTCCCATTTAAGAATAGAAAGTTGTCGTCATTTGGTGGTTCAAAACAAAGGAATACGTCCAAAAATCAAAATTTATGTCTTGTATTCACACACCAAATTTCAAAAAGTTATCTCAAAAAACAAAAAAGTAAAGGTTATCTTAGTGACATGCGGTATACTATAGATTTAGCTCCTTTTATTTCCACAAACTGCTCACGTTGGCTTAAATAAGATATTACCAGATTTATAACATTGTTGGCAACTTCCAACTTTCTTAAAGATTCAATTGTGACACTGGGCTCCTTTTTGTCAAAAGCCATTTCTATGTTTGTAAATATGACATCAACTTGTTTTTTATTATTTTTGTTATTTATTATGCAAATATTGAGAAAATACTAAGAGATTTGTCATGAATCGAATGGGTAGAGGAATTAGGAAGAAAACCATTGTAATTGTTTGGTATATAATTCTTAGATTCATCGTAAATATTATTTCAAAGACTTTTGTTCACTTCAGTTCAGAGAAATCGGTCGGTAATTTATCATCTTGTGACTTTTGCCACCCTTAAAATATAATAAAATAATAATCCCCTATGAAATAACATTTTATTTGTTTTTTCCGCTACCTCTATTGACTTGAAAAATATATTATACAATTTTTATATAAAGACTTCAAAAATGTATACAAAAGGTGAAACAGCCAAGCATAGATTTCAGAAAACTGAACCAAAAATCAGGAACAAGTGAAAAAATCAATACAAAAATGCATAATGCTGTAAAGAATAAACACAAGCAATATAAATTTGAAATGGGCACATAAAAACTACTTTCAGGCGTCCGCTAAAGAAACCCTTTTTCGTAGTAGTAGTATAGCAGGGGCGGTCCTGGGACACCTCGATGGCATCTTGACCACCGATCGGTCCCAGGAGCTCTTCGGCTCACCTGCCTGCAAGAAGTGTTTACCTGTCACTTTTGTGCACCTGTCTTAAGCGTGACACCTGGTTTGCACAGGTAGGTGTGATTTTTGAAAAAAACTTCCAAGAAGCGAGCTTCGCGTCATCACAAGAGCCGAGCCTCGCCTCGCCGAATTCCCAGAATTGTTTTTCTGTTAATTAAAATGAATATGTTCGACGTAAGACTAGAGGTCAGGTTCGCAGATAAGAAAAGGTCGAGTACCGAGAATTGTTTTTCTGTTAATGTTCGACGTAAGACTAGAGGTCAGGTTCGCAGATAAGAAAAGGTCGAGGATGTAGATAAGGAGATCTTTGTGTAGTATTGAGATGATCAATAATAATGTTGTTATAATAAATAATATTTGTTTCGAATAATAGCTTATACCAGGGGATAAAAAACGTATAGCACTTAAAGTAATTAATATATATGTAAAATACAGAGGATTTAATAGCAGTCGATCACGAACCAGACTGGTGGTAATATATGCCTGTTCCAGTCAACAGAACGTGTCAAGAGTGTAAAGGGAACTCAATATCTCCAAACATCTGTGCATTTTGCCGCTGTGAAAAAATTCACAAAGAGGTTAACGGACAAAAGAGTATTAATAGATATACCGTTTTGTATTATTTAAAAGAAGAGTACGAAAGAAGGAGAAGGCTGCAAAATAATGAGTAAATTTGTTTTACTTTTCTATGGTATTCTTTTCAATTATTGTGTCCTAACTAATAGTCAACCAACGACGGCGACGACGACGACAAAGAAATATTATCCAGAAGAGCGCAGTTATAATTTTGTTTTAATTAATAATAGACGATATTATATTTTGAGAAATGTTGGTTTAAGAACATTTCAAGACACTGGTTATAATGTATGGTTTCACATACATTATGATTTAATAAAACCTGATGAAAATGTAAAGCCAAACGATAAAATATTTAATTTGGCTAATCAGCAAATAGGTCTAGTGCCTCACTTAAAAGACAGTGTATCAAACTTAACATATGTTCCTGTGAATATTAATGAACCTGCAGATATATATTGTAACTGGTATACTGCCAGATATTTTCGAAATAAAAATATTTATCTTGATTGTAAGCCTGTAGAACTAAAAGACATTTTTAGTGCACATTCCACTGTTTACAGCACTGGTCAGACAGAATTAGGAGAAATTTTTAGTGTAAATTCTACTGTTTACAGTACATGTCAAATTATATATTTATTATAATAAGACCCTGTACGTTACACAAAATGGATTTTGAAAGAATACAATTTTTATGTCAAATATGTAATTGTTTAGTTGAAAAAAATATTAATAAACACTTAAAACATAGAGTAAAGTTATTAAAATTTTGTGATACTTGTTTAGTGAATTATGTATTTGGTGTAAATAGTATTAGGTCTATGATTTTAATGTCAAAATAGAACAGTACAAAAATATTGAAATTAAAATGTAAAAAAACTACTATGGTTTATTTTATTTGTTTTTAGTTTTATTTAGTGGGTGTGATGTAAATTCACGTGATTTTTACTCACCAATAGAATAATAATTAAAAAAAAGTGGTAGAGTTTTATTTATAAAAGAAAGTAGATTGAACTAGGCGTCAATAGTGTCTCGTAACTCGAACTATGGCAGGAGAAAATTCAATTTTGTGTCTTGATATCCAGGGATTTAATTGTACCTCTGGATTTATTCCAAAAGAACTAGCTGTGTATGATGGAACACGTTGTTCAAATTTTCTTTTCAAACCACCATATAACAAAAGCATGTTAAAAGGCCAGGATTTAAAAACGATATCTTATCTCGAAAACTCATATCATGGTCTAATATGGGAGTCTGGTTTAGTAGACTTGAACGAAATAGCAAATGTCTTAGAACATGTGATGAAAAGATATCATGCCCCAAAAATATACGTCAAAGGAGATGAAAAGGTGAATTTTCTAAGAAAATTTATAAGTGCAGAAAAAATTTTTAAAATACCTCTGGAGAGTGAACCGAAGCTAAGCAAGTTTAAGAAAGTTCCCGAATGTCACTTTCACAAGGATCCATATGGCACTACTTGGCATTGTGCATTATCAAACGCCAAGTTGTTATATAATTATAAATATTGTTTTTCTGTTTGAAGATAAATAAATTATTTGTAGAAAACATGTAAATAATATATAATAAATAAAACGTACATGAAACAAAATTATTTTATTAAGTCACTCTACATTATTTTTATCTATCCAACTATTATGCTTATTACTGAAACCTAACCATTTTACAAATACTTTATTATTTTTACGTTTTAACACTTTTTCCACTAAATAAATGTCTGGATATTTAACTTTTTGCAATTGAAGTTCATAGAATCCTCCTTTAATGTCTTGTTTTTCTGCATCTTGAAGTAGGTATGTCACTGGATTTGTAAGTTGAACTTTTTTTACGCTAAAAATTTCTGTTGACCAATTTGGTTGGTATTGTTTATCAAAAACTCCTCTAAATTTGGAAATTCTTACATGGTCACCTATCTCGAATTTTGGTTTCGATGTCATTTTAATTTGATTATAAACTGTGTTTAATAGCAGTTTTTCATGCTTTTTTGAAATTTCAGCCGGTTTTAAACCTATGGTAGTGTGTACTCGATTATTATAGGAATAAACGATTTGTTTTAATATATCAAACCACTTGTATGATCCTTGAAGACTAAATTCTTTCCACATCATTCCTTTAAGGGTTCGATTTACACGTTCAACAATAGATGCTTTTTTCTCACTGTAAACTAAATAATGTTTGACATTGTATTTTTTCATTAAAATCATCATTTCTTTTCCAGTAAATTCACCACCGGCGTCTGTACAGAGATGTATAGGTGTCTGTTCTTTGAATACATTTTCCATCGCTTTAGATACCTCTTTGGCAGTTTTTGTTTTTAACGGATAAGCCCAAACGTATTTAGAAAAACAGTTAATTACGACGAGTATATATTTGTATCCTTTGTTTTCTTGTACGTATTCTTTCATATCAACCAAATCAGCTTGCATTAAGTCCAATAGAGATTTGATAATAACCTTCCTCCTTTTAAAATTTACTCTTGATGGTTTATGGAGTTCTTCAACAATATCTTTTTTTACTTTGGTTACAAATTTAGACATATTTTTATTCTATTATATTGGCTTCTCGTAATTCTTCAATAATGGCATTAATCTCGTTAACGTGATTTGTATTACCAGCAGCCTGAGACGCAACTAGTAGCTCCAATCTCTCAACCAATTCATTAGGATCATCCCAAAAAACGTAATCAATAGGATTGTTTGAAAGTTTCATAGACATTCCCTCCCCCTGTTTCAAAACATCATCATCAGTTGGACTGGTATAATTACTCTCAGTTTTATTTATTATTGGTTCAATAAATTTTCTAAATTTCTTATTTTTACTTGATTTTACATTTTTGATAGCATTTGTTTTAAATAATATGTGAGTATAGTTTTTTGCGTCATCATTTGTATAGATGGTGGGAACATTCTGATTAAATAACAAGCCATATAATCCATTAGTGCCTTTATATTTTTTTCCTGCAATTATCAAATCAGCTCCATCGAAATCTATCGTTTTGTTACCGATAGAAAACCGTTCGATATCCTTATCAAACTTTACTTGGAATTTTCCATCAGAATTACTACTATTTGGATCCTTTACAAACTTTTTGATGTACTTTAAAGGTAAACTATGATATTGATCAGAATAATCGGAAAATGATTTTTCTCTTATAGTTTGATTTAGTGCTTTTTCATATTCCCTTTGTTTCCTAATTTCCTCTTCTTCGATTTCATCCTGCACGTTTTTTATTATTAATTTTCTAAGATTATATGGTTTCCGTGACGACGACGACGACGACGACGATGATTTTGTTGTGGAAGAAAATAATTTTCTTTTCATTTTTGGTGCAGTTTGATATGCATGTGTGATTTTGTTTCCTGTAGGAGTATCCTTAAACTCTAATGGGATAGAAGTGGACGGTATAGGTTCCGATTTCACTGACTCATTTTCCCCTTCACTATTATGGTCCCCAAAAAGTTTCTCCTCGTCATCTTTATCATCATCATCATCATAGTTATCGTCATCAGAAAATTGTTCCCTTCTTTTAAGTTCCGATATCAAACTTTCAGGAGTGTGCTTCTTTCGATCCAATTTGTTCTCAATCACCTCCAAATGTTTTGTTATAGGCTGAAATACATTCTCGTGGGCTATTTGTCCATGTTTTAAGATATCTAGTTTATTCTTTATATCTTTTCTCTTTGAAATTATTTTTTTCTTAACTGATTGATCTTTAGTTTTTTCCTTTTTATTTTTCGCGGTACGAGCAGGAGCCATGATGATAATGATGATGAACTTTCAACGTTCAACTATGTAATAATTTATAAAAGCGATACTACAGATATATATATTTATCAAAACATAACCGATATCGACCTTCATCAATTTTATTATCCTTAAATATAGATAGAAAACCAAATGGTTCTTTCCAACAGAATGAACATATAGTTTTAAAGCTGTCAAATGACATATCAGTACCAATATGATCAGAGTATACATGATGTAAATTTAAGTCATCCTGTTTAAATAATATTAAGACGTTAGCATTGTCTCTTATCAAATGTTTGGGTATTTTTGCATATGTTTGACACAAGTAAAAACAGTCTATATTATTGTGACGTCCCATACTAAAATATTCTCTGATAACATCCTGTTTATCACACGCGACGTCATCAAATATGAAAATTGAATTTGCTTTAGCGTCAGATGGAGATAATATTTGTTCACTATTATCGAATGCATAGTAACCGATTCCTTTTATTGGTTTTAATAATTTCTCTAAATACATATATTTAGGTTGATACAGAGACTTTGAATAGACGTAGACATTTTCAAATTTCAATCCATTGGGATGTTCAAGAAGGCTTAGCATGATATTGGTTTTTCCACAGTTTGAAGGTCCCGATATGATGCATCGTACAGTAGATGGTAATAATATACTGTGTTTAATATTTTTGTTTTTTTTCACATCATGATTATTTACTGTTAAAGATGTTCTTTGTTTCACAATTTTGATATGTTTCTTCTTTTTCTCCTCCATGTTAAATATCCGATGTAAAACTAATTATAAAGCCATAAGACGCTGTTATTTATATTCAGTCTTTATTTACTTCTTTTAAAATGAGGTATTATTCGATTGATCGACAACAACAACAACAACAACGAACGATTAATGGGGAAGGTTTGTTAAACTCAATGATAAACAAACTTCCATTTGAATTACATCTTCCAGGGTATAACTATTGTGGTCCAGGAACTAAATTAGAGAAACGTTTACGACGTGGTGATAAAGGAATTAACCCGTTAGATGAAGCATGTAAAAATCATGATATTGCTTATTCACAATATAAAAACATATCAGATCGTAATGCGGCAGATAAAATTTTACTTAAACACGCTTTAAGCAGAATAAATTCATCGAATGCATCCTGGAAAGAAAAATTAGCCGCTGCAGGTATTTCAGCTGCAATGCAAACTAAAATAAAGCTAGGTATGGGTACTACCAGTGGGGATATAAGTTTGAGTAATAACCCCAATTTAAATCAGTCATACAATAGAGTCCATGATAAGAAGTATCTTAAAACAATAATGGAACACAGTGTGAAGGCTATGCGTGATTATGTGAAAAAGATGGAGATTTTGCTAAACAAACTCGAAAAAGTAAAAGGTCAAACTGGAAAGGTGTATCGAAAACAAGTCAAAAAGGGAACAAAAATTAAACAACAAAAATATGATAATTATCATGAGAAGAAAATAAAGGAAAAAATGAAATACCCTTCTAATTTTATTGAGAATGATGATGATGATAGGAAGCGAAAGAACTTAGAGAACGAGATTGAACAAGATTTGCAACAACAACAACATCAAAATAGGGCACTCAAACGAAAGATAGATATCTCTGATGATAATATAATGGATAGGAAAAAATTAAAATTTGAAATAAATTCGGCAAACTTATCCAATAAGCGGAAATTAAACGATGATGACGACGACGATAATTTTCATGAGGAATTTGCTAGTGGTCCATTGAAAAAAAAAGTTAAAAAATAGTATATATTTTCATTTATCTGGCTTCAACGTTTAGTGTATTAAAAACTTTTCCAACAGAAAGTAGTAAACATGGCAGCAATTAAAAAAAGTAAACCTCGGAAGCAGAAAAGCAAAAAGGCAAAAAGACCAAAAGTTAGCGGGAAAAAAAGAAGCAGTACAAAATTAAAAAGTTTTCAATCAGTTATGAAAAAGATTAAAGGTACTATTTTAAATCAAAAACCATCCAATATTTACGATGCTGTTAAGATAGCTATGAAAGCAGTTAATAATACCAAAATCAGACGGCCAAGAATAATTAAAATTCCAAAAACTGGAGGTTTTCTTCCTTTGATCCCTATTTTTGCGGGACTGAGTGCATTAGGTGCGTTAAGTGGAGGAGCTGCCGGCATCGCAAAGGCCGTATCTGATGCTCGTGCTGCCAAACAACAATTGCAAGAAAGCGAACGCCACAACAAGACGATGGAATCCATTGCATTGGGAAAAGGTCTCTTTTTAAAACCATACAAAACAGGTTTAGGCCTTTTTTTAGGAAATCATCTCAGGAAAAAAAAATACCGATAATCTTACCTAACCGTGCCTTAAGTAACTTTGATATTGAAAAGTATACTAAACTACTCAAAATACCCTATTTTCGAGGAGTGTTTATGAAGGATCGATTACCGAAGAAAATTTACCAAAACGAATCTGGTATTATCAATTTAGACAATTTTTCTGGACCGGGAACTCATTGGACTGCTTATTGGAAACATAGAAATAATGTTTATTATTTTGATAGTTTTGGAAATTTAAAACCTCCTCTGGAAGTGTGTAAATATTTTAACTCTAATGGTATTTGTAACATATTTTATAATCATCGTTGTTACCAACCTTATGACTCGTTTATATGTGGTCACTTATGTCTGAAATTTTTGTATCATTCTGTAGATTTAGAATAAATACCAATATAACTATAGTTTTTGTTTTATTTAATGTAAATACTTTGATCCGAAAAGTAGTTAAACATGTCTTATACGTTTACCTTATCGGGAACGGAGTCTGTACTTTCAACCAAAATTTATCCACCCATTGTTTTGAATGAAAACGAAAATTATGTTTTGGGTTTAATAAATTTTGAAAGTTACAACTCAATTCCTAACATTGATAGTAGCAATAACAATTTTCATTGTGGAGATGAGCACGTTGTTATACCTGAAGGATCCTACGAAATTAGCGATATTCAAAAATATTTGACGACGTATCTGAGATTTCATTCAAAAGAAAAGGATCCAATCACACTCCGTTTGGAAGCGAACCATAACACTTTACAGTGTGAAATCAAATGTAACCGTAAAATTGATTTCAGCAAAGAAAATTCAATTGGCAGTTTACTGGGATTCGGTAGCAAGCAACTCGAGCCCAATAAAAGACACATTTCCGATAATCCTGTAAATATATTTAAAGTGAATTCAATATGTATAGAATGTAATCTAGTGACAAATTCCTATAATAACGGAGATTTAGTTCATATTATCCATTTGTTTTATCCAACAGTGCCACCAGGTTTCAAAATAGTCGAGAAGCCATCGAATGTTATTTATCTACCAATCAGCACACGATATATCGATGAGATAATCCTTAAAATAACTGATCAGGATAAGAAATTAGTCAATTTCAGAAACGAGCTAGTAACGATAAGGTTACATTTGAAGCGAATTCTTTAAAATGGTTTTTCTGTATAATCATAATTCTTTAAATATACCAAAGGACTCGTTTGAAAATTGTCATAAAACCCAATTAGATGAACAGACAACTATTAGTTCCACCAGAACGTTTAAGGAGTTAACATCTAAAAACAAACGTGTACTACTCTCACTGGGATTCAGTTTACAGGAGGACGAGAAGAAGAAAAATCAAAATTAAAAATTGGAAAATTACAAAGATTTTGGTGTAGTTTTAAATTACGGATTACTACAAGTTTGGAAAGAATTTTTATTATATTAGTTTGCAAGTGTAGATATAGGCACAAAGACAATGAGTTATAACATGTTAAAAGTGGGAGAAAATGTGCTAAATGATGACTCAATCATAAATTATCAATACCATACACATCAACCTTATTCCTCAACAACTCTAAACAATAACGATGAAATTAGAATACCAATACAAACACAAGATTTATACACGTTACCGAGTCAAAGCTTTTTATACATTGAAGGAAAGTTGCTTAAAAACGATAATACCTATAGTGATAATGTAACTTTTATCAATAACGGAATTGTTCATTTGTTTGATGAAATTCGCTATGAACTAGGAGGAGTGGTTATCGATCGGGTTCGAAATCCCGGCATAGCCACAACAATGAAAGGTTACGTATCATTTTCGAAAGCTGAATATTTTGCACTTCAGAATGCTGGATGGGATTGTGAAGACAATCCAAAAATTTTGGATGGTAACGGTAGTTTTAATGTTTGTATTCCGCTAAAAATGTTGATGGGTTTTACGGAGGATTTTCATAAGATAATCATGAATATTCGTCAAGAATTAATATTAATTAGAAGCAATTCTGATACAGAGGGAATCATGCAAAAAAATGACAAAAAGGAAACCTATAAAGTTACACTGAGTAAGATATTGTGGAAAATGCCTCATGTTACCGTTAGTGATACTCAAAAATTACGTTTACTTAAACAATTTGAAAGTAACAGGGAATTAACGATTGCTTTCAGAAGTTGGGAACTACATGAATACCCACAACTGCAGCAAAGCAAAAACCACACATGGGCAGTGAAATCATCAAATCAATTGGAGAAGCCTCGTTTTATCATCATTGGTTTTCAAACTGGTGTGAAAAATAATATTGCGAAAAATGCGAGTCATTTTCAGCATTGCAGTTTATTAAATTTGAAGGTGTATTTGAACTCTGATATGTTTCCATACGATAATCTAAATTTGGACTTTGATAACAATAAATATGCGCTTGCGTATGAAATGTATCAACAATTTCAAAAATCCTATTATTATAAAAATCAGAGTGATCCGTGTTATGACCCAACAACATACAAGACTAAAGCAGCATTAATTGTTGTTGACTGTTCACGTCAAGGTGAAGACATCCTAAAAGGTGGAGCTGTTGATATTCGCATTGAATTCGAAACAACTAAAACAATAACAAACAATACCTCAGCATTCTGTTTGATTCTACACGATCGTTTAGTCAAATACAATCCTTTAACCAGTACAGTTAAAGTATATTAAATTTCAAAGTGTGAAAAGTAAAACGTCAGTCATCGATTGTTCGCGGTAAAAGGTGGAGTAGTCTCAGCAGCAGCAGCAGCAGCAGTATAGTGAACGTTTTGTAAAGAGTCATGTTTGTAATAGATATACAAGGATTTCAATATGGCAGCTCAACTTTTTTGTGCAAGGAAATTGCAATTCTTAATACCTCAAATAAAAATTATAAACATGCTTCAGTTAAACTTCCTTTTGAATTGGACTTTTGCAAAGACCAAATTAGAAATCACATGAAATGGTTAACCAACAACGTACATGGCTTGGAATGGTCAAACGATGCTTTTGAAAATTTGGAATATGAAAATCTGACTGAGTTTATAAAAGATTTTATTAATGAAGAAAATGGATATGACACTGTGGACTCTTGGAATAACGACTACACCGACAATATCATTGCAGTAAAGGGAAATCAGAAATTGGAGTGGTTGACCCGATTATTGTTCAAAACAAATTACACCGTTATTGATTTGGAAACAAGAGGATGTCCACCCTTGGCCGAATTACAAAATATATTCAAGTCATATCGTTGTCAGCAACATGATAGTAACACATTAAATTGTACCTTGGAAAACGTATTTAATTTATATCATTGGAATACATTTAAATGTAGAAATTGTAATGAAGATTGAAATAAAAAACTAAAATATTATGTAAATTGTATTTATTCAAATCGTTATCCTACTTTTAGACATGTTATTTTTTTCAGACATATCATTGCTAAGGTGTCTACATTCAATCCATTTTCAAGGCGTCTTTCTATATATTTATCACGACGATTAAGATTTCTTGGAATACAATTTTCAATTTTCTTCATTTGATTCATTTGAATTGTATGTAACGAATTATTTTGCCTAAATAAAGCAGTTTTACATATATCTAAATCAAAATTAGTTATCGTATGTATAATTAGTTCTTCAAAAGTTAAATGGTTAGAGTTTTCTTTCAAAAATATCAATTGTAATAAAAAACCTTTTTTGACGACAACATTTCGTAAGAAAAATTTTGTTGAGTAATTATTTACAGTTGTTATACTTTGTACACTTCTATAACCATTTTCCTTAAGTTTCTCTATCAGTATATTTAAAATCAATAAACATACCGCTTCACATACAGGACTAAGTTCAATAAACATGTCAATATCTGCGTAAGTTTTGGTTCGACCTACTAAATAACTAGGATAACCACCGGCTACAAAGGATCTGCACGGACAAGATTTTAGTAATAGGTTAATGATTTTTACCTCATCCAGAACCTCAGCAACAATCACATCATGTAATGATTTTGAAGTCCAACACTTTTTTAAGCTTAGGTAATTATAACCTTCTATCAAAGTTAGTTGATTTTTCTGTAATAAAAGAATAAATATACTATTCTAACTATATTTAAATCTGAAAAAAGAACACTAAAATTACTAAAATGAATTTACATTTGTTTGTTCTAGTTGTTGTTGTTGTTGTTGTTGTTGCTCTTCATCCTCGCTGGAGGAATAGACCTCCTCCACAGTCAACTTTTGCCGTTTCGACGACGACGACGACGGCAACGACGACGACGACGATGTGTGATGGTAGTGTTCGTCGTTGTTGCTCACTAACAGTCATTTCCACATCCTCGTCCACAAGATTAAATCTGAACCGTTTTACCACTCTTTCGAGTATCCTAAATTCCTCATCATTATTGATTTTTGTCCGTAGATAGCGTACGGGGAGATTTCCAAATTTTCTTTTCAAGGTTTCTCTCCGGGGACTATAAGTAAGGTGTATATACACCTTATCATCCCTTTCGATAATCCTATCAACACCATATCTGAAAGGAAACAAAAAACTTCTCTAAATACAGGTTTTATAACACCTCATAGGAATCATTTTTATATATTCAGTATTTTTGTAAAAATAAAAAATATTGCTTCACTGAAAAGCTTTCAAAATTAAAAAAACATGTGCTATATAAATTTATGGAATATATAAAATAAGCTACAGCACCTAGCTAAATAAATTCTTGCACAAAATGTAATAAAAGGAGCTGTTATTATAATAAATGGTACGTTCACTAACACTTTAACAAATACTTACTGAAAAAGCTGTTTCATAACAACCAAGACGTGACGCACAGGAAAGTTTATTTTATCTTCAGAAAATACAACAAGTGTACTGGGTACTGTTGCCATCTTGAATATTTTCGTTTGGCTGTTTCCAAAAAACGGATAGACATAGAACTGATACCAAACGCAAACTCTGGATGAGTATAAATACAAATTTATCATTGAAAAAATTAGCAATTTTGACGTAGACGACGATAAAAGTATTCATTAATTTCAAAGGAAATTTTCAACAAAATTTGGTCCGTTACATATTATAACACCACGTCCACAGTAAATGTTTCTTTATCTTTTATCATAATTACTAGCAAAAACAGAAATTTTCCTAATATTTTGCAACGTGAATTGTATTCGATAACGAAAAAATAAAAATGCAAAGGTCATGCAACGTGACCTATATTTGATAAAACATGTTTTTTGTGCAACGTGACTTATCTTCTGGAAAATTTTACATATACATGATATGATACCATGCTACTTTGCGTGTGTGTGTGTGTTGTCAATAGAAATGAAGCGAATGATTGATAAGAGTTTTGTATATAAATTATCATACACACACCGAACTTATTCACACTGCAGTCTTTGTAGTCCTTCTTGCCACTACACTAAAAGAAAACAAAAACCAAAATGTCGTCCAGCAGCAACAAAGTCCTAGATTCATTTTCAAGTGAAGCGGTCCAGAAAACTGAAATGGTAAGTAGATTACTTAAAACAAAAGAAGATTACCAAACACATATTCGTTATCTAAAAAAATCAATTGCCATTATTAAAAAATGTTTAAAAAATAGTTCATGTGTTTCTAGTTATAGTAGAGTGGAAAGTAATTTGTCAATTTTAAAACACTTTTTATTGCGTTTTAAATTGCATTTAAAAAATAACAAGGGTCTATTAAAAAGAAAATTAGTTTGGGAAGATGTTGATTCTTGTTTTAAAGGGAGAATAAAAACGGGAATTATTAACAATTTAAAGATGAAAGAACCAAGAGAGTTTTTAAATAGTGCTTTTCGTATTTTTTCAAACAGGATTAAAACTGAACTTAAAAATTCTATGATTAAAGTAAATGTTGTGTTTTCAGGTTTATTTATAAAACCTCAAAATTTAGAAAAATCCGCTAAACATTTTACAACGAAAAATTCACTAATTGAACCATCTACGAATCTGACTGAATGGTATAAGATACACGTTACTGATAAGATTTTGGTTCAACTTGAAGAATTTCAAGAAAGAGACAGTGGTTGGGCCTTGTGTGAAATTTGGTACTTGAAAGTAAATATTAATTCTTTTAATCCAATAAGCGTGGGGTCTTCCACTTATGTGCAATTGCCTGAATTCATAAAAAAAACTAAAAGTGTTATCAATATTAAAAATAAAGACGTTTATTGTTTTTTGTGGGCTATCATGTGTGCTGTACGTGGACGTCATCTTATGATCATTTCAGTCACTATTTGAAATATGATGGAATTCAATTTCCAATTGCTCTAAAAGATATTTCCAAGTTTGAAAGAATGAACAACTTAGCTATTAATGTTTTTTGTTTAAGAAAGAGAGAAATTTTACCTTTATTATTAAGCAAAATAGAATATTTTACAGATACAGTTAATTTACTTATACTACCTTGTAATAACGTTGAATTAGAAAACACACAATATTTTCTCGAACCTGCAAACACAACATTTCATTTTGCATGCATAAAAAAATTAAGTGGTTTATTGAATACCCAAATGGGTAATAGAAAACATAAAAAATGGTTTTGCGAGCGTTGTCTCAATCATTTTAAAACTGAACCCATTTTGAAAAAACATTCCAAAGATTGCCAATTATTGAATAAATGTAAAATTACATTGCCAAAGGAAAATGAAAAAATTTTAACTTTTAAAAATTTCTCAAATAAATTATTGGTTCCTTTTGCAATTTACGCAGATTTAGAGAGCATGCTTGTCAAGTATGAAGACAAGCAATGCACTAAGAAATCAAAAAAATATCAAAAACATGAACCATTTAGTATTTCATATTTTCTAAAATGTTCTTATGATGATTCGCTATCGGAATTTCATTCATATACTGGAGAAAAGTGTCAAGAATGGTTTGTCAGGGAACTTGGCAAAATTGCTTATAAAGTTAATTCAATATATTCAAACCCACAATCTATGACACCTCTAAGTAAACAAGAAAATGAGGCTTATTGTCAAGCAAAAACATGTCATTTTTGTAATGAACCTTTTTTAGGGGATAACTATAAAGTAAGAGACCATTGTCATTTAACGGGGTTATTCCGAGGAGCTGCACATAAATCATGTAATTTAAAATTTTCAGATAAAAAAAAAACTGTGCCTGTAATATTTCATAATCTATCAGGATACGATAGTCACTTCTTAATCAAGGCCCTTTCTACAGAAATGAAAGGTATAATTAGTTTGCTTCCACTTAATAAAGAAAAATACATATCTTTCACCAAGTACATTGAAAATTCAGATATCAGCTTTAGATTTATCGATTCATTTCGTTTTATGGCCAGTTCCTTGGAAAAACTAGCATCCTATTTAGAGGATCACCAAAAAACTGTTACAAGATACTACTATTCGGATGATGTTAAATTTAAACTAATGACCAGGAAGGGGGTATTTCCTTACGAATATCTAGACTCTTGGGAAAAACTGCAAGATAACAGTTTACCTCCAATACAGCTATTTTATAGTTCTATTTCTAATTCAAACATATCAACCGAAGAGTATCAACATGCTTCTACGGTGTGGGATACGTTTAAAATTAAAAGGCTTCAAGAATATGCTGAATTGTATCTTAAAACCGATGTCCTACTTTTAGTTGATGTCTTTGAAAACTTTCGCAAAGTCTGTTTGGAAACATATCAATTGGACCCTCTACATTATTATACAGCACCAGGATTAGCATTTGATAGCATGTTAAAAATTAGTGAAGTAAAATTGGACCTCTTAACAGATATTGATATGGTCATGTTTATTGAAAAGGGTATAAGAGGGGGAATTTCACAATGCTCAAATAGATACGCTAAGGCTAATAATGAATATATGGGGGTAGAATATAACCCTGACAAACCATCTAGCTATCTCATGTATTTCGATGTTGTAAATTTATATGGTGCTGCTATGAGTTATCCTCTGCCTACTGGAGACTTTCAGTGGGTTGAAGATATCTATCAGGAAACAAATATTTTAGATGTAGCCGATAATAGTGAATATGGGTATATTTTTGAAGTGGACCTTTATTATCCAAAAGAGTTATTTGAAACACATAAGGATTTACCACTCTGTCCTGAACATTTAGTACCACCAACTTCAGCTACTTCACTTCCCAAACTATTAACCACTCTTTATGATAAGAAACGTTACGTTATTCATCACAAAAATTTGCAGCTAGTCACCAAATTGGGTCTAAAAATTGGAAAAATTCATAGGTGTTTAAAATTTAAACAATCTCCATGGCTAAAAAAATATATAGACCTAAATACTACTCTCAGAATAAACAGTAAAAACGAGTTTGAAAAAAATTTCTTTAAATTGATGAATAACGCACCATATGGAAAAACAATTGAAAATGTACGCAAATATCGTGATATAAAATTAGTTTCGAAATGGTCAGGCAGATATGGTGCAAATTATTACATTTCACAACCTAATTTTCACAGTTGTGAAATTTTTACAGAAAATCTAGTCTTAATCGAAATGAACCGATTAAACATAAAATTTAATAAACCAATTTACATCGGTATGTCTATTTTAGATATTTCAAAAACGATAATATACGATTTTCATTACAATTTTATTATACCGAAATTCCAGTCTAATGCTAAATTAATGTACACTGACACTGACAGTCTTATTTATCTATTTTCAAATTATAATATTTATGACTGCATTAGGGAAAATATACATATGTTTGATACGTCAGATTACCCTAAAGACAACGTATACAATATTCAACAAAAAAATAAAAAAAGTTTATGGGCTAATGAAGGATGAATGTTGTGGTCAGGTTATGACTGAATTTATCGGCTTGCGTTCTAAAATGTATTGTTTTAAAACTTTTAGTGATAAAGACAGCGCTGCAAACAAAGAAAAAATTGTTAAAAAAGCTAAGGGTATTCAATCTTCAGCATTGAAACAAATTTCTTTTCATGATTATTATCAGTGTCTTTTTAACAATACTACCATCGATGTTGCGCAAAATTTTATTAGATCCAAAAAGCATAACGTATTTACTATTAATCAAATTAAAACCGCTTTGAGTCCTTTTGACGACAAGCGAATAGTTAACTACACGAACTATTATCAACAGTTAAACACAGACACTCTACCGTGGGGATATAACAATGTTTAGTTTCATTTATTCTTCTTTTGTTACGGGTAATCTACTATATTCAAAAATTCCGTCTCATCCAGTTAAGAGGTAAATAGTTATATTTTAAATATAAATGCAATATTTAAATTGAAAATATTATTTCAGACCACGACTGATATCAAATATTTGGAGGCAAATGATCGCAAAAGATTTCACAACTTGACCCCTGTCAAATATACGCCCGCTGCTACTACAAGACAGAATAAACAGATTAAATTAGATGTCGGATCACAACGAAAACACGAACCATTAGCTACAATTTACTGTCACCTCTGTAAGCTACATTTCTGCTTTTGTCAGGAATCAATTCGCATTCACAGAGCACAGTCATTTGTTGGAACGACGTCGGAACTTGACTTGTACTGCAAGGAATCAATACCCCAGTCATAGAATTGTTTTTTTTGTTATAGCCACATCATAGCTGTCCCATTCCCACCAAACAACAGTTTTTGGATACCAAAAGTAACCTCGTGACAAACAAAATGGACAAATGTTTTCATCTGTATCAAGCACAGCCACAAGATGATTGGGGATGGCGACAGATGGATGAAGATTATTTCTATGCTAACATCAGTGACAACTCGACTCAAAATTACTGGACCCGAATTAAAATGGAAACTTCGTACAATATTGCACAATTTGCTTTTTACGAAAGAAAGAAAAGAAAATTTCAAGAATAGTGTATTTATTAATATTGTTTTAATAAACATTATTTGAAAGGATTGACTTTTTTTTATATTTCTATCTGAAAATTTAAATAAATCCAAATTATTTCAAAGTTGAGTTTTATTCCATTATCTTAATAGAAAATTAGACCAGACTCGAACTCTTGTGGCTCGAACACATTAATTTTAAATAGTTGAAAACAAATCTCGTTATATTAATTATTTTAAGCGCTATACGTTTTTTATCGTTTATTATTCGAAATAAATATTATTTATTATAACAACATTATTATTGCTCATCTCAATACTACACAAAGATCTCCTTATCTACATCCTCGACCTTTTCTTATCTGCGAACCTGACCTCTAGTCTTACGTCGAACATTAACAGAAAAACAATTCTCGGTACTCGACCTTTTCTTATCTGCAAACCTGACCTCTAGTCTTACGTCGAACATATTCATTTTAATTAACAGAAAAACAATTCTGGGAATTCGGCGAGGCGAGGCTCGGCTCTTGTGATGACGCGAAGCTCGCTTCTTGGAAGTTTTTTTCAAAAATCACACCTACCTGTGCAAACCAGGTGTCACGCTTAAGACAGGTGCACAAAAGTGACAGGTAAACACTTCTTGCAGGCAGGTGAGCCGAAGAGCTCCTGGGACCGATCGGTGGTCAAGATGCCATCGAGGTGTCCCAGGACCGCCCCTGCTATACTACTAATAATAGCTAAACAAAGGCAAATGACGCAAGGGATATTGGATCTCACGATACGAAGAAGAAAATATAGATATAGAAATATTGATACATACAGACAACTAGATATTAGAAAGGGAATAAAGTAAGGAAAAGAAGATTGGTTTACTGAATAGTGTAATGAAGTGTAGAATATTAAAATAGCTTCAATTTCAACGTATATATACAAATAAAGTTTCGGATTCGAGAGACCATCATCAACTACCACATGAATTGTGATACAAAAGTCATAGCGTAACATTTACACTTTTGTGTTGCTGTTACTCCCCCTAGCGGCCAACTTTCGAACTTATTTACAGCAATTCCTCTTTGAAGATTTACTTATAAATATTTTATCCTTAAGTTCTGTTATTAGCGGGCCCCGAGCTACAGCCGACGTCGTCTATTATTGGACCACCATCTACAGGGTGTCCCATTTTGGGTACTTTTGCGGGGTATCTCCGTTATTTTTATAAACAGAAAGTTGAGGTTTTCGCGACAGTGTGCTACTTTTTCGTAAAACTAAACATGCCGTTAACAAAATGTTCATGGTTTTTTTAGTTTTTAAGATACAGGGCTAAATTGAAAATGTTGCATTTTCAGAGAGCTCAACTATCAGCCAACTTATCGAAAATGTGAAAACTGTTTCTCATATAACTTTTTCCATAAAACCTAATTCCGCCTTCGGAATTAGTATACAGGGTCGGGTCAAAAAATTTTCAACCCCACTTTATTTTTTTTAATGGATCACCCTGTATATTTGTAGACTGTAAAATTTGACTTTTTTTTAACTTTTCAAAAAATATATATATAATAGTATGCACTTTTTCTCCGGAACACAAACGCATAATTTAATAGTAGGCTGTGGCTAGTGTTTATGTCAACAAACAAAAATAAATGTGAAATATTTGTCTCATCGGTTTTTGGATTGACTTTTGGTTTATAAAGCAGTTTATAAAGGTTCTTTTGGTATTTTTATTTAATTGATATTTCTGCAAGTAATGGCAGCGTATGAAAATTATGATATGCTGGTATGTTTTATACAGAGTAATAAAAATTCTGAAGAAGCCTCGGGCCTCGGAATTATATTTCCAATGGTAAGTAAGGTATTATGGCTATGAAAATATGTATTATCATTATAAGTTTTTGCTTGTTAGATATCCAGAAAGAAGGCAAACGTTTTTTGAGATATTTGCACGTTTAAAAGCAAATTTAGTTGAGCACGGATCATTTGTTCTCCCGCGTCCTAAAACATACAACAAAGTGAAGAAGGACAAAAAGAGGTAGATGTTTTGGGATATATAGAAGCAACACCTTCGTCCTCATGTAGAAAAATTCAGAAGGAAATTGGTGTGCCAAAAACTGACGGTCAGAAGATCTTGAAAAAATATAAGTATTATCCATACAAATTTAATATAATGCAATATTTGCATCCTGGCGATGCCGAGCGCCGGGCACTGTTTAGCCAATGGTATTTGCTACAAATCGAGGTTAACGATTTATTCTGGCAGACTTGTTATCTGGTCAGACGAATGCTTCTCTTCAAGTGCGGGAATCTTTAATCGTCACAATACCAAGTACTGGCATAGTGAAAATCATCATTTAATGTTTAAAAAGGCACAAAAGTACGCTTTGGAGTTGGGGTGTCATATTTTATTTTGGGCAGACATATAGCTTATAGGATTTTTGAAGAAGGTCTTACAGCACGTAGAAACCTAGAAATCCTTGAAGAAGTTATTCCACAACTGCTCGAAAAGATTCCATTAGCACAATATAATGTTGTTTACCTACAGCAAGATGGTGCCCCAAGTCAAAACTCTAGGCTCTTAAGGGAATTTCTTGATAATAAATTTCCTCAAAGATGGATAGGTACCAACGGACCTGTTAGATAGCCTCGACGATCTCCAGATCTCTCAATATTATTATGGGGCTATATACAAAATGAAGTATATAAAACACGATATGACGGCATACTTCGAGAGGCAATTCATTTAGCCTTTTTAAATCTGCGAATGGGACCAATCATTCTTTTTAACGCTATTCAAGGAATTACGAAAATGTGCCAATTTTGCATTAGAGAAAATGGTCTTCAATTTAAACATCACCTTTAAAAATTTATTTTTTCTTTTTTTTAATAATGTTATTTTTTTTTGTATTTGTTATATTGTTACTTTATACCATAAAACTGTGGTTACAAACTTACTGATATTAAAAAAAGGTATTTTTTTATAAGAAGATACCTATATGCAAGGTATCCAATTCTTCGTTAGCAATATGTAACTTTCAATTGTTTATTACTGTTACTCATGGCCTACTATTAAATTATGGATTTAATTTCAGAAAATTGTGCTTTATTTGCTGTTTCTGAGAAAAAGTGCATAGTGTTATACATTTTTTAAAAAGTAAAAGAAAGACAAATTTTAAAGTCTATCAATATACAGGATGTTCCATTTAAAAACTAAAGTAGGGTCCGATAACTTTTTGACCAGACCCTGTATACTAATTCCGGAGGCGGAATTGAGTTCTGCGGGAAAAGTTATGTAAGAAACAGTTTTCACATTTTCGATAAGTTATCTGATAGTTGAGAAACGAGAGGTGCCTGAAAATGCAACATTTTCAATTTAGCCCTGTATCTTAAAAACTAAAAGGGCTATGATAATTTTGTTGAAGGCATCTTTAATTTTATGAAAAAGTTGCGCACTGTCGCGAAAATCGAACTGACTCCCTATTTCTATCTATAAAATGCCCAAAATGGGACACCTTCTACACTCTTAATACTACATCACATTGAAATATGAGCCGTTACAAAACATTTGCAATTTTTATTCATGAGCTCTCCGGCTAAAAATACGATGTTAGATCCTTGGACCGACAATTCCCAATATCCACATTTTTACTCAATTTAATTATAGTCGAATAACAATAATTTGTCATGGCGTTAAACCAAAACCAGAAACAGTTTTAAATTGCATACATTTTTTAAGTCGACAAATATCCTGAACGAATATGGCACAATTGTAATTTCCCAGCGAAATTTTAATAGAAGTGAAACTCACTTTAGTCATTCCCCACTATACAAAGAGCACAAAGAACAAATTCATTGCGAGACAAAGGTAATTTTCCACTAACTCTTGCAATAAAGCACCGCCTTTGGCAGAAATAAACAGACCTGAAACGTTAATAGAGACGAGTCAATAAACCTTTATCTTATACACTACAATAATGGAAAAATAAAACCTGCATAAAATTTACGATCAAATGATAAAAAGTACATTCGACGATCTCCATTGGGAAATTCATTTATCGAACTAGGAATACACTAAAGTCGCCCAGGGCGCACGTACTCATTTGAGCTGAGAAAAAAATGTTAATAACGTAACTGTAATACGGAGTCTTCTCTTTAAGTTAATCTGCGAGCAGGTTTTCTTTCTCTTTTACACAACTGCCCATGCAAGGGTATCTAACAGCCATTTATACAGGATGTTATTTAATTGATGGCCCGAAAACGCAGGATATGATTTCTTAGCTTATTCAAGAAAGAAAGGTTCAAATGAAAATACGTCCTAAACCTCTCAACTTTTGAGCTATAGGGTGTTAAAATTCGTTTTTCTACAACCGTCCTTAAAATCCTATTTTACACACTGATTGCAGTAGCTAAAGCTTGTTTTCAAGCACCGATGCGTGAAATACAATGCTTTCCCTAAAGGATTTACTTCACGCACCGGCTCAATAAGAAATGCATGGGCCGCCATTAATTTTAGGCACCGGGCCCGCACTGGTAATAATTTTATTAGGCGGCCGTGCCTCGCAATTTGTATCGTTGTCATGGTAACGAGTTGTCAAATTGCCAATGCAAACAGTTTAAAATAGACACTTTAAGTTCGAATAGTAATTTGAACAGTTTATTATTTTAAGTTATAATAAGCAATAATTATGGACTCTGATATAGAAATGTGTACTCCACCAGATATTACGGAAGCAGCGAAAACAGCTAGTAATTCTCTGTTACCTCAGAAGTCAAAAAAAATTTATAAGCTAAAAATGTGCGATATTCAAGATTTAGGAAGTGTTCTTGTTGTATCCGTCCCTGATACAAAAACCAAAATAACAAGAAAATTTACCATTACCGAGCATTTAGAATTATACAGAAAATATGCCGCCCTTCGTCCACAAAATTATCAAGAAAACAAAGTCTTCATCAAGTATCAAGGAGGAAAATGTACTCGCCAAGTCGTCGGGATAAACAAATTTGGAAAATTGCCTAGTGAAATAGCAAAATTTTTAAAACTACCACATCCAGAAAAATATACAGGCCATTGTTTCAGACGATCATCTGCTTCCTTGCTAGTTGAAACCGGTGCATATTTACTAATGTTAAAACAACACGGCGGTTGGAAATCTTCAACGGTAGCTGAGGGTTACGTAGAAAATTCCCTTAACAAGAAAAATGATATTTCAAATAGACTTTTGTCAGTTCAAAATCCAAATATGACCTCGATCACAAGCAGCAATATTATTAACAAATCATCATCAAAGGAGGCTACAGAAGTTAAATTTAGTAATCTAACAAATTGCAACATTACTATTAATAATTACAATAATTATAAAGAAGAAAATTAAATAATTTAACTATAATTTCTATTAAAAAGTTACAATTATTATAAAGTAGAAAATTAAATAATTTAACTATAAGTTCTATTAAAAAGTTACAATTATTATAAAACAGAAAATTAAATAAATAGTTCATTAGTTTAATTTGTATTATATAAAGGAGAAAATTAAATAGTTTAATTTTATTTCGTACTTGTATTATTTACGGTTGTAGAAAAAGTATAGTGTGCAATACGTGCGTAAAGACTTTTATACCCTTGTGTGATATTGTGACCCTCGCCTTCGGCTCGGGCCACAAACATCACACTCGTGTATAAAAGTTAACTTCACGCACTTGTTACACAATATACTATTTCTTATCATAACTTTAATACTGTTCCTAATATTTTCATAAAATTGGTCACGCACCTACTAGGCACCAATAGGCATTTTTTGATGTAGAAAATTTTTTAATATTTCTACCAGTGGCGTCCGTACGGGATGTAGAAAAATTCGTTTGGGACTCAATACTCAAAATAATACTTACTAATACATTTTTTGTATTAAACTTGAATTGTAGTAGTGGCTATTTTAATCGTTTGACTTTAATTTAATAAAAATTAGACAGAAACACATCTTACCTACAAACTGCCATATGAGATTTTAGCGATTTTGCAATACATAAAAACTAAAAAAAAATCTTACAAGTTTTGACAACTTCTATGCATGAAATAAACCAATATTTAATTTAACTATCACAACAAACAGACTTCAATTCTATTTCTCATGGATTGGCGAACCCTTTCAAAAATTCCAGGAGTATTTCTTATGGTTTGGCAAGAGAGTAAAATTTTTTGCCTTAGTTCTTCTACAGCTTGAACCGGTGTAGTATAAACTAAAGTCTTGAGGTGCCCCCACAAAAAAACAGACTAAACTATTTAAATCAGGGGACCTGGGAGGCCAAGAATGAGTTCCTCCCTATCATGAATGCTAAAATGTGCAGGAGCACCATCATGCATGTACCACATTTCTTCTCTTAATAACAGAGGTACATCCTCGAGCAAAATTGGCAAATCGTTTTCAAGAAAGTGGCGGTAGGATAGTCCATCCAGTCGTCCTGGAAGGAAGAACGGTCCTATGAGGAAATCTCCAACCATTCCAGCCCACACATTCACGGAAAACTGCTCCTGATGATGGGCCTCAGTAATTGTGTGGGTTTTCTTCTGCCCTTACATGATTATTATGGAAATTTCGAATGGAACTGCAGGAAAAATGAACTTCATCAGTAAAGAGTATTTTGTTATCAAATAAAGGATTTTCAGCAAGTTTTTCTGAAAACCATCGGCAGAAATTTAAACGCAATGGAAAAGCACGCGGCAGTAGTGCTTGAACCCTTTGAATATGATACGCGTATAGTAAAAAAGCTGCAACTTTTATGAATACTTAGTCAAAATAAGACCGCAACGTAATTGATCAAATGTCATTAATTTAGAAACAAAATAGGGCACCAGCCTACAAGTTTAAAATGATTTCGTTATACCACAAATGCATGAAGACAATTTTTATTTTTTTAAGCGAAAACAGTGAGTCGGACGAAAAAAAGTTATGAAATTAAATTTGTTCCAAAATAAATGAGGATTTAAAAAATGATGTTTAATTCCGGAAAAAACAGTGGCGTACCATACTTTAAAAAAAAATATCCAGTCTACGTTCCGTACGGACGCCATTGGTAAAATTATCAAAAAAATCTTCTACATCAAAAAATGCCTATTGGTGCTTAGTAGATGCGTGCCAGATTTTATGAAAATACTAAGAACAGTATCAAAGTTATGATAAGAAAACGAATTTTTTCTTAAAATTTTAACACCCTGTAGCTCAAAAGTTGAGAGGTTTAGAACGTATGTTCATATGAACTTTTCTTTCTTAAATAAGCTAAGAAATCATATCCTGCATTTTCAACCATCAATTAAATTACACCCTGTATACAGGGTGATTCATGAGGAAATGTCAATACTTCAGGTACATATTCAGGACCAAAAAATTAACATAAAAGTCTATATAAATAAGTGTCCGCAAGGCCTTAGTTCCCGAGATACAGGGTGTTACAGTTTTTATTTAATTTTCCTATTTTTTAAATAAAATCTATGATAATGTAAATAATGGAGTGAAAATTTATATATGGGGGTTTTTTGGTATGACAAATTCGAATCTAATATTAGTATTGCTCTTACTTGTAGGGGGCGCCACCTACATGTCTTTCTACTCCTTCGAACAATCGCAACTTTTTGGTACAGTCTTGTATTACATTTTTGAGTAAAACAAATTATTCCCTTGCCATTTGTACGTCAAAAAGGTATACCTGTTAAAAGTGGATACGAGCAACCGTTTTCGAGATATTTGGATTTAAAACAATTTCGGCGCATGTAATTTTTTATCGCAAAATTTTAAAAGTTTGTTATTTTGTCCAAATTTAAACGCATCTTGGCACAAAAGCTTTGAAATGAAAGACTAACACATTTTTTTGAGGTGTGTATTCAGTGCTTCAGACATAAACTAAACAAAAGGTGTTTAATTTTTATTAAAATTGTTATTATTAAGTTGTTTTTAATAAAATCTAGGTTACGTTTTATAATTATCAAAAATTCCACCATTTGTTTCTAAGCACAGGTCAGCTGTATGGTGTATAGCTCGGGTTGCTCTGTGTATACATTCGGGAGCATTTCTTAGTGTTTGTGTTGCGTTTGTTATCCGATCCAATAATGCTTCTCTTGTATTTACTTTAGTGGAATATACCAGTGATTTGAACCATCCCCAAAGACAATAATCCAAAGGATTAAGGTCTGGCGATCTAGGTGGCCAATTAAACGGACCTCCCCGACCAATCCATCGGTTTGGAAAGTTTTGGTTTAAAAAATTTCTTACAAGTAAACTGTAGGGTGCAGGGGCTCCATCATGCTGCAAATACGTGTTTTGTCTTACATTAAGGGGAACATCTTCTAATAGATTTCGCAAGTGATTTTCAAGAAAGTTTAAATATTTTTCTCCTGTAAGACTACCGTCGATTATAAATGGACCAATTAAATGACCATTTAACATTCCACACCACGTGTAGCGTGAGGATTTTCATAGGACCACCGGTGTTCATTGTGAAGATTATTTATACCATCACGCGTGAACTGTGCTTTATCAGTGAACAAAACATACCTATACAACATTCGATCTTCATTAATCCAGTTACATAATTGCATTCTCAACTCAAAATCCCCCTCCTGCAAATGTTGAACCCGTTGTAAATGAAATGGGTATAAACAATTAATGTGAAGATTTCTCCAAGCAGACGATTGTGTAATTTGATAAGTATCTGCAATCCCCCTAGTGCTTATGCTTGGATCATTTTCGACGGCATTGAGTATAGCCTCTTCTACTTCAACGTTGGGTTCTGATTCCCTTTTAGATACAATTTTCGCGCTTGGAAACATCCCAGATTCTCCAGCAGTAGTGAAAACTTGTTGAAAAACTCTTCTATCTGGCACCCTTCTATCTGGAAAATGACGCTGGTACTCCGCGACTGCTTGAATTGCGACCCCATTGCAGAAGCCATAGACGAATATCATATTCACGATGCGAGAATATCACAGGCATAATGACGTATTTAGATCTAAAGTTTCTTAAATGATTATTGTCAGATAATAAAAGTTATGAACACAAATTGACAGTGATAAAATTTGATCTTATTATTAACTGACATTACTATTGCTAAGTAACAGGAAAAACGATGAGAACACCAACCAGCAGTTGTTCTGTCAGGCAAGGCGCACTTCTATTTTTTTACAATACATGCATACTTTATGTGAATTTGATAAAAAAAATCACATGCGCCGAAACTGTTTTAAATCCAAATATCTCGAAAACGGTTGCTCGTATTCACTTTTAACAGGTATACCTTTTTGAAGTAGAAATGGCAAGGGAATAATTTGTTTTTCAAAAATGTAATACAAGACTGTACCAAAAAGTTGTGATTGTTCGAATGAGTAGAAAGACATGTAGGTGGCGCCCCCTACAAGTAAGATCAATACTAATATTAGAATCGAATTTGTCATACCAAAGAACCCCCATATACCAATTTTCACTCCATTATTTACATTATCACAGATTTTATTTAAAAAATAGGAAAATTAAATAAAAACTTTAACACCCTGTATCTCGAGAACTAAGGCCTTGCGGACACTTATTTTTATAGACTTTTATGTTTATTTTTTGGTCCTGAATATGTACCTGAAGTATTGACATTTCCTCATGAATCACCCTGTATATGGGTGAACGTAAGCATGTATCTATACAGGATGATTCAGAAATAAGTACCGAAAACAGGCACGCAAACCTTGATGAAATATGAAAGAAAGTTCCATATAATTTTTTTGTAAGCCTCACTGTTTAGAATATACAGGGCATTAAACATGTGCGATAAAAAGGGCAGTTTATTATGTAATATCCGTTAGGAACGAGATATCAATTTAAATTTTGGAACATGTTATCACTACATAAAGACATATTAACCCAACAAACGACAACTTTATCGGTCACCTCAGAGGCGTAGAACAAGGGTATATGCCCTGCATTTATGGTCATATTTTTTACCACTCGGTATATTGCCTATTTTTATTAAAAATATTTATAGCTCGGCTTCTTTACTACAAATTATTACTCTTAGAATTTTTTTATAAGAGCTATCATGTTGATGTTTTTTCTACTCGTAACTATTATTTATTAATTTGATATAAACAATTTAGTGCAAAAAATGGCATTTTCTTTTTCGTTTTTTGCTTATAAAATGAAAACGATTTAAGCATTTGTAATGCTATAGAAAGGCGAATTATAGAAAATTGAAATACGAACAAAATAAGCGATTAAACAAGTCGATCGGATGATTAGTTTCGAAGAAAACCCTGAAAAACTGGAAAATTCGCTAGTTGTATCGTAGACCTTCCGGGAAATGGTAGTAAATGACATGAACTTTATGCAAGCACAAGAAAGGTGCGTCGGATAGTTAGTTTTTAAGTTATTGCAATTTGAATTTTTTACTGTGCTAACTTCCAGCGGGTCTGGATGCGAGACGATTTGCCCGATTTCAATTTTATAAGAAAATTTTTGACTGAGGTCGATAAATACTTACCTTTCCCAAAATATATAAACCAGGCTCTTAGAGATAAATAAGGTGTTTATACGTTGGAAAAAGTATTTTCTATTATTTTAATACAAAAATTATGTCATGTTGCTTGTAAAAAGTCATTTCTTGACTCACTATATTTTAATAATGTTTTTTTTTTATTTTTAGGTAAGTAGCAGTCAGTGTTTATTCCCAGTTGGTAAGTCGGTTTACATATTCAATTCAAAATTCAAAAGGTTTCATTCCATACTTTAATATTTAAAGAAAAATGAACTTGGTATTTTTTTTAAGTAGACAGAACTGTGAGTTTCATTACTTGAAATATATTTTGCAGTGATTGCTAGATTTGAAATGTCTTTAAATTAGTGACTCGATTGAGGGGAACAATAAAAATTCAGCACTTGTTGTCAGTTCTTCTAGAAGGGTAAAAAATGCATATTCATATAGATATACAATAATAGTTAAAATATGTTAGTTATTGTTAGCATCAGAAGATTGAGAGCAAATAGTTTTAATACACATTAAAATTGAGGAGTTTTCAAAAAATTCACAGATCTTGCACCTTACGCAAGTATCCTGACATAGCTTTTAAATTATAATATTTTATTCTGTCTTTTATTTTTTTAAAGGTTATAATCTTTTATGATTATTAAATAGGTACATTTTATTATCAGATGGGTCAAGAAATGGATCAAATTAAACTAATACATATAAAATATAATACTCATATTTTAAATTTTACAAATGTATGTATTTTTATTGTTAAAATCGACTTAAATCTAATATAACTTACCTTTGTCAAGAAAAGATGGTTGTTAAACATTTTAAATGTACACACAACAAATGAGCTTTTCCGTACGTATTTAATGATGGCTGCCTTATTCTAATACGACTCGAAATTTTGTTGTACAGGGTGTCTGGAGATAATTTAAACGGTACTCTAGAGACTTTATTATCTGAGATATCAAAAAACTTTAAATACAAAAGTTATTTGGTTTTATCAGAATCGTTAGAATTTGTAAGAAAAACAAACAAAAGACGATCGGAAAATTAATAAATGAGCATCAACTTTGTTATTTTAAATGGGACACCCGGTATATTTTGTGTTCTCTTTAAAGATCCTTTCTTTCTGATTTCAAAAATATATACTTTGCCTATATTTTGATAAGTAGTTTTTCCAATATTTAATTATAAATTGGTAAATGCACTATACTCTGGAATTCATGCAATATGAGAATAGTTGGCTTTGATTGCAAATGTTTTTTTTTTATTATGGCCGCTAATGTCAAATTTCGTGCAAGAAAAAGTTGATATAATGGTGTTTTCCGATGAGAAAAAAGTATTATAGATGTCATAATTTAACTGAGGTGCGTCATAGATATTTAGCAGAATTTCTAAATAATATTGCTCCATGGAAGGCAACAATATTGAATATAATAAAAAAAATCGAAGAAAGAAAAACTATTCAGAGAAAAAAAAAGTGTAGTAAGAAACGAAGAAGATGATTTTCAAGTACTATTATTTTCCCAAGGTAATATTACGGACAATATACAGTGCTGGGCAAATGAAACGGAGCAAGCGATGATTTTTTTAATTGACATCAAAGCCAACTATTCGCATATTGCATGAAATACAGAGTATAGTGCATTTACCAATTTATAATTAAATATTGTAAAAACTGATTATCAAAATATAGGCAAAGTATATATTTTTGAAATCAGAAAAAAAGGATCTTTAAAGATAACGCAAAATATACCGGGTGTCCCATTTAAAATAACGAAGCTGATGCTCATGTGTTAACTTTTCGATCATCTTTTGTTCTAACGATTCTGATAAAACAAATAACTTTTGTATTTAAAGTTTTTTGATATCTGATACAATAAAAGTCTTTAGGTTACCATTTAAATTATAACCAGATACCCTGTACACATACAAAAAACAATAGACTATTTTATTTCTATATAAAATTTGTTCATCTATGCATGGGCAATCCGATGACCTCATATTATAATGTTATCTTATTTATTCATTTAGTTCTTCCGCACTCATAATCTATAAAAAAATTACTTGTTCTTTTTGCACAAATAAACACGTATTCGCCGCATAACTCAACTCAATTTATTGGTAACATTGCAACTGAAAATTTGCTTTTACACGTCATAAATAAAGTAAAAAATAAATACAATAAAATCTTAGCCAAATTTAAAATATATAAAAGTGAACACATTAACAAATATTATTACTTCAGATCTACATTTAGGCTGCACATTCAGAAACAGATCGGATTACATTTCATATTAAATTTACATTAATATATAAAAGTCAACATATTAACAATTATTATTTCACACTAACATTATTGAACAGCACATTTAAAAAAGAAATCATATTACAGTTCATTGAGATTACAATTGAGGTATTCCTCTAGAGAATAGAATGCCCTGGAAAGTAGAACTTTTTTTATGCAAGTTTTAAAGCCCTTTATATCAAGTTGGCGCATATTGACTGGCAATACATTGAAAAATCTTTGACCCAAATATCCTTCACCATCTCTAGTTCTCGAGAGTCTATGAAAATCAACGACAATATTGCCCCTATGTCGGGTCTGATAATTATGTATATCTCCGTGAGTCTGCTGCAAATGGAGATTTTCCCTTTTACGACATAGACACAAATAGATATACAATGAAGGTAATGTTAAAACTTTAAGAGTAATAAAATGTTCTCTACAACAGTCACGATAACCAATCCCTGCAATTACTCTCACACACCTACGCTGTAGGCCAAAAATTTTTTCGGCATGGGAAGAGTGGTCCCATACTAAGAGAGCATAAGACAACAGTTATAGGCTACCAGCAGCGTATCAAGTGAAACACATATAGCCAAACTTCTAATAAGAAATATAACCCTTGAGAGTTTTAAGCCTAGTTTCTTAACTTGATTGATCCAGGTCATCTTGGAATCCATATATACTCCCAGGAACTTTATAGGAGATTCAACAGAGCCGTCACTATCTAGGCCATTTATACAAGTAGTAAAGTTGGTGTTCTGGGTCTTGGTGGTGTTCAGGGAAAGATTATTTGCTCTAAACCAGGCTTCGAGGTCACTATGATTTTCAGATATCTTTTCCGCTATGTTAGATGAGCGATTGTATGGGAAATAAATTGTCGTGTCATCAGAAAATAATAGCAAATTCACATTTTTCACATCATTAGCCAAGTCATTAATGTATATCGGGTACAAAGTCGGACCCAAAACAGATCCCTGTGGAACTCCATGTCTAACATTTATTCTCTCTGAGATGTCCCTGTTATAGGACACAAACTGTACTCTATTACCCAAATATGACTGAAGCAATGCCAAGCTGCCAGGTTGAAAGTTGTAGAACTTAAGCTTTTGCAGCAGTATCGAGTGAGAAACACAATCAAATGATTTGTTAAGTCAAAGAATGAAGCAAACACATCGTAACCACTTTCAAAGCCCTCGAGGATACCTGATGTCAAGGTATTAATAGCAAGAGTAGTTGATTTATTGTTTCTAAAATCTAATTGACTTTGGAAGAAAATATTGTTTGATTCAAAGTAGTTTTTAATCTGGTTATTTAAAATTTTTTCAAAAATCTTTGAAAAAATAGGCAATATAGAAATTGGTCTGTAGTTCATCGCATCATCCCTAGACCCTTTGCTCTTGTACAGAGGTACCACTGTAGCTACTAAAAACTCAGATCCCCACTAGGCGGCTCCAACAAATAGTCGTTGAAATTCCTGGCATCCGCAGGCAGAGCTGCAATGATATCGTCAGCTATACTCGAAAAGAAACAATTCAAAGAATCTGCAGTCAGTATACTAGATGGTTGTTGAGTTGAAGTTGTTTTCTTGTTTTGATTAATGATTTCCCACATTGCTCTCTGGCGATTTGGTGCCTGCTCAATAACGGTATCATGAGCGATCTTCTTTGCTTTGGAAATCTCCTTTCTGTATTGCCTTCTATATACCTTTGCCATTGCAAGAGGGACAAGATCTCCATTGACTCGGTTTACCTCCACAAGCATTCTAAGCCTATCTCTCATATCACGAAGATTTTCATTAAACCAATTTACAGATCTTACACGAGCACCACCGGACTGAACCAGCTTTGATTTCAGAGGGAAAGCCAAATCAAATGCATTTTGAATAACTCCCAAAAAAGCCTCAAAACCAGCTTCCACATCAGTGGCATCACCTCCATCAGAATGCCAATCAACTTGCTCCAGAATATTGTAGAGCAACAACAGTCCATTATCTGTAATAGGGCGATAATTGATTCTAGTCCTAGAGTTGTTCTCATTAATACCAAACTCAAACAAAATAACATCATGATCAGAAAACAATGAAAAGATGCACTTTTCTGTATTGGAGCCGCAAGCTCGGTTAGTGGAGATGTTGATGCTAAAACTTACTGTATCATATAGACCAAAAGAATAAAATAAATTACATAAATCCAAGGCTCTAGGATCAATGGTCATAAAGTGAACATTAAAATCACCCGTGACAACTATATTACTATAAGGATTAAGCTTTCCCAGAACTTTCGATGGTATCTCGAGAAACTTTTCAAAATCGCCATTGGGCGATTTGTAAACAGTTACAATTTGAACATTTTGACAGGCCAGGAATACTACTGCAACCTCACAATGCATTTCTTCTGATAATATAGAGATATTCAGATTTTTACAGAGTACACCCTCTCTAACACAAATACCAATACCACCATGGCTCATTAACGACCTGCAAACATGAAATATTTGAAATTTTTTACTAAATATCTTATTGTTTGTAACCGTGACAGTCCTCACTTGTGGCCACTCGTCCAAGGCTGACGGCGTTGAAGATTCATAAAATGGTTCAGAGTTATTCCAACTGGCCACAAATCTGCGTCCATAATCTTGTCTTTGATATTCCGTGGCAATCCAAGCTTAAAAGAAGCCATTTGTTTATCTTTTTTTGTTCTCATCTTTTCACGCAGACAATTTTTTTCAAGGTTATGTTTTTTTAGGTGGTTAATGATGTTTTCACTTTCCATTGATAATGAAAATCCAGACAAAATGCCTAGTGCATTTGTTGAGCAATTTCCAGTTCTCCTATTGTATTACTAGTGCCCTTGACTGGCTCTGGCCGAGCACCCGGTAAAACTTTTTTACCCCTGCGCCTCGATTGACTCGTTGCCAACCACTGTTCTCTGAGATTCTTTCCTGGTCAAATTCTTCATCTGCCGACACTTGCTTAGGCTCAATAGTACTACCGATTTGAAACAAAAGCCGTATCCTTAGCCACTACTATTTCAGAGTCCCCATCTTTTGGGTATTCATTATTGTTGCTTTGAATTTCCGACTCATCCATTGTTGTTGCCAGCTTTGGACTTTTTGCTTGTTTTTAATGCCCTTTTTTCGTACTTTATTTTCATAATGAGAAGTTACTTGTCGGCTTCTTACACCTTGCATCTTAAAAAGTTTTACGATTGCTGAAAAGTATATTATGTTGAAAGTAACAATTATGTTTAAAAAAATCGCTATATGACAGTAGTGGCATTGCATAAGGTTTCTTTTTCGTTTAAAAAATATACCTTAACCTTTCGGAGATATGTTATGTGTGAAAAAGAGGATAAATTATTTTTTACATTTTTGTGCAAATTGGTATGCAAAGTTCAACTTTGCGCACGCTCGTATAAAAACAATATTGCCTAATATTTTAGAAGTTACCCAAGCAAACATACGAGAATAATTTTAATTGAGAAACGTGCTGCTGTAGGTAATCTAATTTTGTAATTAATGCAGGTCATTTCATTAAGTTCTTCTCCCTGTGAATAAAGTGGCGGCGAAACTGGGAAATAATAACGAAAATTTTCAAACTTTATAATTAAAGCGAATACAAAAGTAACCACGTTAATGTATAATATAATCAAAAGCGACCAACACATGCTCTTGAATATTCAGCACGTGAGGGCGAAGGATGAATTTAATGTTAAAGTTTAATGAAACAAAAACGTTTTTCGGCAAAAAATTTGTTCGTGTTTATGTTTTACACCTTGTATTTTTAAATCCTTATTTCTTTATTCATGTGAAAAGTTACTTTGTGGAGCACATTTGTTCGTTTTTGTTTACGTAAACAATATTTTTAATTACAAATACAAAAGAAAAGTGAGACCTAAGAGGTCAGGTCTCTTTAATGAATTTTTTTTGCTTCATAATGATTTTAACACATTTATATTCTATTAGCATAACATGGATAATGGCTGATTTTTAAGAATTTGTTTTTATTTTCACGGCGGGACTTTTCGATTGAAAAGAACAGCTAATCGGTCGGAACTTTTACAAATTTTAACCTACCGCGCCCATACTGGTATTAAAAGATAGGAAGAAATAAATCATTTCGTTTATCAAGAATAACATTTTTCCAAATTCTGAACGGAAAGGATCATTTTGATCGATTTTCATTTTACACCTAAAAACGTCCGTACGCTGCACAATAACCCTTTTAAGGCCACGGCGATGATGTCCGCATAAAGTATACGTGGAGTATTATTAAATAAGGCAAAAATCCCCGGGGTTAATAAGCCTGTTGAGTTTTAATCGAATTTAGCAATTCAAATTTATAGAAAAAATCACAGATATAGATTTTGTACGTAGAATATGTGAAAAATAATTCCCTAAAATTTTAAAATAACTTACGAAAAATAAAAAAACCAATCTCACGGAGCTCCCCAAAAACACTGCTGCTTCTACACGTCCGAAATTAAGAATGACCAACATTCCCAGAATGTCAAGAGTGCAACTTTGCTCTGATTAGTCCAAACCTGCATTTTTGCCGAGACCGTGGATCATTAACAGTGTTGCCAACTTAGTAGAAATTCTACCAGATCTAGTAGAATTTTGGTTGGCCCTACTGGAAAAAAAATCTGTCTAGTGGCTAGTAGATTTTTTAGTAGAAAATTTTTAAGTGGCCATATAAAGTAAGAAATTGCTAATATTAATAAAACATTATTAATTAAATGTTTTTATGTCAACAATATTAGAATATTCCGAGCGCGCAATATTTTTCACAGTGTAGACACGGTTTTTAAAACGACGCGCGACCGTCAAAGGAAGAAGCGGATAATACGCCACGTCGGTCGTCGGTCGTGCTGCGCGGTTACGAATGAAATAGGCTCGTAAATTTATGGGAATCCCCGAATATCGAATGCCGCGAAATAAATTTTTACACGTGTTTATTTGTTTTCAATTGATGAATTATAATTGATGTTCTGTGTGTTAGTTTTAGTAGTGTGTGTTTTCTTATAGGATAAAGGTAAGCGAATTTTGCGATTCATTGTCAAAATAAACACTGTTTTTGAATATTCTATTTAGATGTCTAAGCAATATGAACAAAAATTTAGAGATGCCTGGCTAAAGGATCCAGCACTGAAAAATTGGTTGACATCTGTGGAAAGCACATCTGTCACAGTGGCTAAATGTAAGTTTTGTGGGATACAACTGACAAGCCGGTATGCCGATTTAAAAAATCACGGCAACTCAAAAAAACACAAAAAAAATGAAAATGTGTTTTTGGGGCCTACGCGTCAGCCAACGATTTCTTTTCCCACAAGAACAAATTTGTCGGAGGCCAAGAGAGCTGAAGCCAATTTAGCGCTATTTATATCTCAGCACACCGCAATTAATTTATCAGACCATTTAGTAGATGTTTGCAAATCTAGTTTTCCCAAGGGCACAGAGAACGTACAAATGCACAGGACAAAATGTTCTAATATAATAAAAAATATTTTAAGTCCCCATTTTATGCGAGATCTAAGAGATGATGTAGGCGAAAATAAATATAGTCTACTACTAGACGAATCGACAGATATCTCGGTCCAAAAGTACCTTGGTATTGTTATCATATATTTTAGTTCTAGGCAAAATAAAATTGTGACTTCATTTTTAGAATTAGCCCCATTAGTGGGTAGCACCGCTGATGATATAGTAGAGAGCATTAAGGAAAGTCTAAGAAAATAGAGGTTTAATTTACAGAATTTGGTAGGCATAGGTACTGATAATGCTTCAGTTATGACAGGAGTTAATAATGGAGTACATAAAAAGTTAAAAGATGAAATTCCGAATTTGATTTTAATTAGATGCGTCTGTCATTCACTGCAATTGGCCGTGTCTTTTGCTGCGAAAGAATGTTTGCCTAGAAATTTAGAGTTTCTTATACAAGAAACATATAACTGGTTCAGTAAATCGTCGTCTCGGCAAGCTGCATATAACCAAATTTATAAATTACTGAATGACAAACATGATCCCCTAAAAATAGTTCAGTCTTGTAACACACGTTGGTTAACAATTGAAACTGCTGTAAGCAGAATTTTTGATCAGTGGTTAGAGTTAAAAACTCACTTTTCAATTGCAAAAGCGAATGAAAAATGTTATAAAGCTGATCTTTTATATCAGATGTATGATGATGATGTAAATTACGCCTTTATTTCATTTATTCGCCCCATATTAGTTGATGTACAAAAGGTAAATAAATCTTTTGAGTCAAATGATGTCGACCAAAGAAAACTTTTAAATTCTTTAATGTTTTTGTTAGAGTCTCTTGTAAACAAAATTTGCATTCCGGGTTCAATGAGAAATAAAAATATTTTAGAAACAAATGTTAAAATTTACGTTGATAAGTTTTGTTATTTGGGTTATAACTTTGAAAAAAAAGTACGAGAAATGAAGGAAAAAGGGTTTTCAGAGGAGCAACAGTTAAGGGAGCGGTGTGTTAATTTTTTATTAATTTTAATAGAGCAAATAAAAATCAGATTGCCTGATAATCTTAAAATATTACAAAATATTTCGAGTATTAGTGTCGATGAAGCATGTAAGCCTATTAAAGGAAATTTAATCAGTTTATTGGAAAGTTTTGGAAAAAGTGCAGATTTGATAGAAAAAATTCAAAGCCAGTGGCAGTCAATACATTTGTGTAAATGGTCCGAACTTCAGGATACCAAAAAATTTTGGTATGAAGTACATAATTTTAAAAATGATATACGTGAAAATCCGTTTAAAGAGTTAGCAGATTTTGCCTTGGAACTACTAATAATAATGCGGAGGTTGAGCGATTATTCCAATGAATTTAGTCTCTCTGCTCTCTGCTATTTTATCAATAAGAGCAGGTTTAAGTAGATACAAATCGTGTTGTAATTCATACAAAATTCCAGACAATGTAATAGAAAAAATAAAAACAACAGAAACTTATTCCGCCGATCCTAATGATGAACATATTTTTAATGTTGTCATTTAGTTTGTTTTTTCAAAAAGTGTTTTTTGTTTTTTTTTTAATACTATTAGGTATAATATGTTTATTTGTTGCGTTTTACGACCATTTTCCGAGTGATTTTCGTTTACGTATTACATTATATAATATGTTAATATATGAAAATATAATAATAATATATTAATGTATTAATAAAGACGTTAAAAATAAAATATGTGTATTAGTTCCATATTAATATTAACGTGTATTTTTTTTCACAATATTTTAGTAGAAAAAAAAATCTAGTGGAATTTTTTAGTGGTGAAAAAGAAATCTAGTGGAATTTTTAGTAGAAAAATGTGTCGAGTCTAGTGGATTTTTCAAAATCGTGTTGGCAACACTGATCATTAAGAGAATTCAGTAAGTTCAAGTCATTCGTAAAGTCAACGTATACTACCGAAGCCATCGATAAGGAATTTATCCTTCAACGGGTGATGCACGCTGGAGCTTCTATCTGAAGTTAAGCATAGCACTTAGCTCTAAAGTAGGATTTTTGCTCGTGCGATTCGCCAAAGGGTCGTACGTCATACTAACCATGTATGCGTACAGCTTGCTGAGGTATTTGGAAGAACAGAAGATTGTATTGTACTCTAAATTATCGTGTAGAACAAGCTAGAGGTAAACGGCCTTCCGAGTCTGACTTTTTGCTATCCCATTCGAAGCTATTAGTTAACCCTTTGTGCTTAATTATTATTTTTGGCGAAATCTTACAAGTGTTTATTATTTTATTTGAATTAATCCGGTGTGCATTTAATTCCCTTGAAGTGTTTGAAAATTTCTGAGCTTTTAGCAGTGCTGACTTTAATTTGTTTTTTCAAATGTGAACTCATAATATTCAAAGCTAATAATTTTTTCTTATTGAACTAATAAAACGTTTAATAACTTATTTGAACATTTAAAGATTTTTGTAACTGACTTGTGTGATATTTTAATGTGAATTAATTTTGATAAATTTTTTAAGTGACTTACTGATCTCAACCCCATGTAGGCAATATTAGTGTTATATAATAAAGTCTCTCCAAGTTCTCGACCCTTTTATTTATTAATTCCTTAATAAGTTTTTGCTTTTACGTAAATAGATTTAGCTATTTTTAAAGTGTCATTAAAACTTAAACGAATTTTGTTTTCCAATTGTGCAGTGGCGGCTCTTCCATAGGGTCATTTGGTCAATGAAATTTATATTTCATTTTTTTCAGAAAATAAATTATTCGTTTGAACGTCCCTCCTAATAGTTGTAATAACACGCGAACCTTGGGAAAAGTTAATTACGGTACACTATTAGCAGCGCGCGGCGGTTCGAATGGTCTCGTTGCGTTCCTTAGGCATAATAAAAACGCTGTGCAGTCCGAATTGCCCTGATTACCTTAAAACTTGACGAAAGTACCCGAAGATTTCACAACTACCGACCGGCACCCAAACGTGATAGCAACTGGAATATGAAATCGCGATTTGGGTCATCAGCCGGTCTCTTCTCATAGTTCGATGCGGCCGCAGCATCACGTCGGCATGCGGAAGTTCAATTGTTCAGAGGTCACGCGGTCGATATTCTAACTCGATATTGTTTCGGACGTTTTTAATCGATGAAAATTGATTTATATACTCTTTTTTGTAATATATATTTTTTTATTTTTATGATCCATGTATGAGTTGGAAATATACAGGAAATAAAATGTTGGTAGGGACTAGATAAATAGATAAACAGCTAAAAAGTGCTTACGAACTTAATTTTGCAAAAATAACCAATTTCAAGGTGGTCTATGTTTGAGTTGTGAATGTAGATGAAATAAAATGTCGGTAGTGCAAAAAATTAAACAACTAAAGAGTGCTAACGAACTTAATTTTGAGAAAATAACCGAATTCAAGGTAAGTGGTCGCAATTTGCCAGAATTTAGTAAACGACAAACTAGTAAAGACAAAAATAAAGAGGTTTATCGAAACTTTCGCAAAAGTATGTACGATTTAGCTAACTGGATATATGGATGCTGTGAAGTATATAACTCATTTTACTATTATGTTTGTTTATTGTTTTCTAAGGACTCGTCGGACTCATTAAAGTGCAAAACCGGTGTTAAAGACTTAAAACACTTTAAAAAGAAATAAAAAAACATGCCTTTTCTGCACATCACATGAAATGTTCGGTGAACTATGCTACGGTCGGATGTGTTGATATTCGAACTCAGCTAGATACAGCTTATAGAAAATCCCTTAGAAATTTTAATGAAAATGTATCCAAAAATCGTTATATTTTAAACAAAAGTATAGATTATGTACAATTTTGTAGGGCTTTCGAGCTTGCACTACGTGGCCATGATGAAACGGCTTTGTCTGAAAATCCAGAGGTTTTTCGAGGGCTTATAAATTTTGTTGAGGCGTTGGGCCAAGATGGACTATCCGCTTTAGCAATGTTAAGTATCGAGAAATCGTTTATAAAAGGAATGTGCGTGCAATTTTAACGAACGTGTCATTAAGCATTTTTCCAATTCGAAAGAACGAAGAGAAGACCTGAACTTCAAGAGAATTTAAAGATAAGATTTTTATTTTAAGTATGCTTTTTTTTAATTTGTTATTGACCTCCCAATATAATTCACTAAGAGCCGCCATTGCAATTTTGTCTGAACATTTGTTTAATTACTGCGAGCTATATACATCAATTTAACTTGATAACTTTTCACTTATTATTATCTAGTGTAAAGTGCTTTGACTGATATATTGATTAGTATTTGTTATTAATAATTTTAACAAGTTTAAGTTCTATCTGAACTGAGTCGAGCTTTTTTCTAATTGTGACATATCGAAACTATGTTCTCTCCTTCTTGATTGAATGGTTCCTAAATTTATCAAATAAAACTTGTAGTATTAAAGTGCATGTACTAAGTGTTTCCCGAAATAGGGCGTGTAAAGGTTAAGATAGTATTTAAGGTGTAGCTTCGAAAATTACGCTTTTTAAATATCACTATCAGACTCTTGGCTCGACAGCTACTGAAACTTACTAGTTCTCTTAACAGTAGAAGCTTGTCTAGAGTAGGTGCACTAAAATAACCGTGCCTTATTATAAATAATCGAAAATTTGAATTTATTTATTATTCATTTGGTGCATGTTACTTAATGTGCATGTTGTATTGGTATTTTAGAACTACCGTACAGTAGAAATGTCGCGACTAACATTTTCGAGGCACGTGGAATGCCGTGGTGGAATAAGTAGTATTTATTATTATTGTTAAATTGTTTATAACAACATTTTAATTGTTGCTAACCTCAATTTTTTTTCTTTTAACCACGTTTGTTAACAACTTTTGTATTTTATTACTTGTACAATTCTTTTGAAAATATTTTCAGATAAGCTCTAATAAAAAAGTGAATTTTGGACTTTTTTTGTAGGAAATATGAACAGCTGATCGCTACCCGATGTAGTGGTTAGTGTTATGATAACTACGAGACATAATTTGAACCAACAAACAAATAAACTCTGATTTTCCAAATCTTAAAAATCAAAATTTCAAATGTTTCGATTCTATAACACGTCCATCATCAGAAGATTTTATTCCACTATAATGGTTTTATACAAAAATGTTTTACAGTTTATTTCTATGACACACTTAATTTTTGTGCAAAATTTAAGATCTATTCCATAAATAGTTTCATAATATTAGATTTTTAATATCTTGTGAGACCGCTATTTCATTTCGCCATGTTGGGTATTTACCATAATATAACCATTCCATCCCCATATGATCTTTGATTTCTGACCAAAATTTAATGTCAATCGGATATAGTTTTTGAGCTATAACGTATACAGACAGAACAACAAACCAAGGAGTTTCAGATTTGCAAATATCTCGGAGGATGATTTTTTTAACGATTAAAATATTTCTTTCTTACAAGGGAAGTAAAAACTGATGCTTCTGCCTCGCGAACGCTACGATTTTCATTAATCGAAATTGTTTTTGGCTTTCCGACTGGAAACACTTTCTATGTGCCCTACATGACAGAGGATATGTCCTATAAACCGGATCCAGCAGAAGTCTGGAATGTGTAATATCCGGACAAAATGAGCTTAAACCGGTGGCCATCAAAGTGTATAAAAGCTTTCTTTCCAGAGAGGCATGTGAGTTCCTAGAGATCGAATGGCAGGTCTGGAACTATATATCGACGACTGAAATCCAGCTTCCTTTGTTTAGACAATAGTAAAGAGAAAAGTTTTAACAGCACTTAGAGGTTTATTTTTATTAAATTAAAACTTTAAACCTATACGTAATTGAAAACTTATAGGGCTGTATACGCCTGCAGATGTAATGAAACCAGAGGAATTTTTGTAATTTAAATGATGTGGTACGAATAAGTACAGGGGTTTTGGTTATACATGCATCCTCCTTTACTGTTCGTATTTTTGTAGATATAACAAGGAATATAAAAGCTTCTTCAAGTGTACAAATTGTTTAGTGTAGTTTTGCAGATAAACAAGGTGTTTTATTTTTATCAAATCAACATCAACTTGATTCCGTGATCCTTAAAATTAGCCAAATAATTTGACAACACTGTTGCCATAAAAGGCAATATGTTAGAGCGGGAAGGATAATGTTTTCCGCGCAGACAAGTCAATGGAAATAAATTGCCATTTTGTGAGAGGTTTTTTTCAAATTTCTCAATTTGTTTATCAAGTTTGTTTTCTTATTTATAATCATCATGACTCGACACGACACATTTGATGAACAAAATTATACAAGGTGTTAAATTTAAGAAACCAAGGTCGTTGTTGATTTTAGATAAACTGAATCTCTTGTATATCTGCAATATACACTAAAAAAATATACAATTTGAAGAAAATTTTATATGTATTTAATATAAGGAAATATATATAAACAAAAACTTTTTACATCAAAGATTATTTATTAAAAGATGGTGAAAATTTCTATAAAAAGGTAAAAAGAAAACCGATTTACTTACTGGCTGCCAAAAGCATGTATTTTGTAGCTTGTGTTTGTAGTCAACAAGTCAAATTGAAAATGACTATCACATCTGAGTTATTTTCAAGAGTAGTTATTTAATGAGAGAAGTCCCTCCTCCTCATTATGCATCTACTCCTCCTCCTCCCTAGTGCTGGAAATTATTTAATCGACTTCGTTAACTTCCCCTCTATTAAAATAGTAGCCTAGCGGAAAAATTAAATATAAAAAATCGCCACTTAAGCTCAGTGTTAACATGGCATTTACTACTGAAAATATCGAATTAATATCAACAATTCAAGAATTGTATAATGAATTTAGCAAATCACTATATGAAGTTAATGTGCATCAAATCATCATTTTGTTCCGAACTTTCAGAAGATTATTCAAAGGCAGTATCGCCTTTGTGTATGTGTCATTAGTTTAAAAAAATGTGTTCAAAATTCAACAGTTTTGAAAGAAATATCAGCGGCAGAAGCTCAAAAGAGATTTTTACTTGTCAATATTTGAAGAAGGTTTAGTCTAGGAAATTGTGTAATTGTGATGGAAAAACTAGTGACCGAAGTGCTTGAAGAGTTTGTTATGTCAGAAGCTTGCTCAAGATATTTAGCTTTTGCTGGTGATGATGATAACGTGAATGCTCAAGATTTAATGAAAAGTCACAAATATTTAGAACATGCTGAATTTTGTAAAAAAATAGGGCAAGTGTGTAAAAACTTTTTAGAAAACAAAAACAGAAAACAATTTTTTGCTTATATTGACAGTTTAGAAATACAATATATTTTTAATATTAGGTTATAATAAGTTTAAATAAAACAAAGTACGTATAGCTAATATTATTTTTATTCATTCATAAAAAAATTATCAAATAAGTATAAAACGTTTGAAAGTGCACAAATACATAATGATTTAGAGTGATAAAAATATTTTGGTTTAGATGCCATTAAAACTGGTTGTTTATCTAACTCAATAATTGGCTTTTTTTGAATACTTTTTTTTCCATTCAGCTTTTTTCCTTCCCTTTAACGTAAACGAACTCAGTATCCTCGATCAATTCTTTGATTATATTTGAAAATTAATGAAGTGGGGTATGTCCAGAATTCCAGTATATACAATGATAATTTTTCATTAACCAAATAGCTTGCTTATGTTGTTCAGGCGAAAGAAAGTTTAGAGGAAAGGGTTGTTTAAAAATATAATGACTTATTCTGTCTCCATCGTAAGCTGCTAATTCTTTAGGTCAGTGGTGCTCGAACAGTCGATCGCGAGTGCTTTTTGAGTAGATCTCAAGAAGAAAAATGTGTTTGATAAGTAGGTACTTAACTAAACTACAAAAATGTATTACGTAATAAAATAACACTCTGCTAGCGGCAAAAGGCGGCTTTATCAAAGGAACGCGCGGTACTTGTCAAAGAGAAGCCGCGTTTTTTATTCTTGCCGCTTTTCTAGAAATTTCGGGCGGCGCGTTTGACGGAAACATTCCAGACTTACGTTCGGGTCGATAAAAATGTTGCGCCTGCAGAAATTGGAGTCATTTTAAATTGCAACTTGAAGGAAATACTACGTCGATACAAAGTTTATTATTAAATAGTACAAAATGAGTGCAGCGAAGAAATCTAAAACGGATCATTTTAATAACGATTGGGAGGAAGAATTTTTGTTTTGTATGGTGAAGGATAAGTGCATTTGTCTTATTTGTCGTGCGTCAGTTGCAATACCTAAGCATGTTAACTTAGAGAGGCGTCATAAAACGGTTCATAAAAACTATGAAAAAGATTTTCCGCCACAGAGTGAATTAAGAAAACGAAAAGTACGTGATTTGATATCTTGTTTGAAAAAAGAACAAACCATGTTCACAAGACCAGCCAAACAATCAAAAGCTGCTACGACCGCGTCATTTAAAATATCTCATATATTGGCGAAACACAAGAAACCATTCGAAGATGGATCGGTTGTGAAGGAAGCATTTATTGAAGCTGGTGAGACTTTATTTGGAGATTTTAAAAATAAGACAGAAATCATGTCTGCTATTAGAGAACTTCAGTTATCTCGTCCGACTGTCACAAGGCGTATTGAAGTCATGAGTTAGGACATGGCAGATAAACTAAAAAATGATATCATGGAATGTACATAATTTTCTTTACAGTTCGACGAATCCACCGATATGACGTGGCGAAGATATATATGACGTTTTCTTCAATTTTGTAAAAAACTACAAGCTACCAATATATAAATTAGTGTGCATTACAACCGATGGAGCACCAGCAATGACTGGAGACAAAAACGGTTTTGTGGCATTGTGTCGAGCTAATGAAGATTTCCCTTCATTTTTTTCAATCCATTGCATTACACATCAACAAGTTTTGTGTTCAAAAGTTTTAAACACGGAGGAAGTTATGGGCATTGCAACAAAAGTTGTGAATTCCATCCGTAGCTTGTAACGGCGGCTCTTTAAGTTGCAGTTGGAAGATAGGGAGTCAGCTGAACACACTGATTTAGTTCTTCACACGGACGTCAGGTGGTTGAGTCGCGGAAAATTCCTAGAAAGGTTTCAAGAATTATTGCCCGAAATAACAGCTTTTCCAGACGAAAGAGGTGATGACACTCAGATGTTGAAAAACGAAAAATGGCTGACTGATTTGGCATTTTTTACTGACATCACCATGTACTTAAACACCATTAACTTGGAGCTTCAAGGTAAAGGAAAAACTGTTATTGAGATGATTAGCGCAGTAAACGCATTCAAAAGTAAATTGCAACTTATGATAGATCAACTGAAAAGAAAGGATCTGAAACATTTTCCGTCTTTGAAAGCAAGGATTCCTTAGTTGAATTATGATACGTATGAGGCTGAATTATCAAATATTTTGGGACAATTCGAAATGCATTTTTATGATTGTAGTAAATTGGCAAATGTAGCATCATTTACGAGTTATCCTTTTTCATGTAAAAACATTGAGGAATTAGCTACTGAAATAGCAAGTCAGTTTAATATGAACTCATGTTCTGTGGAAAATGAGTTGGTGCAGATTATATCAGAGATACATCTCAAAGCTACAGCATCTGATACAAATTTCTGGTGTTTTAAATCTGAAGATAAATATCCGAATCCGAACAACATACTTGTGCGAGTCTGCATTTTCTGAAATGAAAATAATTAAGTCAAAATATCGCAATCGATTAACTGACGATCATATGTCATCATGCTTGCGATTAGCACTCAGTGGTTACGTACCATCTTATGAAAAGTATGCTGAGGACATGCAGTGCCACGCTTCAACATCTAAAGTCACTCTTTAGTTAGGTTTAAAACCATATGTAACTATTCTGATTTGTAACAACCAATAAACTCGCAATTTTAAATAACTATGAGTTTTTCATTGATATTGTAGAGAAGAACCTAACTAAACCTAACCCAAACCTTGACTAAAATAATGTATATTGTGCGGAAAGCTGATATCTATATATGCTACGGTACACCCTACCTAGGTAGGTAGCTAGGTAGGGTGTATGTATCGTGTATGTACGACAACCCTGCATCACACATACTTGCAGCCTCTCAGAGTCGATCGTAAGTAGTCTAAAAATATTGAGGTAGATCGCCAGCAGTTCAAGTTTGAGCTCCCCTGCTTTAGGTATAAGTTTTTTTTTGCGTCCTTAAATCCATGAATGTCTAATACTAGCCTCATATTTTTTAAAATCTAGGCCAGTTAAGGTTAAGAACTGAACAAAGGATGTTTAATTATTAAACTTTAAGAAATAGGCAGTCTATAACTGATTGAATTTAGTAATTTAGTAAAAAAAATTACAGAAACTTTTTTAATTTTTCACTATGTAAATAATTTTGAAATACACTCAATAAAGCATAGCATAAGAATATAAATTTCTCGACATGTAGACTAATTTGCCTACGATAGTGTTTGACATACAACACATTTTTTATCAAAGAAATAATTAATTTCTGATTTACCTTAACTCTTTACTGACGCGTAATTGTAAAAATTGTCCTTTTTTAACCCATTTTAAAAAAAGAGGAGGTTATCAATTCAATCCTATGTATTTTTTATGTATGTAGGGTACACGCAGGTAAGAGTCGTCGGTGAAGAGTACGCCACCAGTTTATTTGTCTCCTTAACGTTAATCTGGCAACACTGCCTGTGCAAGTGTATTTAGTTAGGTCAATGACATGAGTTTCCAAATTTTCATGCTTATTCGTGGTGTTTTCCTGTGCAAAATGGTAAGAAACCCATATGTCATTGACACCGACCTTATTTTTGAGTATTGTGGATTATGCGGTAACTTTTTTTGCGAGAAATTTAAATTGATTGATGATATATGTTTAAAATCATCGTATCTGCAAAGATTACAAAGTCAAAGAGTTCGGACGCGTACGAGATGTTGGCTTAGTTAGATGTATTTTTTCCTTTAGGTATCCAAGTTAACATAAAAAATGGGGATGTATACTCGGAAAAGAAACAAAAAAATTAGTGCTTACTACAGAAATACTTGAAGATATCAGGAGAAGAGTAAATCAAGGTAAAAGTAAAAGGTCAACTGCTAAATCAAAGGATGTTAATGAAGCAACTCTTCAAACGCCTCTTAAGGCTGGTATTGATTGATTGATTGATTATTGTACTGAGTTAGACAAAATCTTTTATAGGTTGACCATCAAATCGTTACTTGAATTTGTTTTCGAATTCGCGGAAAGAAATATCGTAAGCCATAGGTTTAACAGCGAAAAGAAACGGTTAATAAGGACGCCCGGTGGGAAAAAAGCTGTAGGTAAAATTGTGTCATCGGAAAGAGAACAATTAATAACAGACGTAACACGTTCCCCCATCTTTAATATTCCCACGTTAAAGAAGAAAGGATCAGTAGGCTCAATCCTACAAGTCTCAGATTCGGGATTCATAAATAGCGATTTATTCCTGGAGAGGATTGAATATTTTCAAAAGCATGAAAAAGGCAGCGCCAATGAACCAATTTTGTTATTATTGAATAACCCTACAAGCGATATATCATTAGCCACCATGATAGCTATCGGTTGTAGCCTCTCGATAGAGAATTATTTGGCCTATTAAAAATGGCCTACAGCCAAGAGTGTGAAAAGTAGCATATATTTAACACAGGTCGAACAGTTACCCAATAACAAATTGGTCAGTTATTTGGTTCCGCATTTTCCAAAAAGCCTCCATACACAAGGCCATCAATGCTTTTAAGTCTTGCGGCATATGGCAGTATAATCCAGATATTTTAATGAAGAAGATTTTGACCTCGATCGTAAAAATCATCCTCGACAACCTGCCCAATATAGTATAAATTTTTCTGGTCCTGCATCACGGCATTCCTGCAGGGTTAGACCAGTTTGTGAAATGGTTTAGGACCACCAAATAGAGCCTTCTATTTTTCATGAAAAAAAGGCAAAGAACTTAGTTTATCATCATCGAATGTAACAATAAACTCAGAAGCCATCAAACCACTGCCTAAAGCTAACAGGTTAATTAAAAAAAGAAAAGGAAAAAAGTCGGAAAATTTAAAAGATTCTCCCTATAAAACAGAATTAGAATTGCAAATGGCAACTAAAGGAAAAATAGTCAAAGGAAATCTTGTAGAGATGGCATACAAAACCAAGAACACCAAGAAAACGACAAAAAAAGTCCGGTGCTCAAAATGCAAAAAAAAACAGATTCTGATTGGATTCAGTGTTATAACTGCAGCCAATGGTAACATGAAGAGTTTATTCAGGATTGGGACAATTTTTTTCTGAAATTTGCGATGTCGAAACTGATTAGTGTTTGATTTAATAACTCCTAGGAGACATAATGCTGACTCTTTGCTTCGCAGATGGCTAAGAGTACGCGTTTGTAGCAATTTCGTTTTTATTTTTTATATGCGCCTTTTTTTACGAATTTTACGTTTTAGTTAATAGCTCTTTGTAGACCTATCAATTAGCAATTAGCAATAAAATATTTTCGCATAATGCTTATGATTACTACACGATGGTTTGACCAAGTTGAGTAAAATTTTCAGAAAATATTGAGGATCTTATCGATATTTTAAAAAATGGTGGAAGAATTTTGAACGGGTTACACGATGTTACATTAAACATATAAGCGTTGACTAATGCGTTCGATATTCTGTTAGGAAGAAAAAGTATGTATGTTATCACTGTATTTTGTATAAGATATACTAGCGAGTACCCGCGACTTCGTTCGCGTAAGGCGATATCGAAAGGGATATAAAAGACACTAAAATCGCCTTATTTAAATATCTCTTTAAAACCATCGTATGTCAACAGTTATTTGTTTATAAATTATTTCCAATTTTTTTGGAATATCTTGTATAAATTTTTAAGAAATATGTAAAAAAATAATACAAATATACCTGTTTAAGCGTTTTTTTTTAAGAACTAATTAATTAAGGAATAAATATGAGCCCGACTTATTAAAATTTTCCAGTTGAAAAAAAATATTATTTTATATTTTTTATAGCACTTAACCTTTCCTCGTATTAAACGCGAAAATCGATCAAATTTATTTTTTAAGCTTACGACTTCAGGCATCTTTTTAAATTATTTTTACATTTCTGAATCAATGTGTCGTTATTTCTCATCTTCACTAACATTTTTTTTAAACGGAACTGTATTAACTATTTATTTACTTTTTTACTTACCTAACATCTTTATTAGAAGAAGTTACTTAAAACTGAACATCTTTAGCTCCATGAAAAAAAGGGCTGGGATTAAAATGAAAGTTTGTAGGTTCAATACTAAGAAAAATAATAAATGCAAATGTGCCTCACGTAATTGTCGAAATGGAAAATATTCAGCAAGAATTTTGTTTTATCCCTTTCGTAACCCGTACGCCAGATTTTCAGTTTCGGCGCCTAAACCTTGATTTAGTAATTAGAGAAACAGTTGACTTCCGTTATGAATTTGTCTTCATTAGCATGAACACTTAATAAACCCTTCCTTGGAATTTCGGGGCATATCTCCAAAATCTGCCTTTCAATAATTATATTATGTAAATGTAAAAGGAGAGCAGTAGTAATTTTGATTTAAATTTTTGGAAGTACATTTATTTTATTCTGCGTTGTTATTTTATGGTGTCAAAAATTTAATTATTTTTATGATATTCGACCCTAGAAAAATTTCTCCTTACACTTATATTCCTTACCCTCCAAAAACATTGTTCCATAATAAAAGATTCCCCTTGGATTTCAAAATTTGCGGGTCCGCAGTCGTTTCCAGTTGTTAATCGATATCCAGCTACTTATGTCGTTCTTCTAATTCTTCGTTTCATTTTGTTTCGCCATCTTAAATGTATACCACAATTTTACCAGTTTATCTCTATATCACACTTAATTCTTGCACAAAAATTGAAATTAATTTAATAAGCAGTATTTTCAGGCTGATTTTGTTTTAAATTAAATTTTTAAATTCGTATCAAAATGTTACCAGTTTATTCCTATGTTACACTTGATTATTGACTAAAACTTGTCAATCTAGTCAGTAGTTTTTAAGCTTTGCCGCGAACTGAGAGACAGACCGACAGAAGGATCGACGGAATTAATATAACATATTTTTTAGCATCTAGGAACGTTAAAACGTGAAGATATCTAAAATCTGAGAGGGTAATTTTTACACGATTACAAACATTTTATGTGTCAGCCATTTTGTGCGGCTATCTTGAATTAGTATCACAATTTAACTAGTTGATCCCTATACCATAATTAGTTATGGCACAATTTGAAATCAATTCATTAAGCAGTTTTTTCAGGCTGAATTTTTAAATATTTTATTAACCCTGCATTTTGTTCCGCCATCTTGGATTCGTACCAAAATGTTACCAGTCAATTCCAACATAATACTTGATGTTTGTGCAAAATTTAAGATAAATTGGATTAGTAGTTTTGTAATAATAATTTTTTTTAGCATTAGGTCGCCATTTTGTCTGGCCATATTGGATTTTTACCAAAATGTTGCCAGGTCGTGCCCATATGACCCTTAACTTTTGACCAAAATATGCAGTCAATCGGGAAGTTTCGACATCTCGAGGTCGTGAAACGTGAAGATCTGGCAAAATCTCTGAGGGCAGTTTTACGGTACTTCACTTTTACGAGGGAAGTAAAAAAGGAAAAAGTGGACTTATTTATGAGGATGTTTTGGAAAGCTAGTTTTATATAACTTAAGGTAATATATATCCTCTTGATCTCCTGCGACAGTGGGGTGCATTTCTCTAATCTTTCTTCATGCTTTGTTTTAGTATGTTGGTCACTGGGTGTGGCTATATCTGCTAAATACGTAATTTTATTTGGTTTATCTGTTAGTGTTATATCTGATCTATTTGCTGCTATTGTTTTGTAAGTTAATATTGGTTTGTCCAAGTATATTTAATGAGTTTTATTTTGTATTACTTGTGCTGGTGTGAATTTATACGGTTCCGTGGCTGTGGCGATTTTATACTTATGTAGAGGAGCAGTATATATTATTTTACCTACCTTATTATGTCCGGTCGTGTACTGTGTTGCAGCTAGCAATCTGCTAACTGAAATAATATGATCTATAGTTTCAGAGTATAATTTGGAGTTTGCATTTTTTGTATCTGTATTTACGTTGCTTTCATTCATTATGTATGTTTATTCGTCAGTTTCTTGTTTTAAAGCCCGCTGTTGAAATAAAAGTTTAATTGTTTTTTATTTGTGTTATATTTTATTTCTTTAGTTTGCCTCTAGCTGCTCAGTATAATGCTAATGCGGAGACACAAGGGGTGTGAGTTCGATATTTTAGATAAAGATTTTAAAATGGGCGCCAGGTCTAGATGACCAAAAGATAGAAGATAAGAGGTATGAAAAAAGATATATATATATATATATATATATATATATATTTATATATACTAAACTTAATCCATCTAATAAGGAAAACACCAGAAATGTACCACAATAATTTATTTTAAATTCTTCCTTTTTTAGAAGATATCTAAAAAATACAATCTGCCCTCTATTTGCATAACCAATCTGCTTTATTTTTACAGAAATAGACAAGCATAAATAAAATCTGCTTTATCTTTGCAAATGCACTAAAAGGTAAGTCATAAAGTAAAATTATATCACCAGTAATGATCTACATTAGTAGTTACATTAATCAAATATACCTTATAATCAAAAGAGAGCAACAATCAAATAAATGTAACTAAAAATGATAAGTAAGGCACCATATAAGAACAGCAGTTACCCTTACATAGGTCTGAAAGCCATATAATAAGTAAATAACTGTAGGTGTTTTAAAATGATATGTATAAGCCTTAAACAAAATTTAAGGAATCGTAATTAAAATATATGTTAAGTATTTTATTTAGATCAAAAAATTTTATAACTGAAAATTAATTTTAGTATTAAGATAGAGATGAGAGACAAAATTATTAAGGCAAATTAATTGTTATTGAGAATAAATTAAGAATTAATATATATTTAAATTTTAAAACATCTTGCAATTGACAATGAAGTAACTCGTAAGTAAGCCCGCCAATACAATCAACTTGAAATATAGAAATCATTACATAATAACAACAATTTCTATGAGTCGATAAGCCCAGTTACCGTCACATCAAGGCATTCTAGAGAATTTGTATTAAATTTGTGTTGGAGAAGAAAATGTATACAAAGTATATTTATAAAATAATTAAATTTGCTCTAATGAATTTTAGAATAAACAATACTGTGCAAATGATATCGATTAACTGAAAAGCCCACAAATAAAATTAACTAGATAGAAATATTAATATAAGAACACTAATTTCTATTAGTCAATAAGCAACAGTAATCAGAAAATCAATGCACTTTAGAGAAACTTTATTTGTATTTATATTTAATTTTAACTTGTATTTAAAAAAATTAAATGTATAAAGGTAAGTACTGGATTTTTAAGTAAATAGGTAGGTAAATTTAATAAAGGTATTCGAGAAATGAAGATAATTAATCACACAAAAATATCTTACCAGGGCTACTAAATAACAAAAACTGAATTATAAGACTTTTGGCAATCAATACAATAATCAAGCTCGTTTTTCGACGGCAAGATAAAAATAAGGTATCTATGATCTCGTATTAAAGTTTAAACATAAATTCCAAATGTTTAGCTAGCTAAAGAGAAAAATATAACTAACAAGTATAAAATCAATAATTGACTTTTTACTGATTTTAAAAAATTCTCAAAATTATGCTTGATAGGCCTATAAATTATCACTCAATCAAGAGTGTATTTTTTTATACATAATATTAAACTACTTTTACCAAAATGACAAATTTAAATTTAATTTGGAAGATAAATATTTCAATTTCCAAAGGGCCTTATAATTAATTAAATTTCAAAAGAGACCTATATTAACTCTTAAGAAGTAATGTGCTTTAGAAGAATATTATACAGAGTACTTAAAATATAGTAGAGGTAATAAAGATATAATAAATTTAGACACTAAAGATAAGTAGCTTTACAAAATCTGGAAATTTACTTAGTTTTTCCGAATTTCAAAATATTTTGCAAAATATAATTTTACAGGTATAATATTATTTAAATTTTGAAGAAAAATGCAAAAATATATTACATATGTAATCTAAATATAAGTCAAAAAAATATATTACAAAAGCGAAAAATGTTGGAATTTCAACGTTTCAAAATCACAACAAAAGGCAAAAATATATTACAAAAGGTACTTAGCTTGCAATTAAAAGTGGATATTCCAGAGAGTCCGCAGTCAGAGCCTCCAAAACGCTTCATAGCACAGTGGTCAATTACCACGGAGTGTTTCCAACTAAAATTCCCAATCCGACACTTATACTTGCAGGCAGAATCCTCCACCTCAAAATGGATCACAGATTCCAGGAATGGACAGGAGTCTCCACCAAAAAAACTGCTAAGCTACCTTAGTGCTGCTTTTCTCTGAATCCAAATTCCACATTTTATAGGTTGTTCAAAAAATGGTCATCATAAAAATCCAAGAAGGGGTGAAAAGTAGAGAAAGAATTAAAGAAAGTAGGAAAGAGTGAAAGAATGAAAGAATAAAAGCCTGAAAAAGAAAAAAAATATCCTGTAATGGTGCCACGTGCAAAACCTAAAAATTTCGGGAATAGTCTATCAATTTTTTATTTACTTGATGGTCTGGCTGCTTTCTTATCGGTCGGTCCCTTGCTGCTTAAATCCCATTTAAGGTGTACAAACTTTGAAATTTAAATCCAGCACATGATGTATACAAAAAAATCACATTACTTCCAAACGTTTGTCTTACGACAGCTCATTTCAGGAACACGAGATCTGACCTCTACAGATTCAAGTTAAGAAAAGAGGACGCCTTTCTCTTTTCAATTGGTTTTATTGACAGATTCATAAAAAACTTTAACCTCACAAACAGGCTAAAATCTCAATTATACGACTCGACTAACCAAATACATATGCATTCCGGGTTGCCGAAATTCGTCGCATCTAAAAATCAGACTGCTCTCGCCAGGATAGGACTAAATTTGTTTCCATGTTGAATGCGATTTAATGTTTTAATTATGAACAAAATTAAAATTTTATATTATTTAAAGAAACCTTCTCGAATGTCGACTTTTATGAAATATAATAGAGAATTTGATTAAGTTTAACTAATTGTAACGAGCATGTCAAAATGCTTGTTACACTGTATGTGTGAGTTGTGAGTGTATGCTATCATCTTTAACAACAATATGTACGTGCTGACCATGCAGTGCATTTTTAGACCACATCTGCTGTATCTCGATGGCCACATTCAACATTTTGTTATTGTTAGGTACAGCGACATTTACCAAATAAGCTGTGTTTGTTTCCTTATTTAACAGTACCACCACCGTCTGTCGATGATAATTGCCAGGTCGAAGTACAGTTTGAAGGCATTATTATCAAGCACTGAACTTGGTTGGTATTTATAACAGGACACAAAGATCTTCAGGACCCCATATTTATTGGCAAGCTTGTGGTGAATGATGTTACACACCTGGTCTGGTCGCTGAAGGTAGTCCGTGTTTGCTAGGTAAGTGGAGCCAGATGTTATCTACTGTATAGTCTCTGATCTCTAGCTACATTTTCGACACTTATTGTATTTATAACTTGGTCCTGTATTGCCATCACAAATCTTTCTGTCTCTGGGAATAGTTGTCCATCCTTCAGCCACCTGTTGGATGGTTTCTTATCTATGCGTGGCTGATTCAATTATTGTCATGTCGGCTGAGCAGTACCATTGGTGTCCACTGTTCTTGTTTGTCGGAATCTAAAAGTGACTTTAGAATGATGTTGTCACTTACAAGATTGAGTGGAGGGTATGAGTTGTCACTTAGGGTCACTATACAGCAGAGATTTAATGTTTGTGCCTTGTGGATGAAGAAATCTTTTTGGTTTTATAGCTGTCGGGAGTGCGAATTGGTCAAGTCAAGAAAAGATGTTCCATCTTCTCTTCGTGGTAACATCATTCGGAGAGTTGATGACCTTGGGTGGTGTGACTTATACTTGGTCATTAGGCGAGTAGTTTGTTGTAGTTCTTGTAGCTCTATCTTAGTCCATTTCAAGATTCCGAAACTGTAGGTGAGCACGGACGCACATAGGTGGTAATTGCTGTAATGAGATTTCCGGCGTTCAGTTCTGTCATTCAGAAGAGTTCGCATTCTTTAAACGTACTGATCTTTTAGCTTGGTCTTTGCTTGCTTAACCTGGAGCAATCTAGCTTGTTGAAATCCTAGGTATTTGTAGGTCTCTCCTTGGTTCATCATTTTACGATGTTTAAGGCTTTATTATTATTAAAATTGTTATTTATTTTTCGAAATATTTTTTACATATTCTGCAAAAAATAAATTTTATTCTTGATTATTTTCCTCCATAAGTAGAACATATACATATTTTATTTAGCCGCTATTTTGTTCTCTGCAAAATTTCAAGTCAATTGGATAAGTAGTTTCTGGTACTGTTTTTTTTATCATTACAATAAGCCGCCATGTTGTCCCTTCATCATGGATTTGTAAAAAAAATTTACCAATTAATTCCTATAACAGACATTGTTTTAATGCAACTTTTGAATTTTATTCGATAAGGTTTCTTAATAATTACTTCTTTTACATTTTGTGACGCCACCATTTTGTTACGCCATATTAAATTTTTACCAAAATATAATAATTTCATCCTTTTATAACCCTTACTGTTTGACCAGAATTTTAAATCAGTCGTATAAGTAGTTTTTGAGACTACACTAATTTGGCTTAGTTGCACCAAAATATTCGATTAATGTCTCCCTCATGAAAAATTTGCCGTTTTTATAATACTACGAAACAAAAATAGGGAAGGTTTAAAAAAATTAAATTTCGTAAAAGCTGTAGTAAAAGTTCTTTTTTTTCTTCTTTATAAGCTTAAAAATAAAAAAAAAAACATATATCCGGACCAAAATGCTTACAATGTTGTTATTTTGTGTTACCGCAAGCATACATTTTTAGAATACAAACTAAACATAAGTTCAAATGAACAAAACATCATTTGAAATAATTTTACTTTGTATTTAAGTGTTTATCTAAGGTATTACACAAGTTTCCCATCTTACAAAACTGACATCAATACAGATAGCGAAACTCAAGAAATACCCACGTTAGTTGTTGATAAAGAATCACCCCCGAGAACTAGGGATGAGGATTCTCAATTGCCTTATTTTCATTCTTATTGAAAAGTACACTGCGAGTTTGACACCCCAGGATATCACTCAATTTCAGGAGTTACGACTTGATTGAAATACGCTTCCAGTTTACATGAACAACTTTTTAAATCTAAGTTAAGGTTTGCTGTGAACGTTGTCATAGAGAACATTCGTGTAATGATTAGTTTCGGAGAAATTTTTTATACTATATATATATATATATATATATATATATATATATATATATATATATATATATATATATATATATATATATATATATATATATATATATATATATATATATATATATATATATATATATATATATATATATATATATAACAACGGACAGGACAAATAATAAATACCAATGTAATTTTATTTTTAAGTAAAAAAATAATAATTTACAAATTATTAATACAATTATTACTACGTAAACACCAACATCTTTTACATACATATATGCATACAATAAAAATGTACTACATTTCTACTTTATAAAAAGTTTCTATTTAAAAAAATTATCAAGTGTTTTTTGTCTTAAACTAGTTAATTAGTTTTTAATAATTTGAGATTTCATTTTAGACACAACTTCTGAGATTTTTTCCCTAAAACAGAATCTCCAGATAACATACAAATTTTTCGATATCCCTTAACGTTTTATATGCTTCCTTAATGTTCTTAATATTGGAAGAAATAATTTCTTCATCATCACTGTCAGATGAAATCTGACCGTTCTCACTATTTTCAAATTCACTGATGCACTCACGTACACTTATGTTAGGATTTTTCGTGAATAAACTTTCATCAATTTCTAAATATCAAGTTAAGTCGGAAGAGAATACATTGATGTTTCTACATAATTCCGATAAAGACACATCATCTTCACTATCGTAGTCAACGTTTTCCTCGAGAATTTCGTCGAATCCAGCTTTGCAGAAGCAGTTATTGATGGTCTTGGATTCGACTTTTTCCGTACAGCACAATCCAAATCAAAGTACTTACAACATTTATGGTTTTCTCCAATTGTTCGGTAGATTCAGAATACTCCATGGATGAGAAAAGTCGCTTGATTAAAAACTTTTTGTAATGGTTTTTAAAATTTTGAATCACGCCCTGGCCCAGTGGGTGGCAATGTGCTGTCGTATTTGGCAGTAAAAAAATTATTTTAACATTTTTTAACTATTTTGGGTGAGATGTCGCATCATCCAAAAATAAAGGTACATTTCGGTTTTGCCTTTACATTTTTCGGTCAAATTTCATCCACCAATCCGACATTATATCCATGATTTCTTGTTATAGTTCCATTCAAGTGGTAATTGTTCCACGCTTGATCCTTTAAAACATCGAGGTTTTTTACTTTTTCCAATCACCAGTGCATTTTCTTCTTCTCCATTCATAGTGGAGCAAAGTAAAATAGTGAGTCTCTCCTTGGATGCTTTCCCGCCAGCACATGTTTCGCCTTTAAAAGAAAACGTTTTATTTGGCAAGGTGCGGAAAAAGAGTCCCGTTTCATCGCCGTCATAAATGTCTCTGGGTGCGTAGTTTTTGATAATAGCAATTAATTTCATCCGCCAATCAGTTACCTGAATTAGGTCTACAGCCGCTGCTTCGCCACAGATGGATTTGAAAGAGATATTATTACAAAGACTTCTCCAACCATCCATTTGATCCTTTAAAATCATCAACTTCTAGATTCTTCGCAATTTCTTGTGCTTTTTCCTTTATTATTTTACCGGATATTGGAATGTTTTTAGACCGTACTTTACAAAACCAGTGGTAGATAATTTGGTCTATGGCAGCACCCTTAGTTTTCGCAAATTTCTTTTTCTCTTTCATGTTTCCGATCTCGGCGAATCGCTTGTTAAGATCGCTTTTGATTTTCCTACACAGAATATTTCGGCTAATACTCTAACATTAAGTTTGTTTTTTACCGCGTACTGGATTATTTTAACTTTTTCTTGAAGACACACTCAAAATCTTTCTTTTGTTTGAAGACATATTGATCGCACCAGAGTAACATTAAAACTAAGATATTCTATTGACGAAGACAACATTTTATAAAAATAAGGTGATCTATTTATTATGCAATTCACCGCAATTTATTTATTTAAATTATCTGTCTATTCTGAGGAGATACATTTTACTGTTTTTATTAAAAATGTTCCAAATTTTACTGTCCGTGTCCGTTATTGAGAGTGTCCGTTGTCAAGAGGGTTTAATACACAGGAATACATATACTGACGGTCGGTGACTTCAAAATTGTCCGCTAAATCGATTACTACTGATTTATTAGGACAAAGCATGCTGTGAGAAATAATTCAAATATTTACCTGACCAGGTTGGTTTTGTATACCACTCAGTTTGAATTAGCTTATCTCTATGGTAGAGGGTCACATCAAGAAAGCTTATTTCAACTGTAATAGTGAACCTTAATTTCTCATAGTAGCTGTGAAAGCATGATGAAATATAATTTTCTTGCCCACTTGGGATAGCTGTCAAACAATCATCGACATATCTATACAAAAAGGAAGTTGAAAATTTAATTGTTTAATAACTTGGTCCTCCAAATCTTCAAGAACCAGTTGAGCTATACAACTCGACATGGCAGATCCCATGGCACAATCGTAAATTTGCCTGTAACATTTATCATCATAGGAGAAATATGTCGAATTTACTGTTAATTGTACTGCCTTCTGGAATACATTTAACGGAATATCTGTGAATTTTTTATGTTAGTTCCATTTTTTTTTCAATGATCCTAAGTGCCAAGTCGACTGGGATAATAATGTAAATGCCAGGAATCTTTAACATATGAATCATTTTTATCAATTATTTTGTTGATTATGTTCTTCAGAAATTTTGAGACCCAACTAAACAGTCGTACGCACGGGACAATAAGTCGCATTGCAATTCCTTTTTTATGTAATTTTGACACTCCATAGATTTTAGGTGGCAATGCGTTTTGTATAATCAGATTCTTGACGGTCGTTGTTCTTTTCCCATTTTTTAAATAGATCGTTGTTTTTGATATCAATTTGTAGGATCATTTCTCTCGTTGAGAGGAACGACATGGGATTTATTATAAAGCATTTCCGCGATTCATCTCAAAACTATCGGCACTTTCTTCATTAATTAAGACTTGGATTTGGTACGGTACTGTCAAGAAATATACAGAACTTAGCTTAAAACTAAAGCACTGAAGCCCAGGAAATTCCTTCAAGAATCTGAGTCTCATATTAGAAAGTTAATAAGTCCGGCATTTCCTACATCAACTAAAGACATGCAGGAATATATGACAGCGTCTGCAAATTGAAGACAATTTAAAAATTACCAATTTTACCTGAAGTAGCGCCGCACTTCTAAAACTAAAAGCTAGATCTCTCACAGATCCAGCGAATGACAAGCAGGAATATACGAGAAAAAAGTCTGAGACAGTTCCAAATTATATACAAAACAATGGAGACGTTAATAGACCATGAAACTGAACATATGCGAAGGGAATATCGTGTAAAAATATCGAGATCTCCCTAGAAAAATCTGCTTTCCACATCTCCAACAAAGCAGTCACTAAGCAAGAAATGTGGTGAATGTAGCCAGAATAGGGTGAAGCCCACAGGATCGTCTCCCCTAAAAGGTTGGTAGAGGTACACAAAATCTATAACTTTATTTTGTTCTTTGATACCTCAGGGAAATATTATAGTTATTATTGGATTGGCCTATTGTTTTCTTTTAAATCAGCAATAATTAAAAAAATGGTGTATTTTTCAAATTTACCAGCAACTTATCGAAAGAGACAAATAAATACAATTCTCCGCGGTCTCTTTTAATTGCTGAATGCTTCGTTCAAGTTCAAAAGTATACAAACTGCGATCCTTTAGTTTGAATGCATATTTATGTTACAGTATGAAAGGAACTAAGTTACTTCTCAGAAAGTTAAACATGAAGCAAAATTGGAAATTTAAAACCTTCTTGGAGAGTTTATTGGATTTCACGCTCAGTTCCACAACTTAATTAAGCTAGAAAAGAATCGAATTTCTTGGAAAATAAGTCAGCACAATGTACTGACACAATGGGAAGTCTAGAGAGATTGAATAATGCGTCGCACAGATAGCTTACAAAATTATTTTTCTCATTTGAGTGCTCGTCATTTTGAAAGTTTTTATTAATAATTAACAAAGGTTCATTTATTTATTTCATGTACCTCTAAATGGAGAATACCTCTTTTATTACGGATATTCCCAATTATAAAACACTGAGAGAATTTATTACTGTTAATCGGACTTGCATTGCCTTTATTATTTCGGTTTTACAACGTTTCGTTTGATAGTTATCTCCAACCATTTTCAAGTGTAAGTAAAATGCTCTGGCTTTAAAGCTACTGGTTTATACACTAGTCGTGTGCGGTGATGCGTGAAACCTGTCATAAGTATTAACTCTAACGCGATGACTTAGACTTATGTTTTAAAGAGAATACTCTATATTTGTTATATATTTAAAATCTGCTTAAAATTCTGAATATGTATCAACTCGCATGCCTCATCCCTAAATTAAACTGTGTCCGAGATATTGCCAATTAAAAATTTGAAATTTTGAACCAAATTAAAATAATTGGACTTCGGCAAATTGAAATTCTGGCTTAGTTTTTTGTAGAATCTCTTTCTTTTTCTATGTTGTAACACTCTAATTTTGTTATATAGTTTAATGTTTATAATGGACTATTTTAGTGTTAATTTTTAATAATTGATATGTGCGCTTTATTTAAATTACATATTGGTGTTATAGTTTAGTTACATTACCCATATCTCAAGCAAAGATTTCATTTGTTATACCAGATTATATTATAATGATTAATCGGTATGTATAGCGCCACCTATTATCAACAATTATCAGTATTGTTTAACTATAGTAGTTCACCACCCCGTTTTAAAGAAACGTTTTACTACAAATTCCACCGTTGTTACATGGATGCCTAGATTCATAAAATATCATTCGTCAATTAAAATTATTATTATTTAAAAAAAAAATGAAAACCCAAATTGATATTATGGGTAAGACATGTTATACGAAAAGTATTAGAAATTTACTGTAAAATATAAAACATATGCAGAGTATTCCATTTAAAAAATTAAAATTCATTAGATTTTCTGAAAACATAGGTATATGGCAACAACGGCGGTACCATCATTGGGTGCATAATATCCTCTTGCGCTACTGTACCAATCTGGTTTAGATCGACCAGCCAATTAGAGAGATTTTAAGCCGTTTCCAGACTTTTTACATACCCTGAATAAGCAATGATAGTACCAAAGACAGATTGATTGTACTCGGAATAGACAAACTTTCCAATGTAAAATAAAATGTCCTCTAAATGGATCCTAGTTTTCTATTATATTCCATATAGTTGGATTCCATATTTGACAGTTGACAACAACAAATCAGGGGCTGCAACATGACATATGTTACCTAATAGTAAAGGAGTTTAAAGCAAATTTCTTTGCCCCAGTATTTTTAGGCCGCAACGGTACTGAAAGTTACTTAATATTTACGATTAAAAATGTCAATAAAACGAATGCAAAAATATAATAAAAATCATTTGACCAAAATACAATAATTTTAAAATAATGTAATAAATTAAAGACATTTTTATTTATCATTAAAAAATATTTAGGTATATTAATTATATATGGGTTTTATTTTATTATTATATAGCATGAAATATAACTAACTAATAAAACATATTTCTGTTAATTAATTGAAAATATTGTAGAATATACAGTAATACAATATTCACATGAAAACATAAAAATTTATATTGGTCATTTATGGATACAGATAAACAGAATTTCTATTAGCTTCATTCCAAAAACCAATAAAAATTATATTGAAATATTCATGTAAATAAAAAAGCTTTTATTAATATAGCAAAATTGAGTCCATAAAAGGAATATAGAGTTATAAACTTGTTTGTTTTTTTCGTCGCGCAAAACGGAAGAATAAATAAAAACTGAACATGAAAATTGTTTTTTAAAAATTTATATAGATTCAGTAGTTTTAACTGAGCAATAAAAATTGAATATAGGCCATGCAAGTAAACTTTAAAAATTCCACTAAATTTCTAGGCGCTGGAAAAAATGTCATTCCCGTTATAAAAATGTATTGTTTTTTGAGTAATGTTTTTTAACCATTTTAAATTTTACATATTAATTATATGTTTTTTTTATTTTAGGAAATAATTTTCCATCTTGAGAAAGCTCCATATAATGAGCGAAACGTCATTGTAAATTATTGTTTTATTTTTCAGTCAGTTAACCTTCTAACTAATATTTATATATTTATATAAAAACAAATTATATATAATATGTGTGTAATTATATATAATATATATATATATATATATATATATATATATATATATATATATATATATATATATATATATATATATATATAAAATATATAATACAAGGTGGTCCATCCCAGCTCACTTATCATTTGACTCATGAATTTAAAATTTGGCACAACAATTTTGTATATTAGGGCGCATTTTCTAAAAATATTTTTGATTATACAGGGTGACCCAAAAAAGTTTGACGTCACAATGACATTTTTTTAAAATTAGATGACCTATATTTTTTCTTGCATATTTAGATGGCTTCCATAGTTGTTTAGATCATCCTAAAATTTTATTGGATTCGACCGGTAAATAACGGCTTAAAAAAATTAAATATTAAAAAAAAGTGAATTTACACCACTGGTTAAAAAAAATTATAAAAATTCAAATATTGCCTCGACATAAGAATCAAACTGGAAGTTCATTAAATAAGGTTTGACAATCTTGCTGTCCAAATTTGAACGATCTAAATTATACAGGGTCTTCAAAATTAAGTGTCAAAATTGCCAAACTTCAAAGGGCATTTTCTTTCTTATTTTAAAAGTCAACCTTATTCTTTTTTCATTGCAATCGATGCATAATTGAAAAATAAAACTTTTTTGTAAATACATCTTTATTAAAATTTTTAACGTATTAAAAGATATTCGCCAAAAACTGGTAAAGGGTTTTTATTTGATTTTATTTTAATGAAAAGTAATCCAAGGTGGCTTAGATTATTAAAATAAATGACGTAGAATTCAATCAATATGACAAGAGACAATTTTGACATATTGCAAATTTTTATTTTTAAATTATTTTTTTATTTATTTTTTTTTATATTGAATTTTATTATAATTTATCATTTATCTTGACATTAAAATTAAAAATTTACTATTTAAGTATCACATTTGAGACTTACACTATACTAAATTCAACTATATTTAATCTAATTTTTTCACTAGAACTTATGTTCAATGTGTCTTCCGTTTTCTTCCAAACACAAACGAAAACGAGTACTACAAGATGCTGCCACTCTCCTTAAAATATCGGGTGTTCCCTGTCGAAATGCGTCTTGAATTCGCAGCTTCATGTTCTCAGGTATTGTTGGGGGCTCCTGGTAAACTGACCGGTAAAGAATAATGTGCTGGAGCGCCGTCGTGTTATAGCCATATGCCCTCCTTTACGGGTCTGGGTAGATGTGGACATAAACGGATAAACTCATGTTGTAAGAAATTTAAATAAATGCCCATCGAAAAAACAAGGACCGATAATAAAATCTCCTATGATTCCCCCCCACACATCAATAGACCATCTGTGCTGTCGATCGATCTGCCGAAAATGGATTGGATTATGATCGGAGTAGTAATGAAAATTGTGGCGATTCACAAATCCATTTTTATGGAAGGTAGCCTCGTCTAAGAAGAGCACTTTATCGAAGAATTCAAAATTTGCTCTGATTTTGGATTATGCACAGTTACAAAACGATATCCGATGTTCATAATCCTCTTCATAAAGCTCTTGGTGAAGCTGAATATGGTAGGCATGAAAATGATTTTTGACGTTGAACGGTGGTTTTGCTGACATTCGCTATATCGGCGACTACCCTTTGGCTAATTGAAGGGGTTTCTGTGATATGAAGTAGCACATCCAGTTCCTTTTCATCAGTTTAAACTGGCCTATTTCTACTAGGTTTTGAGTATTCGACATCTCCCGTCTGAATAAATTTATCTAATAAGTTTTGCAGGCTTCTCTTATCGGGATGTCTTCGTTCCGGATATCGCTCCGCGTATATCCGACTAGCCAAAAAACTATTTTTTTGAGATTCTCCCAACACAAAAATCGTATCTGCTAGCTCTTCTTTGGTATAATTCATTGTAAAAATACAGAACGTGAACAACTTAACAAACTACTTAAAAAAATAACTTCTTGAAATAAACTGCAAACAACTATAACCACAATAAACAAACTATACTACTAGAACAAAATAACGCAATACTTTGTAATAATTATGATCAAGAACAATATCAACCCGTTTGTAAACTAAATAATTTTTTAAATTTGTCAAAAAGACTCTCCTGTCATTTCATTGAATTCTACGTCATTCATTTTAATAATCTAAGCCACCTTGGATTACTTTTCATTAAAATGGCTACTAAAATAGGACGCTTTACCAGTTTTTGGCGAATATCTTTTAATACGTTAGAAATTTTAATAAAGATGTATATACAAAAAAGTTTTATTTTTCAATTACGCATCGATTGCAATGAAAAAAGTATAGGTTTGACATTTATAAGAAAGAAAATGCACTTTGAAGTTTGGTAATTTTGACACTTAATTCTGTAGATCTGTATAATTTAGATCGTTTAAATTTGGTCAGCGAGATTGTCAAACCTTATTTAATGAACTCCCAGTTTGATTCGTATGTCGAGGCAATATTTGAATTTTTATAATTTTTTTTAACCAGTGGTGTAAATTCACTTTTTTTCATATTTAATTTTTTTAAGGGGTTATTTACCGATCGAATCCAATAAAATTTTAGAAAGGTAAACAACTATGGAAGCCATCTAAATATGTAAAAAAATATAGGTCATCTAATTTAAAAAAATATGTCATTGTGACGTTACACTTTTTTGGGTCACCCTGTATAATCAAAAATATTTTTAGAAAATGCGCCCTAATATACATATGAGTTGTGCAAAATTTAAAATTCATGAGTCAAATGATAAGTGAGCTACAGAAGAAGGGAACTGGGATGGACCACCCTGTATATATACATGATGTGTATATTCCGGGTGCAGTTGCCGAAGGAAAAATGGAGTTAAAAACTGAAGGATCGATTTCATCGAAATATCGACTGGTATTTCGATAGCGATTTCGCAATTTTGGCAAAGATTTCATTTCGGCTGCCATTTCGGGATTTCGGCGCATGAGCCTCCCAGTAGAGGTAATTATGGATATACTCAAATAAAAAATTTCAAATTCAAGTAAAATTTATTGAGAAGTGTCATAGACAAATATTCTCAAAAGAAAATATTATAACACAGCTGGTACTCCCTACTTCTAGTTTCTACTAAGTTAATTAAAGACATTACTTCTAGCTTTAATTAAACTAATTACAGTATACATAAAGAATGTTCATTATTGTCGTTCTGAAAAGAACAATTTTGCTGACGTTTCGCCAAATCCATTTTCGAAGCTTTATTTCTCGCATCTGAATAGAGACTGAAGTGTTAGTGACCACGAAGATACCATCTCCCCACCCGGGGCCGAAGGTTATATCTAGCAGCCGTTGGACATTGTTTATGTATTCCGGATAATGCTGTTGTTCTTTTTGTGATTTTAGGTTTGTCGATTATTGTTTGCCATACTGTTGGTAGTTTCAGTGATTCATCCCTTTTATTTAAGTCACCTTGTTTTTCTATTTTTATGGCTTCTCGGATTATTCTGATCTTATAATGCTGTATATTGCCAATCTCTTTTTTTTGTCTTTCGAGTTTTCAAGTAGTTTACCTATAGTCGTCTAAGAATTCTTCCGATTCTGTCTTTTGTACCCTTCACATATGGTAAGACTATTTGTTGCCTTCCCGGTTCATAATTTTTGGTGTTCGTTGTTCGGAAACCCTGTGCATTAATGGCTTTCTCTATTTTGTGTAGCCATTTTTCTTTAAACCACCAGATATTATATTTTCATTCGTTATGTCTCGTCTGTGTTTCAGGTAATCGCACATATCTAGATATTAAAGTATTGGGCGCATCTTGAATTTGTGCTGGGTGATGATGTGATCTTGCATTTAAATATATGTCGGTATGTGTTGGTTTTCTATACAGGGTGTATTTGAAATGTCCGTTATGAACTTTTGTAAGCAGACCATCTAAAAATAAAAGTTTTTGTTTTTCTCTTACTCTAAAGGAAATTGAATTCTGGGATGTATTGAATTTACGTGAGTCAGAAAGTTTTCGAGTTCTGTATGACCATATTGCCATATAATAAACATGTCATCCACATAACAAATCCATAACTTGAACTTCAAACTTGCTTTCTCAAGAGCTTCTTTCTCGAAGTATATCATAAATAAATTGCGACTACTGTTAATAGCGAGAACCACATTGGAGCACCATTTGTTTGTTTACAGATTTACCCGTTAAAAGAAAAATAAGTATTTTTAAGGCAATGCTCCGAGAGTTGTATTATATATGCCTGGAAATCCTCGTTCATAGTAATCCTGTTTAATCCTTTGTCGATGAATGAGAATACTAGAATACAACGACTTGATATCTAGGCTTGCTATGATATCGTCTTTTTCAAGAACGATGTCTCGAGTGAAATGGTCCGACTTTTTGACAAATGAATCAGTTTTTTTTTAACAGCTGGTTGCATACTTTCAGCAACATTTTTGACACTTTTTGTAGCGGCGAATTAACAGTACTAACGTTAGGTCTGATGGGCGCCCCTGGTTTGTGTATTTTTGCTAAACCATAGAGTTCAGGACGTCTGCTCGACTTTTCCCGTGGTATGATTTATTGTTGTATTTCGGGGTTTATTGGTGAACTCTTTATTTTATTATTAGTTGTGTTTTCTAGGTATGTTGTCGGATCTCTTGGAACAGGCTTATAACAATTGTCTTGTAGGATATCCTGCAGTTTTTATATGCAGTCTTGGGTATGCATAACTACGATTGCGTTTCCTATATCTGCTGGAAGGATTGTGATGTCGTTATTTTTTCGAAGCTTTGTTAGGGCCCTTTGCTCTCTGTATCACAAAATAAATATGGATGGGTGTCTATATTCGGACACGAGAAGGGAAGCTTTGAAAATACCAAATGCGATTTTGGCGAAACGTCAGCAAAACTGTTCTTCAGAACGACATTTCTGAACGGATGTACCCCAGAATAAAAACACGTCGCAATTTTTCCATCCGTGAAGGACTAAAAATCAATTATATATACAGGGTGTCCCACGACGAACTGCAACGATCGATTTCTCAGAAAGTAGGCTCTAGAAAAATTTGAAATTTTGGCAGCTAACTAAAGTCGATGGGGGCAATTCAAAATATTTTCAAGATGGCGGCACTTCCGGTTATACCGGAAGTAGACATTAACTTTCTTATTTTAAATGGAATACCCTGTATATAATCGAATTTTTGGATTCCTCGAAAAATTCTAGGTATATTTCATGTATAATAGCCTATACCTAAGTTCAACTGTTTTTGAAATGTTTTGAATTTATAAATATACTTTAAAAAATCGTTAAAAGTTACTTTTTTCAAACGGAAACCCCCAATTTTTATAATTTTATCTTATTTAACACTTAAAATAAGGGTGAGTTTGTATAAAGTTGTCTATTCCAAAAATTTGTAGTTTTTGAGTTATTGACGATTTAACATTTTTTATTCTAATAATGCCAGACGGCTTCTAAGTTTTCTTGTTAGTTGGCCATGATGGGGAGGCCTGGCTAGAACAAAACCAATTGGTTACTATAGAAACGTAATATTTGTTGCCGTTTGACAATTACCTACTAAAATATTATTTATTTATTATAGTAATTATAATAATTATTAAACTAATAATCATGCCGGGGCGATTAAATTACACACACGAGGATTATTTGAATTTCTTTATTATCTATGGGGAATCTAACAGAGTTTTAACAAGAACATGCCAGATATTTGCTGATAGATATCTAGATCGACAGAAACCGTCACCGAACAGCGTTAAACAAATGTTGGAAAACTATAAAAATGTTGAAACCGTGAAGACAAAAATTAATTAAAGAAAGCCTATTCCCATTATAGTCTAGTCTACACAAGAGCACAACTTATGTTTTTAATAAATGTTGAAAATGTCCACCTTGTACTTCCAAACATTTTTCTCATCTCCGAATAAATCCCTCGTGGGTGGCCGCTCTAATTGAAGCTGGAGATAAACTTTCAAGCGCATCCCTTACCCTTGCCATAGAGTCCTCTTTCGTTGTTACTGGATTAAAATAAACGATTCCTTTTATCGTTCCCCATATAAAATAGTCTGAGACTGTCAGATCGGGGGAACGAGGAGTCCACAGGAAAGGTCCATTGTTGGCAATCCACTTGTAAAACGTAGCTTGTAAAAAGTTAGTAACTGCAACGGTTCTATGTGGTGGGGCGCCATCGTGTTGGTAGAAAATTTGACTATGTTCTGCCAAAGATAAATTACTTAAATATTCCTTATCCAACTCTTCAAGAATATTCAGATATCTTTCTCCTACAAAAGTTTATAGACATAATTTCACGGAAAGAAATGCTTTGATAATATTCATCGATTTATTGATTTAAGAAGAAACAAAATACATCAAAAAGCAATTAATTTAATCTGAAGAGTGCTCAATAAAAAAAAAGTTTAGTATTTTATGACTTTCTAAAGTACCCTGTATAAATAGCTGTAAATATCTAACTAAAGATAACTTTCCTATAAAAACTTGGGACGATATATTTTTTTAGATATAATGTGTTAAGGTATGTGGACCAGTATTTGTACGAAGTAGTATGATGTGAACTGTATAAATAATTTAATTTACTTTGTTTATGTAATAATATTTACTAAATGATTTGTCTAATTTTGGATTGACGCTAAATTGATAAAAAAAATTATTGTAATATTACCTAAATGGATGATTTTTCATTAAAAGAGTCCTTGTGTTTAGGCAATGTATAACTTACCATTCAAATTTTCTTCGTAAAAACTCAGTTTTATTATTCCATCGTTCGTTCCTTGCTGCACAAAATACTCCAAAAATGGGAAATGTGTCTATTGAAAAGGCTATTTTTTTTAGTAAACTTTGCTTCATCGGTCTTCTAAGGTATAGGATATTATACATAAAATATACCTAGAATTTTTCGAGGAATCCAAAAATTCGATAATATACAGGATGTTCTATTTAAAAAAAGAAAGTTGACGTCTACTTCCGGTAAAACCGGAAGTGCCGCCATCTTGAACAAACAAAAACGATATAATAAAAAATAGCAAAAATTAACTGATCGAAAAAATGCCCTTTAAAATAGGGTTTTGTTTATAACTGTCATTATTAAGTCATTTTCACAAGTATATTACATAAAAAGAAAATATGTTTATGATAAGTATTTCACCACTCCGCAAGTTCTCATTCCTAAAGTAAAATGCAGTAAGTCAATACAATTGTAATGATTGAAAACATGTTTTATATTACATTTTCAAGTAATGCTGGGGAATTGGAGAATGTAGTTAACCTTAGAAATAAACACTAAAAAAATACAAAAATCGGTAACTAAAATGAAACTTATCTATATTTCAAAAATATTAAATTTATAATATTTTTTAAAACATAAATATTGTTTTAAATATTATATTGTTACAATGTAATTTAAACTAACCAATACCATCTCTGGTAATTTCTTTGAAAAGTTCTTTTAAATGATCGTAATTAAAAGCTTCGTTTTTGCATGAAAATAATAATATGAAAATGAAAAAAAGGCCTGTACGAGTACGAGTAGAAGCCGAGTCCGAAATTTAAACTAGTACTTCAATAACAGCTAACAGAGGTGTATCGTATAATATTTTATTTCATACTGTCTTTATAATCTTTTTTTTAGAACTTATAAAAAGTTATGCTTATTAAAATTTAAGAAATATTAGTTTATTAGTTGGCAATGTAACTTTTTATATAACTGTCCTTGGCCTGTCACTGTCAAATCAATAAAACCAAATAGTTTACTTCTTATTTTTTTAAATGAGAAAATGTCAAAATTCAAACCTAACATGTAATTTCTTCCTAATAACAATAACATGGTAGTGTTGCTAGGCAACGCATTACGGTATCAAATACTGTAGTGCCACATTACGGTATCAGATACTGTTATGTCCGATTTACTACATTTTAAACATATTTATGTGTTCAGCGTATCCCAGAAATATCTTATATACCTGTAAAAATATCTCAGGGGGTACATAAACAGGTACGATATAAGTATACTACGAGAATAAAAATATTTTTAATGAACATATAGTCAGGAATAGCTGAGACAAACATACAAACTCTGATATATATATTGGAAAAACTAAATCGAAAATAAAATTGAAATTATTTTTTCCATAGGATTTGAAAATGGTATATCGAAGAAACAAAAGATTTAAATAAATGTCGTACAGTTAGTTATGTTCTTACCGAGGTAACATAATGAATAAATAACAAACTGAGGGGTTCATCATTTGAATAATACATGTTAAACGAAACTTTAGTTAGTATTTAACCCTGTTCAGAAATTATCCTCGGAAACCAAGTCATTCTTGTTAGTTCAAAACATATTTTCTATACGTTTAAGGAAACCTGAAAGGAAGAAATTGTTCACAATTTATGCAAGACGTATTACTATTCATGTTCAGCTGGTTTCCCCTTCTCTATTATTTATGTATCTTCATATTTTATATATCTAGTCTTTAAGATATTATATTTTAAAAATATACTATTCTGTACTTTTACTGAATATATAAATTACAGGCATCGTAAACCTGAATGATGGCAGTTAAAAAAAATATACTGCATTTTTCGTAAGTAAAATAACATTCTGCATTATATGATATTTTCCCCTTAATACAACTGTTTTTTTTTTTTCGAAAAAGGAATTTCAAAAAAGTCAATTGAATTACCGTATTTTTCACTAAGAGGTCAAAATTATGTTCGGTCCTTCCAAATTTAATGAGATTACCAAAAATTCTCTATATCGCCTTGCCTATTTCTTTGCTGTAGATCGCATACTGATCATATATTTACTTATTGAAAAAACAGGAGTTGATAGGATTGATGTTTTGTCCGTGCGTCTGAGGAACTTGGAACCTATTGTAAATATTAGATTTTATATCGGTACAGAATTGTTATTTCATTTCAGCAGCTGCTTTGATTCAACATATATTTAATCCTTTAATAAATAAATATAAAAACTTACAATGTTTTTTGCTTATGCGAATGCTAAAGACCTCCAAAGAATTCTTTTAAACTTTTATAATAGTGCAATATATTATTTGTTATTAAATTAAGGTCTTTTCAAAAAAATATGACATTTTTGGCTATCCAAAAAAGTTTATAAAAAAATTAGAAATCAAGTAGTAGAAAAAGGGAAAACAGCATACCTTATAAGACCACATTTATCATATTTTTCGGCACCTGCATACAAACTTTTAATAGACAAAATAAAATTTACTGGATGTTTACCCCGGAATACAGTACTAAAAATTCAGATGAATTAAGTAAAAACATTGCACATGTTCGCTTATCTTATAGCGCTGAGCTAGTTTCTTCGGATGTAAAAAATTTGTTTGCTAGCATTCCCCCAGAAGATACAAAAAAAACTTAGTTGAATCTCTATTAATATTAAACAAGGTTTATTACACCATTATGCAAGACATTCTAGAGCTACTCGAAACATGTCTTAACCAAAATTTCTATTTCAATAATGCTTACTACAAAAGTAGAGAAGATTTGTTTAAGGGAAATCCGTTAAGCCCCATACTGATAGAGATTTTCATGCATGAGTATACATTGGGTACGACATTATGACTTGGAAGCAAGGGAAGTAGTGCTTCCCCAAAAAAAATTACAAAACATCTTCTAAAGTGTAATTTTAGAAATTGGAAACCATTAATTTAGTTTATATTAAAAATGCTAAAATATTATCTTAATTATCAAGCCTTGCGGCCTTGATTTCTATTGTGGCCCTGAGCCACAATAGAAATCGAATAGAACCTATGAGGCCGCTAGCTTCTCTGCAGCCAGGTCCTGTATGCTTGATTTCCTGTGAATCGAGCTAGAGGATATTGAACTTTCCACCGGCTGTTTGCATTTTTTGCATGTATGTCGCGTGCTTTAAGTGGGGGCGTAAGCTATCGTTGGAGTAGGTTCTTTGTTTGAACGGCTATCAGTGTGTTGTGTGATACGTACGTCTCGTCGTGCAAGGTGCGATATGGAAGACAATAATACGGACGTGGATATGCAAATACCGTCAACTTCGGCTATCGGTAATAACGTTGAAAATGTTGGAGAATTTAGTAAGAAAAGGGTGTGTGAATGTGTGGTGTGTGTCTTAATAATAAAGGGATTTTCAACATTAAACTTCGCTGATAAGCTTCAAATTTCCAAAGGAAGGGCAAAACCGCCTATGAAAAATTTAACCACAAAAATGAAAAACTGTATTAGACATTTTTATCCGGAGAAACAATACGAACAATTTAAATAGCTAACAGGGTGTGAAAATATAAGTAAATTATTTTGTTGGCCATGTTTACTTTTTGAAAATGAAAAAGGTCTCTGGAATAAAACTGGTTTTTCCGATTTAAACAATTTCTTCGGCAAAACCAGAATTGAACACGCCCTTAATAAACAGTTGGAAATTAGTCACCGCCAACCCAATGAACTAGTCGATGAAAATAGGCAAATAGTAAGAAGACTTATCGATGTTGTTTGTTTTCTCGGACAGCACGAATTTGGATTTAGACGTAATGACGAAACAAGGGTTTCTTCAAATAGACGAAATTTTCAAGATTTGCTTAGTTTAATGACTACATATGAGGATTGCTCAAAAAATCATTTAGAGCAGTCTAACGTTTTTCGCGGAACGTCGAATCGAATCCAGAATGATTTAATTTCCACTGTTGCAACCATTATTCTAAAAAGAATTAAGTAGGAGATTGGCGAGGCGCGATTCGTTGCTACTGTTCTGGACGAAACAACTGATATCACTAATTTTAGCCAGTTATCTATACTAATACGCTACGTTAAAACAGACGGAAGTATTCAATAGCGATTTTTAGGTTTTAAGAATGTGTCCGAAAATCGTACAGCAGATGCATTATATACCGTAGTTTATAACGTTACTAAACAAATTAATGGAGAGAAAAAATTAGTTGCTCAAAGCTATGATGAAGCTGCCGTGATGGCACGTCAATTAGAGGGTCTGCAAGCTAAAGTTCGAGAAACTTTCCCAAGTGCTGTGTTTGTCCATTGTTTTGCTCATAAATTAAATTTAGTTTTATCCCAGTCCATCAATCACATTAAAAAATGTAAAGTATTTTTCGTTACTTTAAGTGGCATGGCAGTCAACAAAACGTACACAAGCTTTGGACTCCATTGTCCACAAACGATTGCCCAAAGTAGCTCCTACTAGGTGGAACTACAATGGAAGACTTGTGTTAACAGTATCTGAAAATCGTGAATCACTGATTGAACTATTTAAGAATATAATAGAAAACAATGAAACGTGGGACTCAGAAGCAATAAATAGTTCGAGGGGGTTTTTGGACTGTTTGAAACGAGATTTTAATTTTAATTATTTGTTGAATTTGTTTTCAGAAATATTTCCATTTTCGCTCAGTGTTTTTAATATATTACAAACTAAAACAAATGATATTGCTTTTTACCTAAAAAAAGTGGATGATTTAAAATCCATGTTAAGCCAAAAAAGAGATGACTTTGACCTATTTTGGGAGAAAACGATGACGTTAAATGTAGAGCCACAAGCCAAGCGTCTTCGAACAGACAATGTCGGAGATGTTCAAACATCATACAGACGCCTCTTTTATGAAATAATCGATCAAATTCAGCAACAAATAAACTATAGATTTAACGGTTTAAAAGATTTTAAATTCCTCGAACTCTGCAATTTTGATGCATTTAAAGGAAAAACTTTTCCAGAAGATGCGTTTAAGTCTCTTCTTCTTCATTATGGCCGGTTCTTCGACCGAGTATTACTGCGATCTGAACTAAAAGTGATTTATGAAACTAATGACATTAGCGCAAAAAATAACGCTAAGGAACTAATGCAATTTTTAAAAGACAAGAAGCTGGAAGATGCCTCCGAAGTGTCGAAATTGTGTGAATTAGTATTGACAATACCTGCCACAAGTTCATCAGTAAAACTCAATTTTTCAACACTTAAACGTATAAAAAATTTCGTGAGAAATTCAACGTGGCAGGAGAGACTTTCGCATACATCGCTGTTGTCCATTGAAAATAAACTTCTGCAAAATATGTGGGAGCATCGACGTTTTTATGATGACGTCATTGACGATTTTGCAAAAAAATGATCGAAAAATCGAATTACGTTACAAATAGGTAAGTTTCTAAAAATTGCTTCCCTATCTTAAAATTTCACTGTACGCCCCTACGTTAGAGGTTGAAGATAACGGCTCCATTAACTTCTTAGGTTTAACAATCAAGAGAGAATTGCATAAACATTAATTTCAAATTTCCCGTAAACCATTACATACTGATACTATGGAACATAAATTACCTGCGTTTCACAGTATGATCCATAGATTAATTAGCGTCCCGTTATTGTAGTTTCAATGGTAAAACAAATAAAAAATATCAAGGCACAAAAAATAATAACATGCTGTGGAAAGGCCTCTTTAATTAATTTAAATTAAACGTTGTCTTAACAGACAGAATTTAGAGATCACTTTCAAAACTAATAAATCCTTAGGCAAATTTCTGAAAAACACAAAATCTAAAAAAATAGTGCTTCATACCCAACAACATACACTGGACACACGGATAGGTCTTTTAAAAAGGGAATAAACAAACAAACGCAGTTTTGTTGACAATAAACATGTTTCAAGGTTGGCATGTAGAGAATAAAGGCCCTAAATTAAATTTATTGGAAAGTTTAGAAATAAACGGCATAAAAGATACAAATTTATTTCTTAACGACCAAATAGATCTTAACAGGATTTTTTTTTTAAATGAGTATGTAGTATACACGAAGCTTCATTATATGGAATTATCTAATTATTATATTAGTCTTCTGCTTCGAGTAAAAAAAGGCTTATTTAAAAGATAAACTTAAAAACAGCAGAATAAAGCAACATGGAACGAATTAGAAAAACTTAATATTGCCAAAACTAAAGAATTTCAGAATACTTATCTGGCGTTAATCAAATAAATGTTTTTATCTCATCAGCAGCTAGCTCACATACCCCCAGGCAAAACCTTCTAAGCTTTTATACAAATAACCATTAACAAAACCTCATTGCTAAATATAAGGTCTTTAAAGTAATTTGTTCTATTAATAACAAAGCAGGCTGATATGGTAATATCAACTTAATTTTAATTCAGTTGTGTAGTCCATTTATTATACCCTTTTTGACGCATATAATAAATGAATGTGTAAAGAAATGTTATTTTTCAAAAGTTTGGAAACCTGTGCTAATTAAATCCACGCCGAAACCAAAAAATATATATAAAGATCTGCATTGAGTTAGCCTGTTACCAGGAATATCTAAAATTTCCGAGAAAGTTAAATATTCGTTATCTTCTACCTACAAAACAGTCAGGTTTTAAAAAGCGACATAGCTGCAAAGAGATGTAGTTAAGAATTTGAAAATATTTTATAGGAAATGAACTGTGTGATAGTCCGTTAACGTTAATTATTTTTGTTACATATTAGATTAAAGTTATACATTTTTCATTTTTTTTTTAATTCACTTTACTATACAGGGCTATTCACGCAACCCGTTCATTAAAAGTTTTTGATGATGCCATTTAGATAAAAATTTCAAATTTTGGGATTAAGGTAAGGTGAAGGGGTACTTCTTTTTGAAATATTTTCAACTTCCTGTCACTTCCTGTTTAACCGGATGTTGGTATCAACTTGTTATTTTAAATGGAACACCCTGTATTTTGTGATATTTTTGGATTCTACGGAGAATTTAAATGCTATTTTATGTAGTATGTCCTATACCTAGGTTCAAGCGTTCTTAAGATACTTGACCTGGAACCAAAAATGAACCTTCGGGGTACCAAATTTTAAAATCTCATATTTTTGTAAGTTTTGAAGATATAATCTTCATATTTTGCAGACGATCGGTAAATAATCTTAGGTTTCTATTTTTTTTATTGAATTTGTCTATTTTTATACAGGGTGTCCTAAATTCAGAGGCAAACATTCACATTTTCAAAGCCGCTAAAGTCCGTTTTTTTAAATAGGACACCCTATAACTTTATGCACTATCAAATGTAGAATTTAATTTTCTATCGAACTGTATTAAGGTTCCCTATACCTATTCGTAACCATTTTCGAAATAATCAGGTTTTTATTAAACTATCACATGTATTTGCTAAATGCTTACACCTTCCCGTAGTCAGCCATGGAAAAACAATTGTTGTGCTTTTCTATTCAGCATGACAGCTCATTTGAAACTTTTAAATTAAAATAAAATAACACTCAAAAGCTGATATTCTCAATTTATTTTATATTCGCGGAGAATGTTACAAAATATTGGAGAGAACGTGCCATGTTTTTAACGAAAAACATCCTCATCTATCGCCAATGAACAAGAGAAAATTGAAGAGAATTGAAACGAAATTTTTTTCGTTTCGGAAAAGTTAAAGTTATACAAAAAGTAATAAATTGTTTACATTATTTTTAACCATATCTACTAAGTTCGAGACTGTTCTAAACTTGTTTTAGTGAACTTAAAAATTATAGCAATCTAACAATGAACATAAATAAGTAAAATTATAAAATTGAATTATAACAAATGTTGTATATGCTGTCCGTTCATTTGAAGGCACATTTCAATTCTTCTTTGTACAGTTGCTGTGGCCCGTTTAATTTGTCCGTTTTCTAATTCGGCAAAAGCTGTTCGTATCCTGTCCAGTAAATCTTGTTTGTTATTTACTGGGGAAGCATAGACTTTACCTTTGATAAATCCCGATAAATAAAAGTCTAGGGGTGTTAAATCAGGCGATCGCGGGGGCCATCTCCAAGGGCCATTGGGACCAATCCAGCGATCTTCAAAAATTCGAGATAATTGGAGACAAACTGCAGCGGAATTATGTGTGCCCCATCTAACTGATACCAATAATTTTGCTTGCAGCTCACCAATAGGAATTTCTTCTATAAATTCAGAAACCGTCCCTCGTAGAATTTCCAAATACTTATCACTGTTTAAATTGTCTTCATAAATATAGTACCGCACCTGATCATTTAATACTATACCGAAAACATTGAAGCTAAACCTCTCTTGGGAACGCGTTTCGCGTAAAAAATTTTCTGCTGCTCAAAAATGTTCGTTTCTTCTATATTTTCTCTAGGAAAAATTCTTGAATTTTCAAAAACATGAATCAAAATTCTACGGTACGTCAACACCATTTTTGCACGTTTTAGAAGGAATAAGGGTGCATATGATGTTCGTTCAATTTTCAAAAGAAGAAATTCAAATGTTTTCTGCAATTATTGAACTTTGCGGGTTTGCGTGGAAATAAGCTAATGTGTTTATTACGTTATCCTCGGTATTTGTTACTGGTTTCGGAACATTTTTTGTAACTTTAACCTTGCCAAAACGCAAAACGTTCGTTGAATCCTCTTGGATTTTGACTTATTCGTTGGCAGCAATTCAGGGTGGCGTTCATTAAACACACGACACGTTCTCTCCAAAATTTTATAACATTCTCCATGAATCTAAAATAGATTGAGAATATCAGCGTTTGAGTATTCTTCCATTTCGATTTAGAAGATTTAGTTTATCACTGACAGCTTTTGATAAATAACGCATACTAATCATATGTCATATTGGATATTGGATCTCAATTGTTTTTCCATGGCTCACCATTCGAACAAGTAAACATTTAAGCAAATACATACGATATTTTTATAAAACCCAATTATTTCGAAAATGGTTACGAATAGGTATAGGGAACCTTAATACAGTTCGATAGAAAGTGAAATTATACATTTCATAGTGCATAAAGTTATAGGGTGTCCCTTTAAAAACACGGACTTTAGGCGCTTTGAAAATGTGAATGTTTGCCGCTGAATTTAGGACACCCTGTATAAAAATAGACAAATTCAATAAAAAAAATAGAAACCTAAGATTATTTACTGATCGTCTGCAAAATATGAAGATTATATCTTCAAAACTTACAAAAATATGAGATTTTAAAATTTGGTACCCCGAAGGCTCATTTTCGGTTCAAGGTCAAATATCTTAAGAACGCTTGAACCTAGGTATAGGACATACTACATAAAATAGCATTAAAATTTTCCGTAGAATCCAAAAATATCATAAAATACAGGATGTTCCATTTAAAATAAGCAAGTTGATACCAATTTCCGGTTAAACCGGAAGTGACAGGAAGTTGAAAATATTTCAAAAAAGAAGTACCTCTTGACCTTCCCTTAATCCCAAAATTTGAAATTTTTATCTAAATGGCATCATCAAAAACTTTTAATGAACGGGTTGCGTGTATATTTATTTATTTATGTATTTGCATTGACCTATCGAAAACTACGATTTTTTTTTCGATTCTTATCCCGTTTTTTCATTGTTTTAAGGTAAATTTCACTTTGTCTATAAAATTGTAACAATTTCCCTGCGAAAATAAAGCATACTTTTGTTTGTTTGTTGGTCTTACATAGAACGTTGGGTACTGCTGGGTAACGCTGTTTTTAAAAAAATTAAAACATTTTTGAAGGACCCCGTATAAAAGTTCTTGAAGTTTTTCATAACTAGCCAAATTTTGTAATTTTCTCAGTGTTATTATAACCTAAATAAATATACGTAAATTTGCAATGTTATAAAGCTCTTGAAATAAAACGCTCGGAAAATCTTTATTTCCGGATTGATAAAATCACCATATAATATTTGTTGCGAAATCGGATAAAGCTCGAACTTTATGATATTGTGCTAAAAGTTTATCCATTCGCAAGGCTTCCCGGCATTTCGGCTTGGCGGAGCAATAAAAGGCGTCAAAAATCGCCCTGCTATTATCTTGAAAGCTCCGTCTTGCTTTTAGTCTGGCAAATAATTCATCGCTTATTCCCGTCTTCAGCTTATATTATTAATTGGTTCGCTTTCCGGGGATTTCGAAAAAACATCCGGTGGCGCTTTGGCCCTTACGTCGCCCACATATACGAATTTTGATAAAAATATTAGCTATTTTGTCTAGTCTTGGGAATCTGGGTAATAATAAAAATTCGGTATTTTTTATTTGATTTTTTTTAATACCTAAGGGCGTTCAGCAATCTGAAATAAATTAGTCCAATCACCACCGGAGCACAGTAAATACAGAGAGAACTAGATAGTAGGGCAAGACTTGAGAATACGTTATCTATAGTAAAGAGCATTTTTTATTTTAGTGTTGATCAGTTCAAGCGAGAACATTTTTATTCCCCTCTCAATGGCGTGCTATAGGTGGGGGGTCCGCCCCGGGCCCGCAAATATAGTGTGTCCAATTTGGGACAAATAAAATAAAATCCTAGATAAACATGTTACGGAAAACCGTGGTATTAACATTGATTAGTTCAAGAAAAAGTCTGTTATCAAGATGTCATAATGGAATCGTCGAAATTCCCGATGTTATCTTATATTTTTTTTGGTTGTCAGGAAAAACGCTATGCTGCAAAATGCTTTATATATTTTACAGGAGTTGCTATGGTTAGGTATTCAGTTTTGTAGGACTTAGGGATACGATATACTATTCTAAAGCCAAGAAAAACCTGTATAGCTCTGAAAAAAATCTATGACATTAATTTCAGAGGATTAACTATTGTGCAAATCAATCCCTAAATCCACGTGGCATACTTTTTTCTTTTTACATAATAAAAATTGATATTCATTCATTTCTCCTCGCAGATGATCCCTATATACAGTGAGTCCCAGATTCGATTCTCTATACAAATATCTCGGCTCCTATTATACCTACAGCAAAGGTTAAATGGGGAAAGTTTTAAAGGAAACTTATTGCATTCCATATCCGGCTTCAGATTTACGATCGATCAATTGTTTTTGGAAATATCGGGGAAAATCCGAAAATGGCGGATTTCGTTTTTAAAATCATAAATCTGACACATAAATTGTCAAAACCTATAGAAGATGGCCGGCATTCCGTATTCAAATGAAGAAAAGGTTGACATGTTAGCTCTGTACTTTCAATCATACAGAAACGCCGACGTTACCTCAGCAAGGTATTTGGAGATGTACCCCGAACGACGGCAGCCTCAGAAAACCCAGTTCAGGAAAATCGTAGTTAATATAATTAATCATGGTGCCTTCGAACAACCTAGAAGCGGATACAGTAATAACAATGAAAATCGGGACAGAGACATTTTACAAGCTATCAACGAAAACCCTAGTGCATCGGTAAGAACTGTAGAACAGGAAACTAATATGCCACAATCAACAGTACACAGAGTTTTAAAAAAGAATAAGTACCATCCATACAAGCCCATAATAGTACAAGGACTTAAGGAAACCAATTTTCCAAGACGACTACAGTTCTGTGAGTGGTATACTAGGAGATGTAATGAAAATCCTGATTTTGTAAATCATGTCTTGTGGTCCAAAGAGAGCAGGTTCACGAATTGTGGAGTCTTTAATAGGAACAACCGTCATCATTGGGCTGTGCAAAAGCCTCACGAAGTGGCAGAGAGATGTCTACAGATCAAATTTGGAAGTAACGTTTGGTGTGGGATCATTGGTAAGTTAATCTAACCAATCTTTTTTAAATAGGCACCAAATGATGGTTAAATAATAATCTTTTTTTTTTCGTTTAGTTCTTTAATGATACTGAAAGAGTATAATCTAATAAAAAAAAAAAGTAAAACGTTCTACTCTAGTCACTCAACTTACCTTTTTGATATTGTATTACATTTTTATTCAGTCTTTTTATATTATAGTTTCGAAGAACCTATAAAAATAGAATTGGGTTCTATAAATTTATTAACACTTTATCTAATTTTTCTGCAGATTTAGCTAATTCTTTAAAATTATTATTGTCTAAATTTAATGATTTTTTATTACCTTGGAAGCCTAGTTCTTGCGTTATGAAAAAAATGCCATATTAATCAAATGTCAAATTATTTTTCGATATTCATTATGATTTATAGAAAGGCGTTCAGCTGTATTTCCGAATAATTTAAATTTTTAAGCGCAAGGGGTTTGTACTATGTTTTATTAAGGCACGGTGCACTTCTTTAAGATTATTATATCACTGAAATAAATTGATTTAGTATTTCCGAAATTAATATGCAATACCAACAAAATAATTTATTACGGCTATTACTTCCCGCTAACCAAATATGTTTTTCTTTTTCATAATAAAGCTGAATAGGTTTCAACTCTATACAAGCTCATTCATTACGGGATGTTACCATAATTATTTTTGGAAAGAAAATATCTACTTTTTAATAAAGATAATTTTCCCTTTATAATTTATAGTTTTCAGTACCACCCGGCCGACCCTGCCGCCCCTGACTGTTGGGCACCTGTTTATAAATTATTAATTATCTCAGGAAATCGACTTATTGGACCATTTTTGTCTGACTATAACCTAAACGGGCAGAGGTACCTAGAGCTTTTGCGAAACCAGCTTGTACCAGCCTTACGAGCTATCCTAACGGAAGATGAATTAAGAAGAACTTGGTGTCAAGAAGGCGGATGTCCGGCTCACAATACCATTCAAGTCAGGAACTTCTTAAGAGAGCAGTTTGACGAAAGAATAATTTCTTTAAATGGTCCAATATCTTGGCCTCCTAGATCCCCTAACCTGTCGCCCTTGGATTTCTACCTCTGGGATTACACGAAGAATGACATCTATGAATTTGATCCCCCCGTGACCATAGAAATCCTAAGACAAAGAGTTCTGGACACATTTAGAAATATTAACCGAAATACACTTACCAGGGTTGTACGAAAATCAGTCACCAATTATCAAAAATGTCTCGATGCAAATGGACGTCGTTTTGCAGATTTGTAAATTAATGTTACCCACTTACAAAGTAGTTAAAGCTCATTTAGATTTTTTAAGTCGTTATTTACGTTCATGTAGTATTGAAAATTCAATGCGTTCAATACATTACTTACTTATTAATGTAATCTTGTGACAAATAAATCATGGCCTCCTTTAAAAACATTGAAACCTAATTTACGAAGTGTGATATTTTGATGACACTAAAATCTTTAATGCACTTGTGAGATATCACTAGACTGGAAATTCTAGGCTCTTTCCAAAAATCGAAAAATCCAATATGGCGGTCATAAGAAAAATGAAACTTGAGGCGGGTTGCGGGTTAACAAAAAACAATCAAGACGTGTCGTATACGCCGTCTTATTTGTCATAAAAATGTGTCTGAATAATGTCACATTTTGACAGCTGTCAAATTTACCGTTTTGGATATACTGGAGAAAAACGAAATCCGCCGTTTTCGGTTTTTCGCCGATATTTCCCAACCTTATTGATCGATCGTAAATCTGAAGCCAGATATCGAATGCAATAAGTTTCCTCTAAAACTTTCCCCATTTAACCTTTGCTGTAGGTATAATAGGAGCCGTGTTCCAACACCAATACTTTTTTAAAAATAACACTTAAATTCCATTTTGTTTGTAAAAATGGGCAAAAAGTTATTCTTCCGTAGCGTAGTTAATTTTTGTCTTGCATCTTCCATTTTTTAGTTAAGAAATAAACATAGGTATGCTTTTTTCCTAATGTAATACCTTATATACTTTTGACCAATTGAATTGGACACTGTCTGGGCTTACGAAAAATAAAATTACTAGCTCTTGGGGTGTTCAAAATCACGCAGGTGTGAGGATATTTGAAACATTTTTATCATAGGAAATGTTTATGTTGGTATATGGGGACCAAGTTACGAGTTTTCACTCAAGGTAAAAAGCAGAGGCGGCTCTTCCATAGGGTCATTTGATCAATGACTCCCCAAAAATATTTCAGAAAATAAATTATTCGTTTGACCGTGCCTCCTAATAGTTGTAATAAAACGCGAACCTTGGGAAAAGTTAAATACGCTACACTATTAGGCGCGCACGGTGGTTCGAACGGTCTCGTTGCGTTCCTTAGGCATAATAAAGTATGCTATACTAAGCTAGGCTGGGCAGCCCAAATTGCCCTGATTACCTTAAAGCTTGACGAAAGTAACCGAAAATTTCACAGCTACCTAGCGGCAGCCGAACGTGATAACAAATGGAATATGAAATCGCGATTTGGGCATCAGCCGGTCTTCTCATAATTCGATCGATCGATCGGTCGCGGCATCACGTCTGCATGCGGAAGTTCAATTGTTCAGAGGTCGCGTGGTATTCTAACTCGATATTGTTTCGAACGTTTTTAATCAATGAAAATTGATTTATATACTGTTTTTTGTAATATGTGTTTTTTTATTTTTATGATCCAGGTGTGAGTTGAAAATATACAGGAAATAAAATGTTGGTAGCGACTAGTGCAAAAAAATAAACAACTAAAATGTGCTTACGAACTTATGTTTGCAAAAATATCCAATTTCAAGGTAGTCTATGTTTGAGTTGTGAATGTAGATGAAGTAAAATGTCGATAGTGCAAAAAATTGGGCAACTAAAGAGTGCTAACCAACTTAACTTTTATAACTGAATTTAAGGTAAGTGGTCCCAATTTGCCAGAACGTACTATACGACAAACTAGTAAAGACAAAAATAAAGAGATTAGGAGAGAGTAGACCCGAACTTTAAGAGAATTAAAAGCTTAATTTAAAGATAAGATATTTATTTTTATTTGAAGTATGCCTATTTTTAAATTTGTTGTTGCCCTCCCAATATAATTCACCACGAGCCGCTACTGGTGAAAAGACAGCGGTGTCGAGGTCAACCGATTGGCATGTGTGCTCTTAGTTGATAAGACGATCGGCGGGCACGCTTATTTTCAAGTTATGGATTCTAAAAGTTTGAGAAATAGCGAAAGGTGAGAGCGATATTTTTTAAGAGGTATAAAACAGTAAAAAAATCATATTTTGAGGACACAAAACCGGTAATAGTCAAACTGAAAACAGAAAATATTCTATCATTGAAAAATAATGGAAGTCATTCACATAAATACTTAATGTTTCTCGATTATACATATTTAAAATAAAATTGAGGTGATATTCCAAAAAACGGCGAAACTTCTCAAAGTTATTTAATATTTTGTATCAAAATAATGTTTGTCCAATGTACAAGGTACACCAAAAAGGAATTCTATGTCACTAAGTGTCGTAATTTATTCAAAAAAAAATATATATTTTGACAGCGGTCATAGATATTAATCGAATCATATATAGCCGTACGGTGGTAGTCTAAAAAATAATAAGAAATATAAAAACTTAGACAATATCGACAGTTTATAATTAAACCACAGTCGTATGAAAAAATGCGGCCTAATAAAATGTAAAAAAAAACATATTACTAAAAACTGGATGAACTGGTAAAATTTTCATTCGTTTCAAACTTGTACCAGAAATAGACTAGAACCGTGCCTTAACAATTTAGATTTAGGATGCCATGGGCGTAGATATTCGATTCTTTAATAGTACAACGCCAAATCGATTATAGTCAAATTGAAAATAGATATGGTTGGGGTAAATAATAATATTAAAAAATTGCTGAAGTCATTGGCGTTGATTCTTTTTTTTTCGATTAAACATATTTAAAATAAAAAAGGGGTAATGTTTCGAAAAACGGTGAAATACGCCACTGAGTATAGAATAGATACATAGGCGTAACATATAGTGTTTTAAGGGTGGCAATTACTCCACCGCCATTGCTTGACCGCGTGCTCTTCAATCATAAACTAGAAGACTATGCTCAATACATTTACAAAAACCAAACAACAAAGATACTTAACATGTGAGCAAAATCGTAACATGACGGAGTAATGTAACAAGTGAAAATAAAAAAAGCAGTTTTGTTGTGACTATGACGTGCTCCTAAACTCATAAAACATCCTATTTTGGGGCAATGAAGAAGTCAAGTGATTCCTAAAAATCTTCATAAGTCTCCTGCTTTTCAAAAAAAGTCCGAACCTCGGGGAGGGAGAGTGACACCCAAACCCCAAATTAATATTTAATATTTATACTTACACAAACTCTATTTTCAGGTCTTCTTTTGCGTAGTTATTCATACGGTCCTAGCCATTTGGTCAACTAAGTTACAAATAACTTTTTGAATTTTAAATTTGTAGAACGTATCAGACATGGATCATTGAAGGCCAGTGGCGGCTCCTCCATTAGGTCAAATGGTCAATGACCGCCCAATAAATATTTCCAAACAGAAACAAATAAATAAAATAATACATAATTTATATTTTTTCAATTTTTTTTTAAATTTGGAAATTCCCGCTATTATTCTAAGCGTATCAACTCGTTGACTGTTTTCTTAATTCCGCGACACACTATCCATGCCTCGCACCGCGATCTCCGGAGAGTTTGTTAATTACTTATTGTAATTATGAAATAAAATTAAATGAGAAGGTGCATGCCAATGCCAAAATTAAACACGCTCAAATTTTAAAACATCTTAACTATATTCATCTTCTCAACTAACTTACTACATACAAAAGGCAAACATTTTTACAGTAAAAATACACAATCAGCAAAATGTTATCGCCTTGACGCGACGATGCACAAAAATAGTTATTTAAATGCGCTGTTGTCATGCTTAACACAATTTAAGTAATATATTTTTACATAGATTGGTGCTATTGGAAATAAAAATATTATTAAAACAAAAGAAAAAGAAACAAATTTCAACGTTATTATTAAAATAATAAACAGAGGTTTCGTTTCATTTGAAATCGATCACGGCTCGCGTTGACGTCGTTGTTATAAACGGAGGCGAGTTTTTCTCGAGTGTTCACGATCAAATTCGCAGAGGGGAACATAGGTAAGATACGGCTTACGTTGGCAAAGTTTGGGTCAACAGCAGCGTCGAGGAAACTTAAATATTTTTGTCAGTTGATGTGTTTAATGTGAATCGTGTGATAGGTTGTGGTTGCGATTGCGTATTTTAATAGATTTTATTGTGAAGATTTTCCATTTTTTTGTTGATTTTGTGGTTTAATAATTTATAATCCGTTTTCAGTTATATTGGCGAGCTGAACTTTCAGAAACGACTCGAATTTAAGACCAGTAGTCGACCTTTGCCGAAATTTAGAATTCAGCAAACATGTAAAGACAAAAACAAAGAAGTAAATCGTTATTTTCGTAGAAATATATACGATTTATGTGCTTGGACATCCGGTTGCGAAGTAACAAAGACATTTTATTGTTTCATGTCTTGCTTTTTTCAGATGGCTCTTTGTATTTTATATGTATTAACCCCCCTGAAAAGTTGACACGAGCCGCCACTGTAAGCAATCTCGGCATCTCATTGCAGAAACCCTAGATTTTTTTGCCAAATTCCTAAAATCTTCGCTAGAAATAATTTTGTATAAATGCAACCATGCTAACCAACCTATATCAACATTTTGCCTGCGCATAATTTTGCTCATACCAAAATTAACTTTACAAATAATTCTCCTGGATACTGAAAGTCAAAACTGCTCACACATAAACCCTAAAGGGCACTTCGAGCCAGTTTAGTTCTATTATAATAGCAGGTTTACTAATTTAAATTAATTGGGAACTTATTCGGGAAAGGACCCAAAGTTTAGAATTTAGGTGGGCAGTGTGCACATTGATTTCGTGCAACAAAATGCCGCTACGTTACATGCATAAAGTGCTTAAACCCTTCACAACTAATTAAACAAAGAAGCTAATACATTGGCCCGTAATTTTGAAACTAACTAATGCAGTTACCTTTGGTTCGAGACAAGAATGGCGAAATGAATTTTAAGTGGTTGCAGCATCAAAGAATTTCCAGAGCGGAATTTAGTGGTCTGATTTACGTTGCAAATTTAATAAGTTCGTACTTCTAAAAGGGAAGCTTTTTGTGCTGATTTTACAGAAAGGAAGTACTCTTGGACTTCCATTGTTTTAACAACGTTTTAATTTAGCATATGTCTAGGGTTAGCGGAAAGGTAAACTATGTTTGAGGTGCCTATTGATTAAAAAAAGGTGAATGGATGTACAAGATAAATAGAATAGCAACAGCAACTAAGAAAAACCAAAACAAAATCCATTTCCTACCAAAAAGATCCACCACACAAATTTTATCAGAACTCCTTGTAATAATAAAATTTGGTAACCCTTGCTAGGCTATCTCTTCGACTGCATGGCTGCCCCTCAACTTATTAAATAAAAAAACTAATTTTGAAACGAATAATGCAGTTACCTTTGATTCGAGGAATGAATGGCGAAATAAATTTTAAGAGGTTGCAGAATCAAAAAATGTTACACTGATGTAATTTAGTAACTGTCAGCGAAAAGACACGTCTTTGAGACACTGAAAATTTTAAAGTTAAAACTATAGTTGGATATGAATAATACATAAAATTGCAACCAAGAGAAACAAAAGCCAAGTCCATAATCTACAAAAAATTCCAGGCAAAAAAATCATGAAAGCTTAGAATAACACTACAACTTGGCGATCCTGTTCATCCATTCGACTGCACCATTTCCCCCTATCTCTCGTGTTTAATCCATAACCGAATACAGGAAAAACGTTTGCGTTTGTCGTATGCCACAGTCATCAGCAAATCCTAATCTTATATCTATTAATATTCAGCTTCTATTTTTTTCTTGATTCAGAACATTTACACTAAAGAAAAAAATTCAATGAAAATGGACTGTCGTTATGGAATTATAAATCTTGTAAAGTGTGAAGTTAATTTTTTAATTTATAATATGTGAATTTGTGAGTAATGAAAAACAGCTAAATATATAAAAAAAGTTTTGAATTATAACTGAAATTTTTAACCGTTGATTTTAAAATGATTGGTTTTTTATCTCTGGGATACTCTTTGTATATATTATTTGTAGTAGTAATAATTAAGTAGCGTTTTATCTTTAGAGTAGTTAGAGTTTTAGATTTAGCAGGTTAGTAATATACGAAAGAAAAAAGTCTGGGACGATAAAAAAAATTGAGCCTTCTTTGTTCTAGGCAATACTTAGCCGAATAACCAAATACACTTTTTTTTTCTTTCAAATACAGTAAAAGTCCAATTCACAATAGATTTATTTAAATATCAACAACTCGATGCCATAACTACAATAATGAAAATTATTTAACTCCAACATAAACTTAACTGGTATCTTTTTTGTATCGCCAATCTCTTACAGAATAAACTGTTGGCTGAATGCGAATCAGGGTATGATTGCTTAAGGCCTGCTGTTTACTATTCGGTTCGATTCATTAATTCGATTCATTAATTCATATGAATAAACGAATGGGTTTATTTCTATTTAATACGTCCGCATGAATTTCATGCGTTTCAATGTTTGGAAATACACCAAAAACAAAAGATTTGATTCGGACAAATGGTTCGCCGAGGTCAAAGCCTACTTGATTATTGATAAATAAATGGACAAATAAACGAATGGACGATTCAACGAATTGTAAATAACGTGCTTTACTGAAGTGATACGAGAAAGATCCTACACGTTCACAAGCCACTGCTATCGATTTTGTAGGCTGTCCCAACCTAAACAAAAATTACAAAATAAATCAATATTTTTAATCATTCAGTTTACCGATTCGTTCAAATTATTCGTTAGCTCAGGGGCATTACAACTCTACTGGTAAGATACCGCTTATAAAATCGCCCCTTTTTAATATAGATGGTATAATAACCATACAGCCTGGGTTATCTGGCTAGTAGGCCCAGTGCGAATTTATTTATGGACTGCTCTCAGAGCAGAATAATTAAATAGAACAATAGTTAAATGAAGTGACTAAGAGAAACCGTTATGACATGTTAATAAAAGCTTAGATTAGTTGCAGAAACGCCAAAAAGCTTTTTCTAAAATATTTTTAATTGTGCACTTGTCAGCTTATTCTTATCATGTACTACCGCTCACCGCTGGCATGTAAGCACACCATCAAATTTTTGTTTGGATACATTCTAAAAACTTAGCTTGTAACGTTCCGTTACTCGTTTTTTCTTTCCACCAATCAGAAATATCTGTTTCAAATTAAAACTTTAGTATTCGTCATAGAATATCCGGTCAAGATTGGCGAGCATTCTATCGCCTCACAGATGGCGCCACCTTTATTTTTCATTTAAAATGACAACTTCTCCTTATTTTTTCGGCGAATATTTTGCAAACAACAATTTTCCTAAACATTTTGAATTTTAAAAATAGCTATAATATATAAGTTTTGTCTTAATAGAAATTCGAGGTTTATACATGAATTAGTGGAACAGTGATTCCATTCTCTCATAGGAGCAGTAGGGTTTTTCTTTTAAAGATATATTAATTCTTAATATTTTCCTGATTAAAATATTCTTGTGACTACAATTAAATACTAACTTTAGTTTGTTGTTAATAATTGAATATAATATCTCATTCAGGTGGTATATTGGGTTTTTTTCATAATTTTGATATAAAGGTACAGTAGATAATATAGGATGCTAGATTTCAATTTTGAAGGGCATCGATTTTAGTTGATAGACAGCTGAATTGTTGTTTTATTATTGGTATACCTTTGCTGGGTAGACCTTTAAGCCCATCATTCCATATTTCCATGGAAATCTTTGGTCATCTTTTTAATTGATTTATGAAATGAAGTGAATTTTCATTAGTATATTTATTTTATGAAATGTTGACATTTCATAACCTCGTGTTAGGTTGTGTTTGGTCCTTTTTTGGTTTTTTTTAGGCAACCCAGTTCTTCCTATTATTTCTGCTGTCATTACTATACTGATTAGTAATTACCAAGTAGACAAGTACTGTTAACGCCTTGACTTGTTTATTTTTTTAATCAGTTAACATTTTTAATGAGTTAACATTTGGAATATCGCCCCCAATTGCTCTATTACCAGCGCTATCAAAAATCATTAAACGGTTACTGAAGAATTGTCTTATGCCATTTCTCCTTCAACATCAGATAATATCTCCGGATCAGTTCGGATGTTTACCCAACAAATGCACCAGTGACGCCATGTTCTCGATGCCTAGCGACGCGCGACGTCTACTTATCCCTCAATAACAACCACCCCAGCGCCTGCAGTTTTTTGTGACTATGCAAAAGCCTTTGACTGTGTAGTCATGAAATGTTGATAAGCAATCTCTCTCTTTTCTAACGACACAAGTATAACATGGAATGATTTTGATACAACGTCTTCACATTCTAATATTTCCAAAGACCTAGTTATGATTAAGGCTTGGTCTGATTCCAATCTGCTTTGCTTCAATGTGGATAAAACGGCGGCCTTATCTTATAAGGGAACTTTACAACCACTTCAGCTACTTAACAGCAATATTAAATACGTAGAGTCGGTTAAATTCCTGGGTTTGAATAAAAATAACAACCCAAAATGGTCTAACCATATTGACACCTTAAAAAAAAATCTAGCGCCTGCTTTGCCATTCGATCAGTTTCAAAAGAACTAGGCGTTCCTTCAGCCAGACTTACCTATTTCCCTCTCTCATCTCCGCTATGCCCTTCCATTTTGCGGCTGCTGTACCACCGAGCAATTCCTTAGTACTTTTCGGCTTCAAAAGAAAGCAATTCGCTATTTGTTTGTTCTAAATAATAACAAAAAAATGAAATATTAACACTTCCTGCATTATTTATTTTAAAAACCGTCTGTTTAATGAAAAAACATATAAACACATTCTCGAAAAAGCCACAACACGTATGTCCTACCAGAAACTCTAGGCATAACATATACTTTCCCATTCCTTCCACACAATTAATAAAGAACTCAATTATTTACAACGCCATCAAACTTTACAATCATTCTCCAGAACATTTAAAAACAATCCCTATGTTTGCACTCTTTCGAAAAAAAAACCAAAGCGTACCTAATTGAAAGACCTTTTTACTGCGTTATTGATTTTTATAATGAATAAGTCCCATTAAAATGTTTTTTTATTTGCTTATATACTTAAATCTTTTTGGGTGTCACGTTCCAGCTGCTAGCATAGAATTTGAATATATTTTATAGGGAATGAACAGTGGCGGCTCCTCAATAAGTGCACATGTGCACGTGTTCTCCTAAATTTTTTAAACAAACATATTTAAATGTTAATTTTCTTTAAACAATATTATCTAAAATAATAATTTAAAAACCATGCCGTCAAAGAACATGACCGAAAGACCAGACATTAAAATATGCGATGTAAATTGATCGACGAATTTCTTAACTAGCGGCAATGTCATGAATCATCAATAATAAGCACTAAACAAAACCAAAGTTTGCAAAATAAATATTTCTGTAGACTTTGACGCTGGACCTGGACGCCTATGCGTACGTATTAAATATCGAAGCGGGCCTTTCATCAGATCCATCCATCCTGCCGCAGCGACTTCGTTCACTGCTCGCCCGAATATTAAATCTAATTGGTGGAAACCTGCCCCCGCACTCTTTGTTCCCCGCGACAATCAGGCGACGTCCGATAGCTCCCGAGCACCTGAAAGCAGTGCACATTAGAATTAGCGCTTTGCGGTACGATAAGGTTGTTTTCATTTCGCGATTGCAAGAATGACGGAATTATCAAACCTTGATTGCATTAGCGTGCAATATTTAAAGACAATTAAATTTTCCTCGTTATCTTTAAACGAAAAAATAAAAATTAAAAGTGTCGGTCGTCCAAAACCAAATTTGTTAATTAAGAGTGTAACTAAATGCAAAAGTCGTGATTATAAACGAACTTTTAAAATAGAAACTTACGAAAAAACCTAGTGGTTGTGCGGGTGTAGTATTAGTAATAGTCTTTACTGTTTTCCGTGTTTATTATTTGAAAGCGGTAAGGCATCAGAATGGACAAAATCCGGGGTTAAAGATTTAGTACATTTATCCGAAAAAATTAAAAAGCATCAAAATTCAAAGTCACATCTATCTGCTAAATTAGGATTTAATTTATTAGGTAAACAAGATATTCGGCAACAATTAAATAGTGAATACCGATTAAGCATTCAAAAACATAATGACGAAGTAAAGAATAATAGGTATGTCTTATCTAAAATTATAAATTGTATTAAATTTTGTGGCGCATTTGAGCTTGCTCTCCGTGGACACGATGAACAACAAGATTCATTAAACCCTGGTATATTTAGAGGCCTCATAAATTTTTTGCCGAATTGCATTTAGCACTGAGGGATCATTTGCAGCAAGCTACCGTGTTTAAAGGCACGTCAAAAGACATTCAAAATGATTTATTAGAATGTATGCTTTCCGTGAGTCAGGCACATATAAAAAAAGAAATTGCCGCTGCAAATTTTTTGTCTGTTATGAGTGACGAAACAAGTGACATTTCGAATATTTTTCAAATGGTTATAGTTTACCGTTATACTTTAGCAAACGGCACCCCCGTTGAACGATTTTGGACATTTGTAAAACCAAATGAACATGATGCTGTTGCCTTAGCTGGCTGCATAGAGGAGGCTCTTAATTATGTTTTAAAAAATTCTGAACAATTGATTTCCCAAAGTTATGACAGAGCAAGTGTCATGAGTGGCACCCATGGTGGTGTGCAAAAACGTATTAAAGATAAATTTAAATATGCGCATTATATCCATTGTTATGCTCATCAACTAAATTTGATAATGTCGCAGGCAACAAGCATAAATACAAATGTACGTATATTTTTTTCCGATTTGAGTGACCTTACCAATTTTTTTTCGAATTCTCCACAAAGAGTTGCAATATTAGATGAAGTGGTTGGAAATAGGGTTCCTAGAGCATCTGCTACAAGATGGAATTTTAAAATTAGAACAGTTAACACTGTATACGAAAACAGAGAAGCACTTTTATAGTGTATGGAAAAAATACAATCCACATCCAAACAATCTGATACCATTAGAAAGGCGGGTGCTATTTTCAGATTATTGAATGACTCTAAATTTGTTTTTTGGTTGACAGTGTTTCATCGTGTAATGCCCCATGTTGATATTTTATATTCATAGCTGCAAAAAAGGGCTACTGATTCCGTTACTGTAAAACGATGTATTAATGAGTTGGAAAAAAATATTCAAAAGGAGAGAGATAACATACATACTATTAGAGAAACCGGGTTAGTAGACATTGATGAAAGTCAAGCTAGGAAAAGAAGGAAGACGGATGAGAGAAATTGTTATGTTTCCACGACTGTGCAAGCTAAAGAAGTGTGTGACACCATAATTGCAGAAATAAAAAGAAGGTTTTCGTTCACAGGCCATTTGGAAATAGCTTATTTTCGGTGGAAAATTTTGAAACATATTCAGGAAATTTTCCTATACTACATTTAGATTCAGCAATTCAAAACTTTCCATTTTTAAATAAAAATATACTAAAGACAGAATTAGAAATAATATACAGAAGAGCAGATTTTAGAGAAGTTTCCGGAGCAGTCCACTTGCTTAAATTTTTAATTGAAAATAATTTGCAAATAGATTTCTCAGAAACATTTTCAGTGTTACAGGCGATTGTTACAATGCCAATGACAACCGCAGAAGCGGAACGTTGTTTTTCCACATTGAATCGCATAAAAACTTTTCTTAGAAGTACAATGGGCCAGAATAGACTAACTGCTCTCGCAATGTTATTTATTGAGTAACAAATGATTCAAGAAATTCCAAATTTTAATGAATTGGTTATTGAAGAATTTGTCTCAAAAAAAGGATAGAAGACTTCATTTTCAATACAAAACGTGTTTGTAAAATATAAAAACAATTATTGTTTGGCCAGACCGATGTACTCAGAGAGGTAAGTTACTTAATTCTTAAATTCTTATAAGTTTATTTAATTTGTATGATTTGATAGTCCAATGAAAGTCTTTTGGGCGTGGCACCCAAAAAACGTTTCGCTTCCGCCGATTTACCAACGGCACTCATGTTCTATTCTAAGGTTGTGCACCCCCAAGTTATTTAACCACGCGCCGCCACTGGGAATGAACTGTCTCATCCGTTAACGTTAATTATTTTTGTTACATATTAGATTAAAGTTATACATATTCTTTTTTTTTAATACACTTTAATTACTATATTAGTTCAATACACTATTTGTTTAACTTCACTTATTTTGCTTGTATAGCGATAACAAAATTGAGTTTAAGGTCGCCTAATTTTAATTTCAATGTCATCGAAATTATTCACCTCGCGTATGTATTGTTTATTTCCTTATTGTTAAGGTCACCTGGATTCATTAACCACTTTACGGCAAAGTTATGTCCTACGAATGTTATATTTACAATTTATGTATTTGCATTGACCTTTGTTGATTTTGTTTTTTTTTTTTGTTTTAAGGTAAATTTCGCTTTGTCCATAAAATTTTTACTGCGGCAATAAAGCATACTCTTGTTTGTTGTTGTTTGTTGAATGCTCAATTCATCATTGGCCTATTGAGTTGATGAAAATATTAAATAACATGATTTGCCGTTTATTGACTACGTGAATAAAATTATAGAAAATAAATAATAATATAAAAATAAAATAATGTGTTTTAAAGAAGTATATTAATGATTAATTTTCACGTATTTTTGATACTTTGAGAGCAATAAATGGGAAATAAATTTGCCATATCGATCTAGAATTAACTAGACTGAAATTATGTGTTCTACAGTTCTGGTAAACTAAGTTTAGTTACAATTAAGTTCAACTCACCCTGTTAATAAAGATAACTGCAATGCAATTACTTTGAGTTTGAACGAGGAACTTCAATACACAAGGTAAAACGGCGAGTATCAAAAGATTTCCCAAGCGGATTTCAGCGTCATAGTTCCTTCCTTAAACTAATTGTGAGTTTACAACAGAAACTGTCCAAGGAAGCGCGCTATTGGCTACGAAATATTACAGTCCCCTGTATCATTTCCCGCAAAGTTTTGGAAGTCCTACCGTACACAATATAGTTTTAAAAACTACTTTCCTAAAAAACTTAGTTAGTTCTAAAACTTACTTAGTTCAGTGTTTTTTTTATTTCTTTGTCACTGGCCGACAAAAAAAAATGTTTTTTGTTGTAACAAAATCAGAATAGCATAATCTAATAGAATGGACCTATCCAAATACGAAAATGACAAATAGAAAGTTGTAGCACGTAGGGTTTTCTTGTTAGAGTTGTAGAACCATATTGAATGTTACGATACTTAATATCTATAGAAAAAATGATTGCAGAAAACTCTTAACCCTGTTTATTGACTAAGTTTACAGTTTTCGCCTAATACACATCCATACATCTAAGAGAAAAGTAAGCGAGAAAAATATTAACTAATTAAACTTTATTTTTTCCGTTTATGAGGTGTCCTATCTTCTCTCTTCAAAAACCAACAGTAGTCATCCATCATGGCTGGATCCCATCGTCCTTGGTACCGAATTTCCATTGTTCTGATATCTTTGTGAAACCATTCACCCTGCTCGTCACTAACAGCTCCCAAATTTTTAGGAAAAAATGACAGATGGGAATGGAGGAAGTGAATTTTTAATGACATTCTGGTACCAAGCGCTTTTTAGGCATCTAAGAGTTCATTAACTAATTGTTCATAATTTTCATCCATATTGTTGCCTAAAAATCCTTTAGGTACATTAACGAATGAATTTCATGCTCCGAGTTTCTGCCTGGTAAGTTTTTCCGTAAAATTGACATGGTCCAGCAATTTTCTGATTTGTGGCCCATAAAAATGCCTTCTTTTAATTTGTCATCACTTAACTAGGGAAAGACTTGTCTTAGGTATTTAAATCCATCACCATCTTTATTCAAAGCCTCCACAAAGTTTTTCATCAGCCCAAGTTTAATGTAAAGAGGAGGCAAAGGGACATTTTTGGGATCAACAAGAGGTACAAATTTAACATTTTGAGATCCCGGTTGAAATTCGCTTCCTTCTGGCCAAATGTTTGTTACATAATGCTGATTTACTGCACGCTGTCCCATAAACAAAGAGAACAGCAATATTTTGTAAATCCCCCCCCCCAAGTCCCACTAAAATAGCTATAACTTTTAAGTCCCCACATATCTGCTGTTTATACACACAGCTTTTAAGCTATATTTAGATGAGTCTATAAATAAATGCCACTCACGGGGAGAATGTTCAATATCAAGTTCCTGCATTAAACTGTCTATATCAGTACACGCGCACAACGAATTTTCCATACTGTAGAATTCAGAAAACATAGCATTTCTTTTTCTGAAACTCTTAATTTTTGTTTCTTTGGCCAATAGGTTTCATTTCTTAAGACGGGGGCCCAGAAGTTCTGACTGTTGCTTGGATAACCCCAAATCACGTACTAAATCATTTAATTCACTTTGAACAATCAAATGTGGCTCGCCGGAACTGGGACCGGTGGTAAAAGTGGGATCGGTGCACTGTTCTTCTGAGCTGCCTGATGATGCGTTATCTCCATTATGTCCCAAATCAATAGCTTGCTAATTTAAAGGCGCAATCGGCACAGGCAAATTTGTATTATGAGGAACAGGTCGTATGTCTATATTGTGCTTTCCCGTTCTGGAATAACTTTCAGTCGTTGTCAGGCAAAAATAAAAATCGTCAGAATTATTGATGGGTTCTCGCCATACCATTGGAACTGCAAAAGCCATATTTTTTCTCTTTCCCTTCATCCACTGCACCAATGATACACTACAACTTACACAGCACACATGGAAGCCCACTGCTTATCTTGATCCCCAATTAACACACCAAAATATTTAAAGTAAGCTTTTTTTACATTGTCGCAAAATGGCCTGGCTTGTGATTTCACCAGAAATTCTCCACAAATATAAAAAAAAATTGTCAGGAGAAATTTTGCAACCTCGGCGCGTTTTACTCGACATTCTCGTCTTCACATACACTTGCTTATCGATGCACAGAAAACCACTCAATTCGAAACTCAACAGAAGAGTGATGTTTAACGTTTATTTTATGTCTAATGTTATAAACAACCCAGTGTAGATAATTTTTCCGTTGTAAAATGGACCCATTTTAGCCGCCCCACAATAAAATTGTTTACCTGCCAATATAAAAGGTTCTAATTAGGCTATTAAAAAATGGTACGTATTAGGGCTTTCCCAATATTTTTTTTATTATTGGGAGGGTATTTCCATTGTGAAAATAATGAGCTGGCCTGTGTTAGAAAAATCTTCTCGGCCACTGAATCACCAAATATACG